>CM032877.1:48007632-48370132 GCA_019176425.1 Megalops atlanticus
TCAGCATTTTGGAATATGTGCTTACAAGGAGAAGATTATGGCATTTAGTGGACATTGCATTTGACATGTATTTATATACTGTGTGCAAGCAGAGCTCCGTGTTTAAACAATAAAATGACAATAATATCACAATACACTACAATAAAACATGGTGACGAGGTCATCTCTTTGGGGTTAACTACACTGGAACTTGGACATGTAAAAATAATTAAATAATTCATCTTTATGCAAAGCCAGTTCTGTAAACAGCATGGAATTCATTGACTTCCTTTTCAGAAGTTTGTTTACCCACACTATAACAGTGTATGCCCACCTTTTTCATTATTCTTACCCTCTATTTCTTTTTCTTCTGGAGTAAGAAAAAATGACTAACAGGTATGTAGAATTATAGTGTTTTCTTTGGAGAGAATACCAGCATGCCGTTGATCGCTATGGTGCTTATAGTTAGACTGGGTGAGGACTCGATTTATCCAAATGCAAAACCTTTACCAAAATAGTCATTAATTTTATTGCTTTGTGGGAATTGGCAAGATTTGTAACTCCTGGAAAGTTTAAATCAATACATGCTTAATATCTATTTAGAAGAAAATAAATTGCCTTCAAGATACAACCAAAATTAAATAAAGCAATTGTAAGTATTTACATAAAATGTGCTGAGTATGTGGCAAGTGGTTTGTGTGGTTTTTCCACTGAAGCTAAAGTGTGGGCAGTCCCTCTGGTTGTCAAAATTCAAAGTATCTGTAAATTGAGTTCCCTTATGATGTCTGAATAGGCATTCAAACTAGTAAATTAAATATGAATATTAACAGAATTCTTCTTGTGATATGACTGAGGACTTTTATTGGTGGACATTGTGCTCCATCATAACCCTATCATAAACCACACTGTTGGGAATTGTACTATGTGTTTCCATAGACAGAATATCATAAGTGTTAAGCTGGATTCCTGAACATGATCTAGAAATCCATTTTTTACAAGAAATACTGGAATGGGGGCCCTACAAAGGCTCAGTTGGGAAGCTGCAAGTCTTTAGTGCTGGCTGAACCCTTTCGACCCAGATTCAGCCAAATCAGCTGACAATGACTGGAAAAACTGGCATAATTCCACCAGGGATAGGGGCTGGATAAGTCTCTCATCTCACCGCTTTCAGGCGGATGCTCAGATGATGTTAGTGGAGTAGCACTTATCCTCCAATTGGCACCTACTTCGCTGCAGTGCACTGTGGGACATGTAGAGTGTATGAGAGGATTGCATTTGTCCGCACTTCTGCAGCACTCCTGCTTGAACACAGAGGTCCCACTGAGATGAGCATAATATACAACTGGTGATTTCAAACAGGGTTACATTGAAGGGAAAAAATCATAATAAATTTGTGATTACATGAGATATTCATAAGGTACAGTATATATACAACATACATAACTAAAACATGGGGCAGCAGTTTAGCAGAGTGGTAAGGAGCGTTACTTGTGACTGAAAGGTCACTGGTTTGATTCCCTGCTGGGGCATTGCTGTCGTACTCTTGGGCGAGGTACTTAACCCAAAGTTGCCTCAGTAAATATCCAGCTGTCTATATTGATAACATGTAAAAATTGTAACCTATGTAAGTCACTCTGGATAAGAGCACCTGCTAAATGCCAACAATACAATGCAACGTTTGTATTTGTAATTATAGTTACACCAGAAGTACGGTATAAAGATTCAGTACTATGGCACAGTGATGATTTGGGAATAACAGGACACAGAGAACAGCAAGACACCAATCACAGTCTTCAGACAGGTATTTATTTAGCTACAGGGTTAGTGAGAGAGTGCACACACTCAAAGGATTACTCACAAGTTCACTGACTAAAAACAAACAAAAATAAGACAATACAGCAAACTCAAGCAAAGAGTCCTGGTAGAAATAGATCGTTGATGCCTTTTATACTTTGTTTGTTTGTTTTTTAGTTTGCCGTGGCTCTTTTTTCTCGATCCCATCCTCATTCCGAACTCACTGAATGTTATTTGTGGAAAAAAAAGCAAGGCTTAGGCCTGCATTTAAATTTGAGTAAAAGTTAAGGACAAATGTTGATTAAATCCAGGGAAGAGCCTTGAGATTATTAGTATTGGATCCAACACTTTCTAAAAAGGAGCATGTAGATATTCTCATGCACTTCAGACAGGGTCAGGCCAACTGAAGTATACCAAGCTAATTTTCTGCTTGGTATCCTTCAGTTTATTGCTAATGTCATCCTCTAAAAACATACTGTTACTGCTATGAAGTGCCTCGCTACGACCACTCAAAGTTTTGGCTTACCGCCCACATACATACATATATGGGCAGTGTTAGGTTCATTTTATATATATAAAATGTATATAAAATGAACTGAACACTTTTTTGCCTCAAAGTACACAACAATGAGAAACATAGTTTGCAGGCCAGGAGTAGCATACTCAAAATTCCGCCTTGTTGATGAATATCTTGTGTGCTACATTAGAAAAAACTCTGTTGACCACATTCATGAAACCGGCAGGGTCCGTGAACATGCAGTCTATTCAGTACAGCTATTACAGTAACACCATAGCAAGCAACACAAAACAGACCACCTGATGGTGTTTCAGTGGCGCACAGTGATACAAATCATTGAGCTTTAGCGGAATAAATCCCAATAACTAATTGGAAAGAAAATGGTGGTGCTTTTATACATGTCAGTGTGCATTAACACTGGGGGATTATTCAGAGTTGGCAAGCTTATCTTTGTATCTGACAATGTCAAAGCCAGGCAAGTGAGGAATTACAAAAGTAATTCTCCAGTGCCTACAATATAGCATGTACTGTCACTAATTCGTTGCCAATTTTAGACTTATCTCTGGTCAAGATGAGATGTTGGTTACTCAAATTTGAGGTAATAGTTTAAGTCACACTATTTCCACTAATTTACGATGACTAAATCTACAGTTTGCCTATAATGCAAGAATACACACATATTCCACAGTGCCTTATTTTAATATTTGTTTCACATGCATGTTTAATAATATGTGCTTCAGGGTCTGTCTCTGAATTCATTGCCAAGAACACAGAATGAGCTCTAAAAATAAGCTGCACGTGTGCTGGTGTCATCACATGACTTTCTGAAACCTGACAAATGATTCATTTGCAGTGCTAACTTTATTTGCAGTGCTTGAAGATGCAGATGGAGTAGCTGCAGCACAGGCCACTTCAATGTGATTTCCCAAAGCAGCACTATGTAGTTAGCGCAGGGGTCCCAAACTGTTTATGACTCATCCTGTACTCAGTCCTTTAAACACGGCAAACCTTTGATAGGGTGAGCATTTCACGCAGCGGTTCCTTTTGTTCTCGGCCTGTGATATTGAAATGTGCAAGCCCACTGGATGGACCTTGAACTGTGAAGGCATCTGTCGTTTTTCCCTGACCAATACGCAAACCCCTGCATGGCCCTTGTCCACGTCTACCTTATAGTTAAGTGGGTGCCCCTCTCTTGACTTCCACCATAGCCTCAGCTCTTAACTCTCCAGGCCAACTGTTTGACTTTCAAAGCACTTCCAAATTTAGTGGTTGTCCTTGGCAGGGGCGACGAGGCCCGTGTTTCATTACGTGGCATGCGCGCGGGGCCCCGGTCAGACCGGGGCAGGTCGTGCAGACAGGCAGGTGGGCTATTAGTTGGACAATATCCCATCATCCTGTGCGACTCTCTCCTGGGTAGCCTCGCTGAACCGAAAAACATTTTTTCATAATTACTGCATGACCCCTGCTTAATGGTCTCCATCTGTGGCATTATTTAACACAGTCAGCATGCCATGGTTGGCTGGAGATATTGTAGTCCAACGCAATGTCTAAACATGTTGTGGAGAGGTTCCAGGTCTGCAGCCTGCGTTTAGCACATCAGTTGCATGTCAAACGGAATTCAGACATCAACTCAGACATTACAACATGGACCTTGGTCTGATCTCAGTAGGAAAGAGACCACACACTGAGAATTTCAGTTATGTTTTTTACCTTTATTGATTTACAGGAACCTGGGTTGATTTGAATTTGTCAAGTGTGTCGATATTCAGTGGCCTACCTGTGTGTGTGTGTGTGTGTGTGTGTGTGTGTGTGTGTGTGTGTGTGTGTTTGTGTGCATGAAATATATTTGATAATTCAGATCTGTACTGTAATGCCATAAAGAAAGTGCTCTTTAAAAATCTTTTCTGTGTTCAGTAAAGCATGCTTCAATCTTTATCTCCGCTACTGTGACATACAATACGCTAAAGCAAACCTTTGCGTTAATTATTCTAGTTAAAGACCAGCAGATTGGATTTGGTAATGTTACTTTGCTCCGTGGAGGACATGTATCCCAGAACTCAAATATATAAAGGAGATATTGAAAAAGGTCAAAAGAGTTTGTATTCTGCTGGTGTTTCTGTTTGGCAGGACACAAAGCAGTACAGGGAGCACTCAAGCTTGAAATGATGTTTCCTGACCGAGGAGTGTATAGACCTCCATGCCACACACCATACGTTGGAAGAAATATATTTTATGGTGTAAATAAAGACCTTTCTTTTTCACTGGAGGATATTTGTATTTTATTGTGTGTCACTTCCTTGGCAATAAAACCGACATGGCTAAAAATTGGGTTCCTGAAAAGGAATTTTTTCTTTAACACTGCTGTATCTTTCTGGGTTTTTTTTTCTCTTCTATGAAATCTCAAAATTAGTGTATGTAGCAATGCGTTGGGTGGAATGCACTTCCATTTACCTAGTAATGGAAAGGTGAAGAGACAGGTCATACGATGGAAGGTTATAATTCTCTAAATAATAGTACTTCTAAGGACCACCTGAACATTTAACACTCATTTTATTTTTCTGTCTGAAGGAAAACTGTAGTGTAGCAGCGTGTCAAAACTGGAGCTTGACACTGACCGTCCGGTTTAATGTTCATCAAAGTTAATTTGAAACAAATGTCCTGAAGAGAAACAACTGGAAAAAAATATTGTAGGAGGCTATTCTTATATGTATCAACAAGCTTGCACATCCAATGACAGTATCATTCTGTACCATCAGAGCTAGGCACAGCCAATAATCCAGTGTGTTAGAGAACAAGTATTTGTTGGTGATGACAACTTTTTTAAGATAGAAAACTGCTATATGATGACAAATTGAATGGGAAAACATAACTGAAATTCTCCCTACTTGTAAATTCTAATATACTGCATATGCAAAATTGCACATCTATATACCCTTACTGTATACATGTTTAAAATACAGTTTAATGATGACACTTTTATAAATGGTTATGCCAATACTGTAGCGCTTTGCAACTTTCACCTCATTGCAGTTTATTGCCCTTTAATGTGAGTTATACATTATGCATTTTTGTATGGTCATAAATACACAACTTAATATTGCACCTTAAGATTTTCAGCACTTCCCCAGTGGATCAGTTACAACAATACTCTGCACAATCAAAACAGACATATCATCTCCCAATGACAGAGCATTAACTTTCATGTTGGAGTTTGGGAAATTCATGATGTCTACAGAGAAGTTTCCATTTTATTATGAGGTAACTTTATGCCACGCATTGCAAATTCACCCAAGTGGATGGGAAACTCCATTGCATATGTATTTTTTGTGGATTTATACTGCATAAGTTATTGATGGGGTCTGAACTTGGTCCTTGTGTTCCAAGTTCCGTGTACTGACTTTACATTTTGTCAATGAAAATTAAAATTGGTTACATAAAGCAATCAAAATTCCACCCACTCAAGTTACCTTTTTAGGATGTCTTGTTGATGTAAATGCACTGATGCACTGTAATAGAATGGTAGAATAATTTATTAATTTGCAAGTAATTGCAGCTTATTTGCAGTGTTTCAGTTATGTACCTGCAGACCCACAAGTGACCTGTTGAGAACTGTGTTTGCTTATCAGAGAACTGTTATGATAATCATGTGATGCTCAGTGATAACTGAAGATTTTCCTTAAAAAATACTACTACCCCGATTCATTTACAGAAATTTAAATTATGACGTAACAAATAATCATTGTGATTTTTGCACTTGGTACAGTGTACCAACCAGAATCACCACGCCTGATGATGTAATGTCAGGGTACTGCAGAGCCTACTGCCTACTCAGCCTGCAAACCAACCACACATTTCCTTATCATTGTCCTACAGGATGTTAAATCTGCCCCATATTACACTGATAAAGCAATGCCAGGGTGCCAGAGTGGGATAATTAATTCTTTTGGGTCTTGTTTACGATTAGGCCTTTGCGCGCCTACAGCAGTTAACATTGATGGTGCCTATCAGGTGCGGTGTTTCCAAGACGATAAACTAGCACAGTGGCGACATATTTCAAACCCACATTTGGCATTTGACAGTCCTGAATAAATAAATTAATAAGTAAAATGAAATAGAATCCCTCAATTCCTTTGTTTAAGATAAACGCCTTTTTAACTGTGTTCACAACACAACCAATCAAGAAACAGTAAACTGATGGTAATTCTTTGGTAGTTTGTTTTCATAATCGGGCTGGAATATGGATCATCATTTAGAAGACAAAGAGTGGCACTTTGCAAGGCTGTATGGAGGTTATGCGGAAACACTTTATGATAGATTCTAGATGAAAAGAAAGATTTATGACTCATATCCCATAAGGACAATTCTCCCATCACTTCTTGTTTCTCCTAAGCAGATGGCATTTCTTTTCCACAATTCCACAAGTTAAATTGTGCAACATACTGTAACAGCTATGTTATCCATTAAAAGATTTAACTTTCCTGTTGAAAGTCATCTGTAAAAAAAAAAAAAACAACAAGATAAATACCTCTGGGAGAAGAGAGAAGAATAACCAACTCCCATAAGCAGTTTAAATCATTGCATCAAGATGTAAATGGACAGCAATGTGAAGCAGGGGTCAAGAAATTACCTGTGACCAGGTATAGGTTACAGGTGTGAATTCCAGGCCTTGCATCACTTTCATCCTCTATAGTGCAAGTTTCTCAACCTGAACTGCTGTTGTAAATATCCAACTCTGTAAATGAATGATGTGAAACTGCAAGATATGTACATTACACTGGGTATTTTCTTAGCAAACAAATATTGCAATTTATAGGCACGACACTGTGGAACAAAATGTACTGCAATATATCTGTTACTGCTTGAGCACAGAGCATTAAATTAAGTGAGGGACTATCATAAATCCCCTGTTTTCCGTCATGTTCATGCACTTGTTCATATGAGAAACCCTTGGTCAAGAAGTGAATATTTAGATTGATACTGGAAAAAAGCCTTTTATATGAATTTCATAGGAGCCTACATGAATGTGTTAAAGTCACTAATACTCACAGATAAATAATGTAACCAGAGTGCATCACAGCGTAGTGGAGTGATATTAGTTTGGATTAGGTCTCCTGGTGTGGCAGTGTGACAGCATTAATCTGTGCATACACGCTGTTAGTATGCAAATGCTGAGTTTACTGACCACTCTTTCACTGTGATGAGGTGACATTTTTTCCATGAAAATGACAATTTTCCATGAGACCTTTTACATTTTGTAGAATTCTGGTTGCGTTTACCCTGACAGTGTGAGAACAGAAAATGACCATAGTCACTGCATGGTCCAGGAAGGTTCTGATGAGGGTTCCACTCAAACAACAACTTTCAAGCCACCACATACAACTACATTGTTGTAACAGAGTTATCACAGTGTTACTGCAACCTACTTTAAATTTCTCCCAGAATATGTTTAGGATTCAGGATAATTTGGTGCACTTCAGTTCCCCTATCTCTATTATGATAATATACATGATGGGCAGAATAATACCTGATCCAAGCATATCTGTTCACACTTATCCTGGGGCAAGCGCCCTGTGCAACTAATTATCTCTTCACCACTCCTCCAGAATCTGATAACCCTAGGTCCCTCAGCTCCTCATTCTCACTGTAATTTCCTCACTTTCATCCATCTTTTTGAATGTTTTTGGGTGTTTTTGTTATTAATTTGCATTAACATTTAATTGAGAGCTCAGTTTTTTTTCAATAGCCAACATTAAATAACTACAGAGTCCTCAAGAGGACAGAGTCAAAACCAAAAAAGTTTAAATCCTCCCCTAATTTGTACCCAAAAATTGTTATTGAACCCTAAATTTAATTAGGTGTACCCTCCAGTGTCTATTACAAACCCTTGATTTATTCATTTACATGTACTAACTGGAACCCTGAATTTCAGAATTCTTAACCTTGAATTATTAACTGGAGTCCTCATTTGAACAAGCAATTTGAGGTTACAGATTATTATATTGAGGGCTCAAATGCATAAACTGAGAGAACAATTTATAAAATTGAGAGTTAGAAGTACTGAACTGTGGGTATAAACAGTGAAAATGAGAATTACAAATATAAATTCAATATAAGGCTCAAAATACTAACCTGAGGGTGTGAATTACATTTTTTCTTATTACTTTAACTGTGATCTTTTTAGGAGCTCTGTACATTGCTGAATTCATTCTGTAAACTTGTTCAAAAAAAAGTAGACAGGAAAAAAGATATCCTCATACCTCATATTTGCATTTTAAATGTTTTAAAGTTCCTCAGACAATGCTATACAATGAAGAGAAGAGAACTCAAAAACCTGAGGTGCGCCATTCAGACATCATTAATAAAAAGGAGCATGAGTCTGTGTTTTCTGTTTATGGAAATCAACATTCGAAAATCATACTAAATAAAACTGTTTTGAATTTAGAAAATAATATCCCATGAGAACAATATTACAAGGCTTCCACATTAATCTAAATTAAGCCCTGTTCCTCAGTGTGGGAGGGTTGTGTTTATGTAAATCAATGAATACTGTAAATAAATATATAAATAATTAATATAGCGGGAAAGTGGAAGTGAAAGATTACTAAAATTACACTAGGACAGAAATGAAAACTAATTTGGTGAAGACACAGACAGCCTTGAATGTGAAGCTGCTCTGCCCCCAGACGTACTGCCCACTCATTCATCCACGGTCCTTCAATAGCATGTCTGCCCATCTGATGTTTTACAAATGGAGAGTGTTTGATTAAACATTAATGGATTGTTCTGTAATTGCTTTTACAATAATTAAGCTATAAGTTCCATTCACACTGAGGTGGCTTTTCCCAAATCGCATTTGAGAAAAAAAAAAAAAAAAAAGCATTCAATAGCGTTCAAGAAGAGCAGGCTTTTGTGATCTCTTCAAAACACTGTTCATTGCATTGACGTTCACCAACAATGCAAACTCAGGGAACTTCTCGGTTTATAACAAAGTTCACAAATTAGTGGAAGTTCACTGTAAACACCCCAACAGAAATTGACTGTAAGGTAATGGGTATATGACTGGGCATTGCAGTCTCTAACAAAGGATTTACAAACATTTCTGGGTATCACAATGAAGTTTTCTGAACTGAATTAAACTAAACTAAACCAAACTAAATTAAACTACATGTTCTCTGTGTCCGTAGTTGGCTCTACTCAGGCTGAACACCACCCACCAACCCTGACCCCCCCCCCAATTTTCCCATTCTGAGGATTTCTCTCAGTCTGTTGTTCTCTCTGCTATTTCCACTACGGCTCTTGAGCTGTCTGACAAAAGTCTACATGGCTTAAGTTACAGCCATGCTGTCACTCTGCTTCCCATTAACTTAAAATGGGTACTTTTTTCCTTTCCCTTGTTTGTTCTCTGGCGCCAGCACACTAACAATATTCTTCAAATCCACACCCCTTCTATTTCTAATCCTCTATATCTCCATCAGAAAAAAGGAAGAAGAAAAAACCCTTCCATAAACATTGTCTCAGTCACTCCAATACATTAAACTCACTCAACCGTATTAATGGCCTTAACAACCCACATGACAATCTTCATTGACAGTTTGGGTGGTAATTTGTGTGATTTGATTTAAAGCCGTGCTCTGCTGTTGGATTGCTTATTTTCATGTGTTCTTGCAGGCTTATCTAATAACTCAGTAATACTTGGATATTCCATTTGATCATCAGTATATTTTTCACAGAAACTTAACCATATGACAGACATGTAGGTGAATGCATGCACTCTAGAACATGCTTCTTTATTCCTGCCTGGGTTTAAACTCAACGTATTTCCTTTGCATGTGACCAGCATATGAGGATTTCGGGCGATATTCATGGAAATTTGCATTCTTTTTTTCCTCATCCTGGCTGACAGCCGTGTGGCTCTGCTGGCTATGTACTGAAAAACTGTCACAGCTTATAGTCAAGCCATCCTGTATTAGCTCTAGTCTAGTCTTCGAGATTGGTTATACAATAGTTTAGAAATGTACCCAAAGTGAGTGAAAGACTTCTGAAGGGGAGGCAGCTCTAATTTTGTTGAAATGCCTCATAACAAAATCAAGCAGAAATTGAGTTCCAAAAAGGCACGGAAGGTTTTGAATACTTGTGGAATGGCTGATAATGTTCTAATAATGAGGGCTGGTTCCACTCGCTAACAGGATTATGGCTGAAAAGCACAAACGCAGCATTTTCCAAGGTATAAAGTCAGCAGGAAGCACAAAGTTCACCCTTCATTTCCTCACTTCACAGACTGTCTCAAATGGAACATAGCCCTTTTTTATATATTTCCAATTTAAAGACTGACAGACTGATTGATGTTTGAAATACCTAATTAAGTAAAAGAAAAAAAAGCTATTTTTGATAATGAAAGCTTAATGGCCATTATTTGAAAAGTCAATCGATGTGCTCCTCTGTTTAACATTTCAGATTAGACAGCGATCTAGCAAGTTTGATCATGTTAAACCCTTAATAAGCTGAAAGCCAACTGACACCATTCCTACTTTGTTAGTAGGAACTATTATACTGAAGTGATATGTATGGGTTTCAAAGTAGCAAACACAGTGAAGTCCTGTAGCTTATCTGTGCTGGACGGTAATTACTTCACAGTTTTATTCTGTGAGGAAAGCCCTAAGGGGGGAGTCTGAGTGAACATTTTGAATGGAAAAATGATAAAAATGGTTGACGAGGTGTCTGGAAGCAAATTATTTAAAACAATCAGGAATGGCTTGCCATTTGGGTCATAGCCAAGGCTGTCTGTGCACCAGGCGTGATTAATCTGGGAATCATCAGTCCCATCACAGCCTACTGTTAATGGCAGGGCCAGGTTAACTGCAAGGCCTTCCGTCGGTTGTACTGAATCAACTTGCTACACCGAACTTTTTTTTTAATGGGTCAGATAACATAGCCTCAGTCTTTTACTCAAGAGTGTAGGTTGTGAAATTGCGCTGGTCACAGCAGGTGGGCTTTTTGTAGCCTATAGACCTTTTCCTCATCAATATTCATGAGTTCCCAGACTTTGGCTCTTGACAAAATGTGTCAGCATGTTTTCATATTGTTTGCAAGTTTCATTTTTTCCCCACTTCTCATATTCAAAGCATATGGATATTGGTAAAATTATTAGTATTACAACAAGATAGCTGTAGATACACCACCTTTCTTTCCTGTAATGGCAAGCACTGTCACACACCCTATTCACTTACACTTACTCATATGAGCCCTTACATACATCAATGCTTGGTGGACCAGAGCACTGTCTGAGAGAAGTTTTAAAGAAAAAAAAAATTGGCAGAGATGAAACTCTCACATAATTGTTCCAATGCTTTGCATGAGAAACTTCATCCATCAACTTGCACTATGTCATAAAATCTAAAAGTGTATAATGCAGAAAGCTGGAAGGAAGAAAATTTTAAATGAGATGTCGTTTGTCTTCATCAGATTCGTTCATAATGAGGAACAAGTCGTTTGTATCTTAAACTTTTTGCAATGTGCCATGCTCTGTGAAAAACACATCATGCACATCTATGGCTTCCTTTTTGCATATGATGTCTGCAGCAGAAGTCTGTTGAACTTTTAGTCAAACCAGAAAGAAGACACTCACCATCAATTACTGCTGTTTTCACAGGAGAGTATTGCTCCTGCTGTTCTAACCATGTGGGTATTGATTTACAGACTTCAGCATGTAAATTGGATTGCTTCAATTCAATTTAACATTTGTGCGTGTTACAACTGCAAAGCCAAGAATGTCAGGTTTTGGCCTGAAAACAAATATTTCAGGGCATTTGTTTCAATGCCCTTTTATATATATAGCCTGTGTATGTGAACCCATGCGGCATTCAAGCTTGGCTTCCTCATCCTAAAACATAAACATGTGGCCATACATGAAAATGCTGTTCTCCATTGAATAACAGCAACAAAAACTACTATTGTGTGCAGCAGATCTCATTGAAATGGGCAAGCTGTTAAAATGGCACATTGTCTATTTTACAGTAACCTGTATAAACATAACATAAAATGATAAGAATGCTGGCCAAGTCATTGGATAGACTCAAACTGAAGGATAGCTTTTCAACCTTTGTCTGGAAATGTCTTTTGAAAGAACCCAATACCACATAGCTTTAAAAAACACCACAACCAACACAGAGGCAGAATTCTGCCCACATCAACTCACAAAGAGTCTACTGCCCACAAATCATTTGAGCTGTCTGGTTCAGCAGCTCATTGTCTTGATGTTTTTTTGTGGGCTGATGGTACAAAATCTGTAATGATGTTTCAGGCACATGTACAGAGGTAGGTGGAATCTACTCAAACATTTTCAGACTGTGAACACAATAAAACATTCTTTAAGTTCTAACAAATCAAGGAAAATGTTTCTCACACCCACATATATTTGTATACTGTCAGCACTGCATAAACAACATTAACAGTATTTTGCAATGGCACATGTGTGTCAGGATGGAAACAAATGTTTTATTGTCATGTCATCACGTTGGCGATGCGCATTATTGCTTCAAAAAAAAGTTACTGCAGTGATCTGTGAATGCTGCATAATCACATTCATATGCCGATCAAAGCAAAGCTGCCCATTGCTGACTTTCAGGAGTATCATATTCACAGTGTAATTAAATGTGGAAACCTTACAATAATTGCCTCGCTCCCAAGTGGCTCATTCAGTCTGGGTGTTCACTCTGTGTGCAGGCTGTGCAGTAGAGCTCAAGATATTGCAATCCTGAGTCTGGGCTGTGACATCACAAAGAGTACTCGGCAGCGGAACTCAACTGATTCTATTCTTTTGGGGTAGGGTGGGATATGTTGGCCAGGGTTCCCTCACCATACTGGTCAATATCACCCTCTAGTGACTCATCAGCTGCCTATGAGTTACCCGTATGCTGTCAGCGTGAGATGCTTCCATTTTTCATTCAGCATTTACCCTCCTGTGATGCACTGTGGGACATGTATGGCAAAAAAAAAACAATCATTGGCTGAAGGCAAGTGTAATGGAGTTTCACATTTGCTGAGCTTCAGTGCGCCTGCACAAGCGCATAGGATGTTACGTGAGGTGAGCCTAATATACGCAATTGCCGATTCCAAAGTCATTGTGAAAAAGGCATTGGAAAAAAAAAATAGTAATTGCCTTGACAACCACAGTCTGGTGAAAGCTGGGAAACTGCCCTGCTGTGCACTTAAGTAAAAAGCAGTAATTATAGATGTAGAGTACCTGTGATGGAAATTCTATCTGAGAAAAAATCTGTTATGCAAAAAGTTTGACATCAGATTATTTTGTCCAATGAAATATTGTGAATTTATTTGTACTGAATGATATAAATTCATTTTGCATAAATTGCCGTGGAAAGCAATTTACCCGTTAAACCACAGAATTTAATGTTTTCGATTAGCTGCTTTCATATTCAAAAGCCCTTGGTAAGGGAAAAACATCTCCATTGGAATCATTCATGAGGTGGACAGTACACAAAACCTGCAAAGTCTCACTCTGGGTAAGTTTAATTGATTTATTTATCTATTTCCAATTCTGATGAATTAGCCAATACAACGGCGCAATGGACACTAAAAGTCAAAACAATATTTTGATTAATATTCCTTCTATCAAGTGCACTCGCCTGACTGTGCCATTAATCACAGCCTCCAGCTGAGGCCCGCTTATACGGAAAATCACCCAAACAGAATGGAACGCTGCGGCAGCGTTCCGGGGACGGGTCCGCACATGAGCGTGATTGGCAGGCGAGACATTGCCACAGATGTTGGCAGTGCCTTCTCCGCATGGAGTGAGACACTGGGTCAGTGCGTTTGGGAAGGCAAAATTTAGGCGAGAGAAGCCGTGACTGATGTGGGGGGAATGAGGCTCTATACCAAGCAATCTCTGTGAGCCACCAGAGACAGAAAGCACTTATGTAAAGTCTGAACTTACAGGAAAGCATGTGCCAATGGGGTGGCCATTGTGGCAAGTAGCCATACCTGCTATGGATTTCAACTGGATCTGCCATTATGGACACCAAATTTCACTGTGATCCAGAGATATATGTAGATATTTTCAGTAACGTTTACCATATGTTGGGCACTGATTTTTTCTTACTAAGCAAAGCACAAAATATCAAAATTAGCATTTGACAACATACTAAGTAAAGAAAAGCAGTTTAATAAATATCACCTGCACTACATGGTGAGGTTCTGAGTACAATAAACTAGGTAAACGATCATACTTTCTATCATCTATTCACATTACATTATCTCTATACCAAAATGAAAGCTACAATGCGACACTTGCAAAGCTACGATGCAACACTGGTTTGAACCTGTGTGGGTCTCTGTTACCTAATCAGGCATGACTGTGGCCAGTGGCTTGAATATGTGATAACAATCCACACATTTACAATCCTTCAATTCCCAATACTACCATTTTACCACAGGGAAACAATAAATGGAAAAAAACAGGGTTAGCTACACACTGTATATCTGACACCTCACTAACTAGCAAATGCCATTTTATTTCGAAATGTACTCTTCATGTTGTCGGTCATAGCACTGGCCATGGTAACCTAGCAAATGACACTTTCCTCTACATTTATTGATAATTCAGCCAGACAGTTATTTGCACAAATAATTGCTCTTAAACATCTAGCTAGCAAAAGTGTAGATAGATATCTAGCTAGCTATATTAGCTTTATTACAGTAACAAATATTTTCAATACACAGTTGTTTAAGACAATGTGACATTCAGTAGCTAACTAATGAATAAATATGAATGAAAACAGTGGATAAGTGTTTATTTATATCACCAACTAGCTGCAATAGCCAACTATTACTAGATTACTGTTATTGTAGAGTTAAATTACTCTCACAGCTCTACAGGAAGGAGATTTTTAACATTGCCACTCATCTACCCAATAATTTACCTAATAGCGAAGTTCACTGTTGGAAACTATTTAGGATATTGCTAGACCTGTCTGAGAATATACTATGGATTTATGGGTGTTTGTTATTTTACAGTATGCAATAAGTAAAAAAGAACAACTAGGGCTTTCTTTGAATTTGGTTTTTTAATGTTAATCCTGTGTAAATGTTATCAGTGTGACTTGCATGCCGATTAAAGTTTTTTACAAACTTCAGCATTTCTAATTACATTATATGTTTTATTCTGTAATTTAACCATATCTATTTGTACTATGTCTGTATCAGGAGAGGTGGCTCAGATGTAATGGAGATTTAATGTGAAAAAGTGTCCTGGGGGGACCAAAGTTTAATATATCTCCATTTCAGGAAGGGGAAAATGTACCATTTTGTTCTTACCCCGGGCGCTAATATCTGCTCAAAAATATGAGGAAGACATGGCAAAGTTTTTCAAAGCCAGAGGTTCAAAGTACAAGTCCATAAGCGTCCTGTGTCCTCACATACTCAGCAGCTAACCTGTTTAGAAGTAATATCAATGCTATAAACATTTAAATCCTTCTATTACATTGTTTTTTTGGCTCTGGTTTCAAATTGCTGTGTTTTTGCATTTCACCTGGGAAGATTAAAGTCTGTAATTGGAATTTGTCTGGCGAGCAATATTGTCACTTACAGCTGTAATCATCGCAGAGAGATGCAAAGACTGATCCAATCATCAAGGGTTCCCAGCCTCCAGTGTCCTCTTTGCGCCCGTGACACAGGTGCAAGGCCTACATCAATTACATCCATTTCCTCATTTATCAAGTTAAGGAGCTCTTGAGCAGTCTCATACGCAGACATGTTAATCAAAAGTCAATTGAGCTGCTTTTCATGCCATTGTCAAATGGTTTTCATTATAAATATTACATGCTGTAAGATGTGACACTCAAATTCCTGATGCAAGACAAAAAATTGAAATCTTGTTTGTAGATCAAAGCATCCCTCTGTGAATTAGAGAAGTTATTTTCAGCCTTATTTCTATGTATCATGAGATTTAACTTCAAAACCCTAGTCTCTCCCCGGCTTTGTTTCTACGGAGATTACAGATATGTTCCCTTTTATGTAGTCTTTGAGAGTTCACAATATTAACAAGATCCTCCTACAAGTAACTAAACGCTGGCCTTGTTAATGATTGAACATTTTTCAGTCTTTTCTCACATGTAATTGCCTATTTGTAAATGTGACATGTAGGCAAATACTCTATAAATGTGACATCGAACTAATTGTCATGAATTATCTTCTTTTAATTATCTACGTTTCTTTCAAATCCATGTGTCTGCAGTTTTTATTTTCCAGTTACAGTTTTGTAGAGACAAAGGAATGTAGAGCATCTGGAAGTCTATCAGAAAGATACACACTAAGGTGGAGTTCTCAGTCACGGGGTATGGTGCTCACTAATAACAAAACCTCCTCTTATTCTCATTATCAGCTCAGAGAAGTACTTCCCTCCTGTGATTCCCATGATAGGTAAATTATCTCAGAAGCTAAAAGGTATGCAATGGGGGCAAATAACAGAGAATATTAACAGTTTACACAACTTAAAATGAAAATACAGGGCTTCTGGAATATTACTTTTTTTTTTATAGTGACACACCGAGATAGAGCTGGATGCAATTCAACCAACAAAATGCATTTGAATCATTTGAATCATTGAACTGCATGGCCACCATAATAATGCCCAACTGCGTATGCATGCTCATACTGACTTCCAGATCATGAGTCAAACTGTGCCTGAAACTGATTAAAGTAAATCTAGCCAGCTGGTTATGTGTGTATCTCAGTGATAGAATTCAGCTTGAACCAGCTATACAGTGGCTGGCTAAACCTTTTCAACCTCCCCTCACATTCAGCATCACCCCAACAGACAAGTACAGGAGTGACTGCTTCTGTGATGACATAAGCTGTTTCTCCGGTTCATCAATGTCAATGCCCCAGGCTGGAGAAAAGGGTGTAGAACTACACCTCACTATTAGCCATCTTGTCTCTGTATCACTCCCGGCAAGAGGCTGGAGATTTCATCAAGGCACAAAGATCCACCTGGGCACAAAAGGGTCTCTTTTGAGGCCAGGAATAGAAGTCCTTTTCAGACTGCAAGTGGTTCACATGGCTGGTACTTCATAGCACTGGGCCGGAGACATACGTGATAAATTCGTTTCTTATCAGGTTGTACTAAGTAAAATTTCCTTTGATTGTTGAAAGATGCAGCTTGACAAATGCTAAAACAAATGGCTTTGTAATGCACATTTTGTACAGGAGTCTACAGCATACAAAAGGGAAGCTTGGCGCAGCCCCTACTTGTCAGTGCATCACTGCCAAGAGTGATGAAATCCTGGACATGAACACAGATAGGAGAGATGACATAAGAAATTCCAAACAAGCTGCCCAACTACAGAAAATGTGTTTGGGAACAGAGTTAAAGTATGGAGGCAACCAAATGAGAAAACATATCTTTAGGAAAGAGTTTATAGTCAACACATTTGATTTACAAAATAACATTCACTTAGCATTAGTCACAATGCATGTAAAATTAATCCCAGGATGAAAATTTCCTGGGGTTCTTCATTGTTGTTGTTTTTTTTCCCTGATAAATGTTCAGATATAGTGCACAGAAAACCATTTGAAACAAATGTTGCTCCAAGTGGTTTTAAAAGGTTTGATTAATCAACAAAGCAAGTGTCTATAAAATGTCAAAATAATAACTACAAGGAGAACAATAAAGGAACTGTAACCAGCTTTTAAATATGTTCATAAATTGACTGTTAGATATAAAGTACATTCATATTATCATTTAGTGCTATACAGTCACATTTAAAGCCTTGGTAAATAATTCATGAATTTGCCTTTGAAACATTCGACTGCAGTAATAAATTACTGTAATTAAAATAAAAGAATGCATTATGTCTTTCAGCAACTGAATTTTAATCCAGCAGTTGGGCTACAAGGTTTGTAAGGGCAAGTGGTCTAGCTTCCTCACAATTATCGCAGACTGATGATTGCATTTGCCTTAATCGTGCACAGGAAGATAGTGTGTTCTTATTGACTGGTAAAGGATTTGAAAGGAGAGGCATATTAGTATGTGTGGATACAAACATGTGAGGGCCACTTCTTCTGGCAGAAGTCCATAACCCCATGAGACTGTAAATGTTAAAACCTGACTTTGGGACTGATGTCTTTCCATTTTTGTCCAGAATGTTTTAGACACAAGAAAACAGAATCAATCAGTGTATCCAATGCTTCAGTAGTTCCTCTCAATTTGATTGGATTGCACTGTGTGTATATTAATGAGTGTCTTCAATAGACTTGTACACAACTACATGGAGGCTGCGTCCAGAAAGGTAGAAGGGTGAAGCGAACTCATCTGGTGTCACAGGGACAACAGTCAGCCATCGTGTGTTCCCTTGTTTCCTCAATTGTTTCCTGGATATGACACTGTGATCCTGTTATTTCTATATTAATCATTAAAGTTTGTGGTCTTGAACATGTTATGGAAAAACAACAACAAAGATATACAAGTAAATAATGATGAGCACGGAAAATCATTGATGCTTGTGACAATGATGGTATATGCACACCACCCATAAAACAAAGAGAAAAAGAAAAAAAAATTACATCATTTATTTTGAAATTTCAATACACAGCACAGGAATCAGCCCAAGCAAAGCCACAACCAAACTGCCCCTAGCTCTGAAGCCACACCCCTGTATTTAATGAGCCCTCATTCAGGCAGGTGGGACTTGTTAGCTAATGTCAAGCTAGCAAACAGTTACAATTAAGTTTTAAATGAAGATAATGGAATAAGATCTGTTATTCAGAAAGATGGTACAGTAAGTGGACAAAGTAGTCAAATTAATGAACAAAGTAGATCTTGCACAAACATTTAACACACAGTTTAAGATTTAAGATTAAGCACATGACATTACATTATTGTCATTTAACAGATGCTCTTGTCCAGAGTGACTTACATAGCTTACAATTTTACCCATTCATACATCTGAATATTTACTGAGGCGATTGTGGGTTAAGTACTTTGCCCAAGGGTACAACAGCAGTGCCCCAGCAGGGAATCAAACCAGCAACCTTTTGGTTACAAGCCCTACTCCTCTTCAGTACACCACACTGCTGCCCATTACATTATTGAAATATGTTTGACGTCTGTTTTTGAGAACAGGTGAAAGATGTCCCTCACAATGCTAAAAGCATGTCACTGTAGATCTTTCACAGCGCAGACATGAATAGGTACTGTACTGTAGCTATTGGAGCCCATAGTCACTTAGCTCTGATTCAGGTAGTAAAGTGAGACCTGGGAGGATACTAAAGGGCAGCACTGTTCTCTGATTGGAATTACCTCACCACCCTTCATAAATACATCACTCTTCATAAATACATTCATTGTCAAATTGATGTGCGAGTGAAAATGTTGATACTGGACATCTGTTGTGGCTCATGGTGACTTTCTTCTGGTGCCTTCTGGAGGGAATGTTGACAAATCCCCACATCATTAGGAGAGTTAAAGTTGTCAGGGAAACTGAACGCAACACTGGTTTCAATTGAGTGCAGTGGATTGTGAAAGATGGCTTTTACCATTGATATAACACAACTTAAAAAAAACATACTAACTGAGGCTCCTCCTGCAATATTGCAAGAATAGCTGAGCATTAACAGTCAGCTAATAATTACCTAAAGCATTGGAAATGCACTCCCCTCAGTGGAAAAGAAAAAGAACTGAACAGTGGTTCATGAGGTTCCTCCATAGTATCATTTTTAATGCTTATCACAGGATGTCTGAAAAGAAATGCCCTGTAGAGCAGGACAAAAGTCGGAGCAAAAGCTGATTCTTCCACCTTTGAATTTGTCTGCAGTGAAGTGAACAAAGTATAACACAGTGTGGCGTGATACTTTTTTCAATGACACAGTTGGAATCCAAACTTGTGGAGGAAAGTAAATCACAAGCTCCTCGGAATTCACTTGGGGTTGTTTCCTGCAGGAAAGCTCAGAGGAGTCCTAAACTACCACAGTGAAGTTCTCCCAAGCCTCGATACAATGTCAGAAAAGCACCTTCAGAGGCTTCTGAGTGGCTCAGTGGTTAAGGTGTTCATATCAAACACAAGCTGAGTCCTAAGGACTAGGTTAAATCATCAGGTAATGATGAATGGAAGCCCACATTGGCAGAACAAGTTGACTGTGTTTCACTGGGGATAGGGATGGGTATGTTGTCAGCAGGGGTTTCCTTGTTTCCTTGTTTCCTCACTACTCTCAGGTTGCTTGAATCACATCAGTGAAGCTACCCCCATAGGTGCTTACCTCTGTGTAGTGCACTGTGAGACTTGTGAGTGTATTTTAGTATTGCATTTGCTACGCCCCAACATGAGTGGGGGTAGATGTCAAGGTGGGATAAGCCAAATATGTCCAACTGGCAATCCGAGAGGAGATATCATTTTTTGATGATTTTGTATTGTGAACTCCAGTTCATGAAATGTATCATATCATGACCTGAATACATTATCACATGCCTTGTCGTTAAAACGGTTCAGTTGCATTGCAATGTGCGATTAAAATGTTTCTCTGGAATGTGAGTTTTAGAAACTGGGCTAATTTTGACAGGGTTAAGGAGTCCTGAAATGTAAAAAAAGATCCGTATGCCATTAACTTCCATTGTGGAATTTGATGTCTGCTCCGTACTACCCACAATCCATTGCTTGCGTAAACCAGGGAGAGAGGAGAAGATTACCATCTTGTCATAATCATCTGTGGTTGTATCTTAAATATACTGATCACATAATCCAAAAACAGTTGTCTGCTGAACATTCTGCATTTTGTGCAATAAGAACCTTGACAGATTGTGTGATCTTAATACCACAGAGTGATACTAAGTACACTCATTGCTCTTCCAGATCATTAGAGCTGCCAGAGTCAAGAAACATCTTAGGTTTTGGATGCCAGGGAGGTGTTGTAGCAAGGGAGCTGGACTTGTACAATAAACAAAACATTCAAGGCTTGATTCCCAGGCGGCACACGGCTGCTGTATCCAGTAGCAACGTACTTAATCTTAATTGCTACATGAAATATCCAGCTGCATAAATGGATGAAATGCAAGCTGTGTAAGTCACCTTGGATAAGGGGAGTCTGCTAAGCAAATAAAGTAATGTTTGTTAATAACAGTGGAGGACAGTGTGAAATTATCCTTTTAAATATATAGATGTGGGATCAGTTGAGTTGACAGGACCCATTAATTTTTTAAGACTAAATTACCTGAAAAGAATTAGTATGGCAATGAAGCATACATCACATCCCGGTGAGGAAGCCTTGGGACAAGCAGGAGAGGAGCAGCTAGAAGAATGAAAAGTGAAAAGTGTTTGTGTGAAAATGCTCTCTTAGAACGCTCATTCAGCTTTTAGGCACTTGAGCCAGCCCCCTCTATTGTCAGAATTGTTCTTTATCAGGGTTATCAGAATAAGGCTAAGCTGCCATAATCATTCATTGTTTTCATTTTTGTAACCGTTCAAGCTTTCATATTCCAACAGCTACACAAATAGACGAAAAAATAATTTTGTGCTTAGCTGTGTGCAATGACCCATTCAGATTAAAAGAAAAGCATATATATATATATATATATATATATATATATATCTCAAAGCAAATCTTATGGGTTCAAGAAAAATTCTCATGTTCTAAGCCATTCAGCACAGTAATATCTGGAAAACCCTACATCTTAGGCCCTGTCCACTCGTACACGGGTATTTTTTAAAACATAGCTTTTTCTATGTGTTTTGGCCTTTCGTCCACACACAAACGATGTTTTAGGTGACTGAAAATGGATCTTTTGCAAAACGCCTTCCAGGGTGAAGATTGTCAGAAACTCCGTTTTCAGTGTTGATGTGTAGACAGGGAAAACAGAGTTTTTGGCTTGTGCCGTCAGAGTGTGCACCGTAATTACTTTTTTCAGGCTTCTGATTGGCCAACATGGCTTTACGGTTAGGGTTATATCATCGCCTGTTGGTTTGGCATGCTCTTGACAGCGTGTGTTTGCGTTTTCGTGGGGACGGAGATTTTTTTAAGAACGAAGGAGGAAAACCCCCATTTTCAAAAATACCCATGTACGTGTGGACATGGCCTTAGTTGTGGTAAGTTATGCCAATGCCTTGTTATGTTAGAACATCAGAACAAAGGATAGTTTTCTAATTAATTTAACAACATTGCTGCAGCATGGTAGTAGTGAAGCTGGAGTTCAGTGTTCCAAAAACACAACATGCATTTAATTAAAGTTGATTAAATCCAGGGTGAGTCTGGACAGATTGTTGTGTTCAGTCTCTGATCAAGCATCCAGAGTCATCCAATTTATCCCACTACTGTATTAATAGAAATTGACTGCCAAGGAGTTTGGACCTTGAATGGAAGGGATTGGTTTTTGTGTTGATGGTCTACCTTCCTAATGAGCCCAGGTTTGCATCTGTACTTGGCACATCTTTCTTCAGGTTCTTTGGCCCAGTTTTTGTGTTAGAGTTTCCATTAGCTGTGATTGAAAGGTGGCAGATACATGGTGGCAGTCGTTTCTTCAACAATGCGGCCTTAGACAAACACAGGAATAGCTTCAAGGAGCTCTGCACAAAACACAGATCCGCCAGCTGCATTAATTAGATGGGCACAAATGAATATAAATGAATTTAATTCAGACACAAACTGATAATAAGGACAGGTTGTAATTAGTAGTGTGTTGACAAGGTGTGATGTGGACTTTTTAAAATGTGAAACAATCACATGTGATGCAAGGTGTTCTTGCAGATTCTGTGAGTGATAGGCAATTCTTCTGCAGAGAGTACTGCGATCCCAGAAACTGAATTCCACAGGGACTGAAAAAGAAAAAGAAACTGACAAGGAAGAATGCCAGACTTTCTGGGTGATCGAGGCAAATTTTGTTCTGAGCAGCAGGGGTGCCACTTAAAAGTGGAGATGATTTTGCTACTACAGTAAAATAGACTCTGGATTCAGCATTCACCCCAGACCAAAGGCTTATGCACTGGTGCATCTGCAGATGTGTCAGTCAGTCATGTTCCTTTGTAAAGAAAGAAAAAGAATGTCCTGTCTTTGCAAACAAGAGTTTTGTAAAATAAAAATATATAAATGCACGCAACAGAGGGTATAATGACCCCCCAAAGCACACAACACAATTTTTGTCAGCTGAACAGCATACCAACAGGGCTGCAATGTGCCAATGGTCCAAACCATTTTTTTTTTTACATCCAGTGCTATTTGCTGAAAAGCTATTTGGTATTTGCTTTCTGTGACAACAATGAAATGCTGATTTTATTTGCAAAGTTCAAAGTTACCAGTTTCTAGTTACCAACATTTTCAAAGTATAAAGTTAAAACAATAAAGATGCAGGATAGCATCCCAGAAGATTTGCTATTGTTGTAATATCATCTTGTAAAGATGGTAGCATCTCACTGCAGCTGGAGCAGGCTCATTACCTGACACTTCCATTGCATTAATTCATTTTTATTTTCCCCTCTTCTCACAGTCATTTATTTGTTTTCCAATCCATTAGGTCAGTTAAGACACAGAATTCTATTCTTATCACCTCTTTGTAGCCTCTGCTCAGTGGCAGCAAATAGTCCTCAGAGAGATACATAAATTATTGGAAATTTCCTTTAGGTTTTCAGGGTCTGTGACTCATTATTTCAAAAGACCTTGTTACACAAAGCTATTGTTATTTATTTCCTCTCATCTAAAATGCTTACTCTTGTTTTATGGTCCGAAATCCGTTTACCCTTTGTGTGCATAATATTTAGATCTCATCTACCCAACAAAGAAAATCAGTGGGCCGTAATTTAAAGGAAATATGTCAAGTGAAATAACTGAAACATTTCATGTGTCATTTCATATGTTTTTGCTTTGAATGACAATCAGTATACCCATCTGGATACCCTCCCCCCCAGAGCTCCATCTCATCAAATCAGCCTCACAGAGAAGACAACCCATATGCCTCAGGACAATGTGAAAAGATGATCCCATGGATGTATTCTTTTGGAAAATGTGTGTGTCTGTGTGTGTGTGTGTGTGTGTGTGTGTGTGTGTGTGTGTGTGTGGGTTTATGTGTTTGTGCCCTACTGTGTGTCTGTGATAACTGTCTGCTCTATGTGTGTGCCTGCATGTGGATATATATGCATTTTAACTTTCGTCAGCATAAATGCAATCCTGTGTGTGTGTGTGTGTGTGTGTGTGTGTGTGTGTGTGTGTGCTTGCATACATGTATGTATGTGTGCCTCACTGGCTATTCTTCTAAAGTGTTGACAAAGATGAGGCACCAAAATATCTAGCTATGGATCATGTTCTGTTGTGGTTCTGTAACTCGGACTCACTAACAGTAGGGTTTAAACCCTGCCCACAGACTGTGCTGGGTAAATTCCCTCCTGTAGGTAAGCAGTTTATAGCTTGCACAGTCATAGAAGCTGTTTGACTACCACTAGCATTATGACTGTTACTAAGTAATCCCCTCTGATACACACACATTGCAGATAATGAACAAAAGCAGTCACAGATTTGTAATTATTATTTTTTTAAATATGCAAACATATGGACATACAGTAGCAACATGAAGTTGTGAATTGCACTGCCGGTAATGAGGTGATTTTGAAATACGGCATCAAAAGTTATGAGTTGTGAGGTAGGCCGGCGTCACGTTGCACATGCTGTTTGCTAGGGGACACAGAGTAGTGAAAACACCCCAGCGGGTGCCTCTCCACCCATCTAGGACCACAGCAGGCTAATCAAGCAGCACTCATTATGACAGACACACTTCTCTGCAGGAGCACAAGACTTAATTAGCTGAGGATAAAAGAGTTGTATCTGAAAACGCGTTCGGCTCCGGGTAGGCCCCCCGCAGGAATTCTCCACTTTTGCCAGCGTGCACCGGGGACTCCAGCACAAAATGGCTTCACCTTTCAGGCCGGGCATCGCTGATAGATTGTAGTTCAGGATACGCCTGTCGTGCATCTTAAAGGGTCACATTGTGTTTTGAAAGGGTGGCTCTTGACATTTCCTCGTTTGATAAATATCAAAACAGGATGGAACAAGTTATGCTCTTTTATTTTGGGAGGGAGGGGTGGAAATACAGCTGACAACAGAATGTGAGAAACATCCTTTAAATTTTTATGAACTATGGGGTGAAGTAAAGAGAATGTCACCTCTCTGTCCCACAGGACACAGTTAAAAGCATACTAATACCTAAAAGCACAGTCCTACAGCATCTCAGGCCTGTGAGTGGGGGAAAAAAACAAGAATGCTGGCGGGCAGCTTTGTGTGTTCCCCAAAGCGCTCACCCCAACACCCTGGCCTTCTGTCCCACAATTCATCACTGTGTCACCAGCTGGGCCACACGCCACTGTGACAAATCTGCCTGTCAGAGGTACAGGGTCTGGCACGACAGGTTGGCATTTTAACTACAGAGATTAACTTTCAAACTTACACACTCTTTTGCAATAGAACATCTCTGTGATTAATAAAAAAACAGGAGTGTCCCTGGTCTGTGATGAAAGATGACCTAGCGTGCAATCAGCTCTGTCTTCTGTCCCGTACGTTCCATCACACAGCAGAAAGATTTAATTTCTTTAGTGCAACCCCATTGGAAATATACAGATTTATTGTGTGAGAATAACAATATTGCCAACATACCAGTAATTTATTACATTGCCCTTAATATATTAGAACTTTGTTTAGAACCCATTAGTTCTGAAGGTGAAATTAAGTTGCTGTTATTACACACTGTATGCACATAAAAAATGTGCATAATGTTGTAAAATGCATTGGCCGTGTATTTATATTTGTTTATGCATATTGGCATATCGTACTGAGATAATATGTTTTCAAGTGACCTTAAAATCAGTTGCCAGTTGAGTCGATTTCCAACATTTGCTTATTGTTTAGCAGCTTATATTCTTCATCTAGCAGAGAGGCACAAGTGTCACTCTGTCTCAGTGTTTTCAACATGCTTAATTTAGAGATGCAACCGTTCCTGGAAACTCTGATATCACCAAGGCAACAATGCTGTCAGTCCGAATCAGGTAGGCAGCATTACTTACCTCTGTTGCTAATTTTCTGCCTCTCCTCCAGTTCCCACCTGTGTCTGGCCTGTACCAGGGGAGTGGAAGTCCTTCTGCCCTTAGCTTTGCAGAACAGGCTTGTTAGGCACTGATGCATCCCAGTCAGAGAATGGGGCCCCTGAAGGGCAAGGCCATAGGCCAGGAATAATGTTCTCTTTTTTATGCATCCATTTTATTCTCAGCATGACTGCATCGTCACCTAAAATTAAGCCATTGCCAGTGTGACATTGAGTCTGTATTCCTCCGATGTCTCCCCCCCATGACGTCTGCCATTCTCTGACTGTCCTTTTGTGTTTGCACAGGTCATGTTTTTGTGCACATTTTTTCAAATATCCTACCCACAGATTTTGTTAGACATAGGATACAAATGTATGCAGAGGCATTAATAAAAAATGAGCTGAAATTATAAGGGATTTCTGTCTCTGGCTGGCAAACCCAAATAAACAGAAGATTTGTATAAACAAAACCATATTGTCACTCCTCATGTAAATCTCTGCAGAGACAGGAAGGGAAGGGTACTAGTGGTCACAAGCGGTACATAATTGAAATGCATGCTGTACCTTCATCTTTCTAAATGAAATTAAATTTAAAGTTTTTTACTGATCTCCTAATTGCGGATATGTAACTTTGTCGGAGGCCTTAGCGCAGAACAGCACTTAGGAAAGCTTCACGTATGGCAATGTTTCATTTTATGAACGTCACTTCAGTACGGCACACTTAGGAGGGAAAGGGGGTGGCGGTGAAATGATCTCCTCATGATCAATCTGTCTGAAGTCGGTCTACTGTGACACTGAATATTACAAAAAATCACTGCATAACGGCTCACACACTCAAATCATTTCTCTCAAGAGTTCATCGGAGAAGGAAATTTTCTTAATTAAACTGCCTGACAGCTGCCATATAGACTCTGAAATTCAATTATTTAAAATGAGCACATCATTAGTATAAGAAATAATTTGCTGTAGGCATCCGTCATGTTGTAACTGGCTCCTGAATTTTTTACAGATGTATCAACAATGAAGGGTCAACAGCCATATTGATCTTTTTTTTTTAAAGAAGGTTATTTAATGTGCATTCCAGCTTTGAGTCATTTCTCCTTTCATACAGTAATGCTACTGTTAAGCATGGACAGAAAATGTTACTTCAAATAGAGAAAGGAAAAATACGCTGGTGAATGAACATCTAACAGACAATTGCTGAGGGTATTTTTTTGAAGAGCCCTATGGATTTATGTGATATATGTGTTTGTGTTTGCTAGAATGACAAGGGCATGGGTGTCAACACTGACTGTGTGCAATGGATGTACAAGAGCAGTAAGTTCCACCAGGGTTGCTCTCTGATTGGCAGAATCCCTGGATCAATGGTAATCCTGTTAATGGAAAGGGTTCTTCAGATTCACACCCCAGCAGATGAAAAAAAGAGCCAGCTATTACACCATTTTATAACAAGCCAGGGCACAGCATGGGAGGGGGAGAGAGAGACTCAACTGTGGGTGACTAAACCAAAATTGTCCACAGCAGAACAATACACGAGTTGGCAAGATCCCACTTGACGGCTTTCAGTGTTACTGTAATGCTTATCCGCAGACCCCATTTTTCCCTTAAGAGGCTCAAAGTCACATGGTTCAGCACGTTGAGGAGCCACCACCATCCATTCTTATGTGAATCGTGCTCTGGTTTGCTGCTCCCAGATCAGTGTTAAGATCTGCTGCTGTCACCAGCCTGAATAAACGTGGCACAAAATGGAGGTCATTCTAAACAGCAGCCTCTATGGTTTGAACAGCAGCCTGTAAAGGGCAACACCTGTCTTTTGACCACCAGAGGAGGAGAGAGAAAGAGAGAGATTCATATCTCTACAGGTACTGTTTACTCAGGAAAGGAAAGAGATACCCGTGAGCCCTGGTGTTATCATAGGCACACTGTACATTTGAGCTGGCGCATCACCTATTGTTCTCACCCTCTGACCAATGGGGGGGCTACATACCTTGACCAACAAAGTCTTTCATCCATCTGGGAGATGACCCATTAGGCCCTCTGTTGAGGATGAGTGTAGCACTTATTCCATGAAGGTCAACCAGGAAATCCCAGTAGTGCTGGGAGTAGGACACATAAAAAAGAGCACAGCATCCGGGCTTACCGGGACCTGTCCGAGGAAGCATTTAATAAATGACTCCTAACACCAGAGGAGAGGTGGGAAAGGGATTCTGTTAGAAACCATTCCGACAATAAATCTTAAAAATCAATATGACAGCCCCAAGTAATCAGTATCAATGATTTTAAACTGAAATAACTCCCAAAGGGAGGATGATAAAATCCTCCACCCCAGCTCAGAAAACATCTAAAATGAAAGATGGGGGGGAGAAATGTACCCTATCAATGCTCTGAGTTCTGTGCTCTATCTCCAGAGAGATGCAATTGGCAAACAAGCCAGATTGTAAAATCTTGTCTATCTCTCTCTCTCTCTCTCTCTTTCTTGCTCTCTCTCTCACACACTCTCTCTGACTGGTTTTATGGAAAAGGCCCATGATGTTATCTAGAGGAAGATATGATAAACACATTGTGGTTTTTAAATTCCAGCACTACCATGTTTTTCTTAACTTGTTCCCAATCTGTCTTTTGAAATATTGCATTTTAAATGTTGCATTGTTTCAAGTACACTCAAGTAAACAGGAAAGAAAGGGCATATGCAAGCCCCCCCTTACAATGCTGTAGAGGCATCTGTCTTCTAATACACTGTGCATGATAAGATTACACTCTAGTTGCATGCAAAACAAAACATTTTGTATTTGCAATGCATTAATTCCAGTTATAATATTAGTCAAAAGTATTGACTAATATTGTTACAAAAAGGTGGTTTAATAGAGGGCATCAACTGGAAAGTAGCTGAAAGTCTTTCCATTGTATTCTGTTATCAGCATCTCTGTAAACAATCAGCTAAATCATATAAGTGACAGCTTAAAAAGTAATCTCTGGCTGTCTTTGGCAGCTCAATACAGGTGACAGAAATGCATGTGAATCAGGTCAAAGTCGCAAATACATCAATCCTTCCATCTCCAGTTTAGGCCCTGGCTGAGTGAAATGGGGAATCATTTCAGTAGCGTGTTTTAATGTCACTATTTTTTGTTATTATCACTGGCAATAAACATTCACAGTGAGCCATGGACTGAACTGACCTTCAGAGTCATGTTGCCTCTTTCTTTTTTGCTTGTTCCTTTGGTTTTCCATTTGTTTTTAAATTGATTTTATGAAGAAATGTATCTGTATTAAACAGGTCTGGAGGAGGCTATGCCCTTTATGTCTGCAGTATTTTAATTGTCATTCTCTGGCACCAGTTAAAATAGACTGTGAATACTACCGTGTCAGGCTTGAAGCTTCTGGGACCTTCTGTGGATAAATGTCAACAAATAACATTTTGTCAGCATTTTAAACATTTATCTCCTGAAATTTTACAGAGCCAGCTTCTGCAACCCCTGGGGTCTTGCGGATGTATTTTAAGCAGAGATAAAGCCAAACAGCTTCCTATTAACCGCAACCAGAATTCTAAGACATTCATTTCAGGAGACATATTTGGCATCTGCAGTAACAGTCATTCAAAACATTTTTACATTGGACAGCACTGCAAGCACACACCATTTTTTATGTCCCAAATCAGGGATTCCATATTCTCTGCATTTTTAAATTCGTAACTTGTTTTCTTGTTTCTTGTTTCAAGTCTTCTGCAGTTTGTTTCAATATTCATAGTTGTGTCTAAATTTGGCAAACAGTGCTGGAATTTGGAGTCTGCACGTGGACTGTGAATATTGAAAGAAATCTGTTCCCAGTCCTGTGTGTAGCTATTAATCTCCTTAACAATATGCTTACGCTAAGAGTAATGCTCTGTCTGAATTCTTCATATTTTCTGCAAACCGTCAGTGGACAAGGAATCCAGTGAGATAATTTATATGCAGAGCCCCTGTCCTGAATTGAAGCTGATTCATGGACTTCATAATCATCTTGCATGCCTCCCCACCCCCTTCCACATTTATGAATAATGCTATGGTAAGGGAAAATATTGTTTTCTTTAACACCCCTGGAAGCTCTGCATAATGTCATGCAGCTTCATAACCACCCATACAGCACAGTGTTCATTCTTGGCAGAGAGAATACTGTGTAATGTTAAAGGGCTCATTTTGGCTGGGTGCAATATGAGTCAGAGAATGTCATACGAATATGGACATAAATGTTCATTCATGATGTTGTACAGCAGTTATGCTTACAGTGGTTGTGGATGGACTATGTGCAGTGCATTGGAAAATATCCTGGGTTTGTTTTGCGAGTTTTCAGAGGAATTAATAATCCCACAGAGACACAAAGAAACAAATATGGCAAGCAGGCATCACACATCACCTTCTGTAAAATTCCCTCTTAGATCCTTCCTAAACCCAGTATTACTTATACCAACACTGGTGCATTGCAAAATGTCAGTGTTTTACAGGGATTGTTCGGTTCACCTTGGCACACACACAAGGCTTACTAGGTGGGTGTTGGTATTCTGTCGATGCACTTGCTGTGGGTAAAGTGATAGAATTCACCACTTGTTGTTTCCTTTTTGGATATCATGTACTGGACACAATGTATCAATGCTACAGACAGAAAAAAAGCATCAGACTGTGTGTCCCTTTCTCGAGGACATATTTGAAGTCAGTAAACCAATGTTCTGCTTTCCATTGTGACACGAAGGTGATGCATTTCACTTCAGTAAATGAGTGGATTCCACTGATTTCGCAACACATTCACACGCTCATATTCATTAAATCCATCTGAAACAGCTTGAAAAATTACCTCTGGAGTCTATTTTCCAGTATGAATAACCTGTCCAAATTTTAATCCAAAACCAAGATAAAGCAATTTGGCCTTGCCTATGAATTCCATTTCTTCACTGACACATTGTGAGCACGAACAATTTGGAACAAACTGAAGTCTCTCTAATCTAGCAGGATATTGTCTGTCAACTTTTTTTTTCCTGACTGTATCAGCATAGGAACTGACCTGTGACCAATCAGGCACAAGACAGTCTGATTAGGACACTGCTGCTGATTGAGGAATAGAAATGAGTCTTTGCAGGCTAAATGAGTCATGAGGTGATAATTATTCTTCTTTTCCAGTGGGAAGCTGGAAAATGACTTTTACGCACTTTGTCACAGACACTTCTTAATTAGTCCATCAGACCCACAGACCATGTAAGCAGTGTAACTCTATTAATACTCTGGTTATACTCCCTTGAGAAGCAGAATCATTCAACTCCAGAACTCCAGATATAGAGTTAAAAACCTACTCTGATAAACATTGTGCAGTTGCCTCTGAGGGTGTTGTAGTAGGTATCACACATGAATACACAGGCACACAAATGCACTACCAATCTCTAGACGCAGCTGTGGTTAACGGTGAAAAGTATGGAAATATCAACCCTGCGCCTGCCACTGCAAAATCACCTCTGCCAGGCACATTTAAGAAGTCTTCTTCGTATTCATGGGAAAATCCTGTTTTGATGACTTTCTGCGGCGGTGTATCAAAGCTGAATTTAGCCCGGGCTCCTGTGTAACGCTCTGCAAAGTGGCAGGATCTTTAATTCACCGCGGCAGAGTTGCTCTCCTTTCCTCCTAATTAAGAAGGTAGGCCAGCCTGTTGGAGCTGGATGTAGACGTAGCTCAACAGCAGGACCATTAAGTTCACCTCGGCTTTTATCTTTCGGGTTTTGGCGCTTCAAGTTCAGCTGCCTTGGCTCGAGGAAGATATTTGTGAGTATATGAAACCTATTAAAATACTTCCAGTGACGTTCTTAGCTTCCTACGGTCTGTGAAGACTTGACGACTTCTTACACATCTCTGCAAAATACACACAGCGGAACAGAGCAGCATTATTCTTAGGAGTGTGCGCCATGTCATTGGAGTGGCACCATCCAAAAGTGGCTTGGTGTTGTCAAAAATAATATCCTTTTTGTGGTTCTGCAAGCATGCCTCCTATAAGAAGTCTTTGTAGAACTGAAAAATGGTTTTGACCCGCGACATTTACTCAACAATTTGTCTTCACTAGTGAAATTTTGTCAGGATATATTTCTTTATATCTTGGTTGCCTACACAAATGTTAAAAAACCTCACTGTGCGCACAGCTTTGTAGCTAGATACATCAAACATCACGAAGCCATTTGACTATATCCAACTGAGATTGCCTTACATTGGTTTGTTGATTTTTTTGTATTTTTGATTCATGCGATTGTAAAACCTAATATTTGCGCACACTGTTATATACTTTAATGAGTGAAAACCAGATGAAGCTATGTCACTGTTGCTATGCAATCTGTCACCTAGCTCAGTGTTTCCCAACCCTACTCCTGGCGGCACTCTGTCCTGCATATCTTCTATCTATCCTTGCCCTACCTACCTGACTGAACTCACCAGTGGCACATTTTATTGGCTGAGCACACCTGATTTAATCAAGCAGCAGGGATAGATAGAAGATATGCAGGACAGGGTGCCACCAGGAGTAGGGTTGAGAAACACTGACCTAGCTAACCAAGCAACTTTAAAAGTTTGAAAAGCCTATTTGTTTTATTGGCCATTGTATTTGCTACAGCACACTGTACTTTAATGCTGTCATTTGAAAGGGGAGATCAGCATGACAATTCAGTCATCTACTCAATATGATTTAAACAGTAGTCAGCTCCATACAGAGCATAATACTGAGAAAAAAACTGGTACAGTCACAACAGACAGAACGTGTCTCTGACCAAGTAGCTAACAAGACTAGATAGCTACAGATGTGGAGAAAAATGTAGAACAACCTCCAGTCTGTGGAATTGACATAGGCAGCAGAGAAGAGATCTTGCAGAGGGTGTTGCACAGACAAACCCCTAGTCCTTGTTTAGATGGTACTGGACTGAGGCAGTGTATCCAGTGTTTTTGGGTGGACAAAGTGATGATTTATGATTCATGTTTTCTTTCCTTCAGAGACCTGGAAGGTGAATAAATCTGCACTGTAATCCCAGTTAATCCCAGTTATGCTTAAAATAACCAGTGCTCTTGGTCCTGCCCAGGTCATTTCAACCAGTGTCTGGATATGTTGTGGCATCTCATAACCAAATGTCCTGCTCCCCAACAGTGGTAGGCTAGTGGCACTATTTTGTGTTGCTAGTAAATTGTCTAGTGATTTGGAAACACTTTCCTACTTGTGTATAAATTGTCCTGTTGCTGTGCAAGCTATGCCATGTTCCGCAAGCATTTAACTTTTGCACCTTTTTAAAAATCTTCATGATTAGGTTCCATATGATACACTACACATTCTCTGCCATGTTTGACAGAGGCAAGCAATATGTCAATTCAGTCATAGCCACATTTGTTGTATTTGAAACGATAGTTTGTTAGCTAGCTGACTAGCTAGGCTACACTGAATATTATACATGAACACTGAATCATAACAGGACCATTGTAAACTGATATACAAAATTATTAAACGAAACATCAAATATTGTAATTAATGTGGCTTGTACACTTCTGTAGTAGCTGTTGCTGTATTATTCATCTACCCAATGACTAATGCAGAGAAAATTTTGAACCAAGTATGCCGTTATGTTTTTTCCTTTCTAAAATATTTAAATAAAATATTTTACATTGATGTTTTTAACTTGTACTGTTTTGTGTAGTAATATTGGAAAGGCAAATCACACCAGGAGTGCTTCATTTTGTCAGAGTGCTCTGCTTTTGTCTTGTGGCTTCTTTTGACATTAAGGTCCAAAAACTGTGAAAATCTATCAGCCATCAGGTTCCAGGCAGGGAGGTGTGGTTTTTTTCAGGACTATTTACATTTATTCACCCTGCCAAATTTCGCACTCCCTATTTTAAGAGAAATGTGGGAGCATAAATTAAGTTTGCATACCAAAAACAGTGCCCTCAAGTCTGAATCTGCCCCTTAACATAGAAGCTTTGATGCATGGACATCTCCTTTTTAATGGAGCTGGAGAGTTTATTTTGGGATTTTCAGTTCAGTTCTTTTTCTCAGTGGCGCCTACATCTCTCATGTGATATTTTGTGTGCAGACTTCTTCCTTCAGTCCTTCAGCATGCTGTTTAGTCTTAGATCCAAGAGGAATCAGTTTACCTTCCCCAAATATGGGAATAAATTAGAAGCCTTTGACCAGCTTAGTCAGTGTGGGTAACTCCTTTGCATTTAATCTGTACCGTATACCACAGAGATATTTTTTCTAAGAAAATTACTTATGTTTTCAAATTGCCAAGCTTGATGTTGTTTATTGTTTATATTACAGTTTGTTTTATATGATGAATAGTTTGTTCCTTGCTGTTTCTTTTATTTAAAAACCCAACATGTTATCATGCTCTGCATTCCTTCTAGTTTTTCTAGTTCTCTTAGATTTCTTCTTGTCTTTGGAAACCTCATATGCCCTTGGTGTTGTTCTTATTGATCACAAAATCGTTTTGCTATTTATTTACACAATCTGAAGTGTTTCTGTTAATGAATCCCTACTGTACATTGGAAAAGTAAACAGGTAAAGGATTTACAGCTCCAAGAGACCCAGAAAAATAAATGAGAGTCAGTCTTTCTGTTCTCATTTTGTTTTTGTGCATGTCATTTTTATGGTGCGGTTGTAATATCAGAAATGTGTGGACTCAGCTTTTTGGGGCACTCATGAGTGAAACAGAACAGATGTGTCGTAAAACTGCCACAAAGTCATACCAGCACATATATAAGCATGAGAGGCTGCATCCAGGGAAAAGACAGCATGAAAGCTTTTTTTTCCCCTGTTATTAGAATTATGTGTCATAGAAAGTTACTAGTAAAAACAACAGAGGTCTGCATGCCTTATTGAAGAGGGCAGTAAACAAACTTACTCCCTGATCTTTGTATTCACAGATGAAGGCCACAGCTGAAAAATTGTCTTACTTTCTTTTTCTGTCTCTGTGATATTAAAATTGTTTTTGAATAGCAGCAGACTTATTGTTATTTATTTTTAGTTTATTTTTGCATTGTTTTCCATGTAGCATAAAAAGTCTAGATTTTTGATAGCACAGTATTTTTTTCTTTATATAACGGGTCATAAAAATCTGATGGTACAATTTTGTAAATTGAACTAACAGTCATGTTCTCTGAAAGTCACAAAGATGATGTGTCGAAACAAAAGTGCACAAACCTATTTCTTTACAACCATACTTTATTATGTTTTGTGAGTAGGTTTTAATGTATATAAGATTTTTCATTATTCTGTCAATTTTACAGACACTATACATGGTAGTTCAATAGAATACAATAACACTGCTCAAGTTCCTTTAATATCCCATCCCTATATTCCCCCTCCCATAGTGGTCCTATAGCTTACAACCATACTTTAACATCACTAAATTGCTGTCAGAATAGCGGCACCTGTGCAATGGCACAAAACAATAAATGCCTAATGGATACCATTGTCCTCTTTCCTGAAGAGGGACACACAAGGTTTATCTCGAAAAGGAACAGTCTATCATGATTAAACTGCAGTGTAAGAGAAATGTTGGGGCTTCAGCAGTATTAACATTTGAAGCGTTTGCTGCTTGCACATTAAACATGGAACCATCATGTTTGTAAGCACACACTGTGCATTTTGCATCTTTGTCAGCTTTTTTTCCAGCAGGATAACTTTATTACTTCCAAGTCTATTTTCAGCAGAATTGCAGCACCTTTGTAACGAAACTGATGACTCAACACTGCAACTCCGGTGAAAGCTAAATCTGCACAAATTCATTATGATCACCACTTTCTAAAAGTAAAAAGTAGCAATCAAAAACTCCTCAAATTTTAAGATATGTAAAACCCTTATGGATCACGCCATTCTCTCAATCAAACCACTTTCTCAAGCCAGCTTTGCTTTGTCTGTAATTAGGAAGATTTCTTATTGCTACAGGGTTACTTTTGAATTTGGGCATTATGAGTAATACCCACAGTTAAGTCCATCATTTACATGAGAGAGGAACATCAGAGAGAACTGCTGGGTTTATGTGGAAAGGACAAGCCCCGCCTTGCAGATTTACTGCTAGCTTCCTGACTATGGCTTTAAAATCAAAGTCAAGATGAAGTATTGTAATTTGAGAGAGATCTTTCATTCACAGGGCAATCACAGATGGGACACAGGCTTTGGGATCAGGTTTCCTTATGTACTGATGATGGTATCTTATGCTGTATTACCTGAGATGTGATCAGCTTTCAGTAAAGACACTATACACCCAACAGCCCATTGCCTGATAAGGAATTTTTCTCAAATTGATGTGCATCAATTCATTACTAATAACCTAATGCTGCTGTTCAACTTATAAGGGAGCTAGATGGAGCTCAGCTCCCTCAGATGAGACCAAAGCTCTCATAAAGGCATCCAAATGACACTTTAGAGGGGCCTGATCATTCTGAATTTTGCTTTCTTCAATTATTATAACACCATTATGTAGCTTTATTACAGTACGTAGGTCACATACATTCGGAAAAGGTGCTTTTTTCACATGTACCTTTGGAATTGCTCACCTTGCAGTTCACTTCTGTCTTTTCTTTAGTGCAATAATCTCATGTGACATTGTAAACTCAATTCTGGTAAGTGAGCACAGAAGACTGATGTTAAAACACTTTGGCTGATTTTAATCTAAGAGTAGCTCAAGTATGTGTGTATTAGTGCATTGCAAAAGTGCTTTTGATGTACATTACCTGTGAAAGGTCATTTTGTTTAGATATATATCTTGTTCAATTTTATGGCCAAAAAACATTGTCATTCTCAAAAATATTTCTTGTGAATGTGGTACAAGTGGTTGTGAGCAGTCAGAAAATTCATTTGTAGGTAAGAACAAATTCCATCCAAGAAAAAACTGATGAATTCCAAAGCATTCATCAGATTGTTCATATACAAACTATGCACACAAAATCATTTGTACACATGAGCAGTGAATCTGGCCCATTGGCTGTAGTCAGTTTATAACTATTTCAAGCACTATGTGGTTATCCAGCATTCCCCGCAGGCTATATCTTATGTAGTTTACATCAGGCCCTATGAAAATCAATACACAAGCCACTATGCATTTTACAGGGTCATAAATATATGCTGTGTCTGTTTTTGTTTTGAATGATTTTGTATGTTCATGTGGCCTGGAATCAAACCCCTTTATATCTAATTTCTTATTAGTATGCATACCTAAAGTAGGACAATTAATTAGCACCTGTTGCATCTAAAAAAAAATGCAGCAATGAGGACCAGCACAGCATGCTACGCCTGTTATTTTGACCTGACTCTGGAATAATTTCCTGTGCTATCTGAGTCATGGTCAAACTCACTCCAGCAGAAAATGACATTTATTTTCCATCATATAATAGGTGGAGGGTAAATATGGACTTTTTACAGATGTTTTTTTCCACCTCTGAAGAGTGCTGACCTTGACTATCTGAGCAAAGATAGAATTTGTCTTTTTTGATGTTATTCATTCTAAGATGAGTCTGCGCCTTAAGTGAACCTTGATACTTACTTAGGTCAACAGTAGCTGAGTCCTGTTTGTTCAGAATCCCTTGAGCTACACACAAAAGATTAAAAGCAGGATGTTGACCCTTGCTCCCCTTTTCTTGGAACTGAAGTTCTCTTAAATTATCTGATTTCATGTTCAAGCTTCTCAAGAAAAACAGTAAATCAAATTGCACATATGCATACTCCTGAAACGTAAGATACAGTCTCTGAAATCAGTGAATGCTGCTTTGTGAACTACATGTTTGTTTGTTAGTTTATTTATTGACTGTATACATGAATACAATGTAAAATAATAAAGAATTCAAGGTAAGTTTCTCAAGTTTACCCTTGCTCAGGGGTACAAGGGTAATTTTGTTTCATCGCAAGACTGTGAACTGGGATTTAGAAAATGATATTTAATACAAAAAAGTGTATTGGTCATCACACAGTTGATTTCACATGATAGCAATACATAATTGGGGTGGCAGTGTAGCATAGTGATTAAGGAGCAGGACTCGTGACTGAAAAGTTGCTGGTTTGACTGGGGCAATGCTGCTGTATCCTTGGGCAAGGTACTTAACCCACAATTGTCTAAAAATATCCAGGTGTATAAATGGATAACATTGTAAGTTGCTCTGGATAAGAGTGTCTGCTAAATGCCAATAATAATTCTCTAATCATTTTGATTATATCAAAGTGCATGTATATATAAGTATATATATGTATGTGCAGTAATGTACAGTATATGTTATTCCTTGTTTCTCTATTACACACACATGTGTACACACACACACACACAATCTTGTATAGGCTTCTCTTGTCATCAGGAGTTCAGGACAGTAACGTTTTATGTTTCCTTTTCTGTAAAGTGGCAGGACCTTTCAGTGTGTCTTTTTTCATTCAACACTTTATACACTAAGGAAAGCTCCTTCTTGTCCCTAAGGGAGGAAAGGTCCCAGCTATCAAAAAGGTTGGCATAGATCATATACTCCTTAAAACAATGAAACTAAAAAACGCATTGTCATAGATTAAAATAGGAACGGTTTCTTTCAGTTAGGGCTTCAAGGGGCCCATGCAATCTCAATGGTTGCACCCCCTTTATTACTGCCATAGAATGCCACACCTGGGATTTGAACTCGCGAGCTTCTGGAAAGGAGCGCAGTCCCCCATCTACCGCTGTCGAGGCTTTGAAGGCCCGTAAGTGGCAGTTCTGTGAAATCCTTTTCCCGTTGACCTTTTTCAGTTTTCAGCCGTCAGGTCCCGGGTGAAATCCACAAGCAAGGAGCTGCTACGCTGCCACTCCCAGGGACATTATTACCCTTTCACAATAAGAGCCGCCACTGCACGGTGGCATAAACGGAGGGAGGAAGGCAGCACGCGGCGTACAGATGTGGAGTGGCTTCCGTTTGCGAGGGGCCTCCGATGAGCCCGACAGTGACGTTACGGTCACGGTGATTTGCTGAGCACTCGCTCTCTCTCTCTCTCTCTCTCTCTCTCTCTCTCTCTCTCTCTGTCTGACGCACAAACACACACACACACAAACACACACACTCACACACACATACACACACACACACACACACACACGCGCCGCCGGGGCTGAGATTTGAGGGAATGGGAGTGTTTTTGATCTGGCTGGGGCTGGAACAGCTCTAGCTGTCAGCCTCAGACTGTGTGAATCTGGAGCACTGGAGCTCCGAGCTCGTGCGAGAGTGGTTAATGAGGCCACCTGAGATCGCGAAAAGAGCAACAGCCACATCTGCCGCACGGCGGTCTGTCTACAATTTAAAGGTGTAACACACCTCCGTCTGCTAGAATGGAAAGCTTCCAGACATATGTGGGGATTCCACCACAGTGGGAAAATGTGTTAGACCGAAAAAAAAAATCACTGCGATTTCAGAATACTGTGACACTTGTGTTAATTTTGTTAAGTATATATATATATATATATATATATATGTGCTCCCACTGGCTCCCACTGGCTTTTTTTTTTACTTCACTAAACTAAAGGCTTGGTGATGTGATTTGAAATAAATGTATCCTTATTCACTAACACTAAATGTGGTTGGTAGAGACCACAGATAATGTTTTTGTCTTTATTCATTCAATTTTCATAAAAGAAGTTGATGAGATGTCATTGTGTCCTCTCAAGCTATATTTGAGTACTCTTGTGATTTAACTGCAAACATTGTGTATGCCCGTATGATAATGTGGCAGGCCCTCTCTATTGTCCAGTAGTCTTTTCTTCAGTGTCCTTGCAACACTGCTATTATAAGCTTTCACTGCCCTTAGCAGCCCTCACTGGAAGCTTCTTGGAAAGTGAGGAAGTGAATGACTGAACAAAAGAAAGCCCTCTAACCCTGTTTAAATCATTGTGTTTTCACGTTATTGCAGTCACGCTTTTGGGATTTAATGAAAATTCATGACAGTTCGCAGCAGACTACGGGTAGCCACTGTTGACAATATCTCTTCTTCCATTTCAGTTTAAATGTACTTCATCAAAATAAATCTAGGTGTCTCCACAATGAAGTTTATGTCTGTTGGAAAAAAGGCTGTCGCCTCTGTCCCTTAACTCTGGGTTCAATGACAATCCTTATTCACGAGCAGGAATGTCTGGCACAGCAATGGGATAACAGATTAACTGCCTAGTTGACCTTTATTTAGAGGTGTGACTCATCTGCTCATTACGCCTTCCCTTTGTCATAAGATTTAGCATTTCCATGCATTGTAAGGTCAGAAAATTTACTGTTCAAGGGCCAAACAGTGGTTTATCAGTGGCGTGATGGAAGTGAGGTTCTCCCCGGATATTTCAGGCTGTGCTCATTGGCTCTCCGAGCAAAACTATCCTCAGCCGATATTCTGGATGAATTCAAACTCAGAGCCTCAGAGCAACACGCCAAATGGAACTTCAGCATCAATTAGCATGTTATTTCCAAGGGGACACAGTGAAACATACTGTGACAAATCAAAGCTTCAACACCTTAAATGTTTCACAGTGGTGCTTCAGTATATACGTGCCAGTAAGCAGAATCTGTCCTTAATGTTGTGGGTTGTTTGCGTCTTTTTATGGTAACTACCACGTGCGAAGTCATGGGTTATGTGGAGAAGACGTATCTTTCCTGATGTGTCCTCAGGAGCCGTGCTCTGCACTTTAATCTCACATTTCTTCAAAAGTATTGCATAGTTTCCTCTCACTCAGGGTCCTGCTGTCTGAAATTATCCCAGCTGCACAGTGCAAAGTGCAAAAGTGTGCTAAACTGGTATTTATACATCTTGGCATTCTTGACAAACTGCAGACATAGTATATATCCTGCACTTTCTGTCAAAAATGATTGATGACCCCCTCCTTGTCAGCCTGATTGAATGACAGGTCGATTTGATTGACAGTGTGTTTTGATTGACATCACGTTATGAGTGACAGGTCGTTTTGATTGAGAGGTTGGTTTGACGGTGGGAGGAGCTGTTTGCTGTCTATCTATATTTGTGAGTGTGTGTGACGGTTTAAATTTATCTTAGGATTTTATTACAAAGAAAAAAGGCGTGATTGTAGGTTTGTGTGTTGCCCCGGACATGTTTGCGCCATGTGTTGACCTGTCCTGGTGTTTATAAATAGCGTTTGACCGTGGGATGGTATTCTGTGCGTTTTTCGTTGTGCGACAAAGTCTAACTAGTTAGCTGTTTAAAAAATGTCGGCATCCGCAGCGACAAAGAGTGTAAAGAGGGTACCACTCACCACTATTTCCGACACTGTTGGGGTCGACAAAATGACTTTTGCACCAAAAAAGAAGAAGAATTCCGTGGGTTTGATCGGGTTTCTTCAAAACGAGAAGGAAGCTCTGGAATACGAATGGCTGTTGTCTGATGGTCGTGTTGGCGGGTATGTTTTTGACAAAGTTGCTCGTTGTGTGAAACTGTATACCATCGAATCTGGGGAGTCGTTTACAGAGGACGTGTTGCACGTTTCATTCCCTGCTAAAGACTGGAGTTTGTTTAGAAACAAAGTTTGGAGAGACCTTGAGGTCCCTGGTTTGGACAGTGTCTACAACGCAGCGTGGAACAGTGTGACACCGAAAAAAGCTACTATGTGTTTGCTAATCGTCTTGAAAAGGATCCTGATGATTACGTTTACATGTGTAGTGGCGAATACGCAATCGTGAAGGCGTGTGAAGATATAGATGTTGAGAGGCTTATGCGTGACCTAAAAGTCTTATTTCTTTGGAAAGACATGCCTGCTCTGCATGATGTTTTCAAGAAGATAGACAGTCTGTTCAAATGGTGTGATGCTTTGGACAGATACTGTGGCATCAAAGTAAAACTTTTTCAGACGCAGGGGTCTGACCTCGAGTGTGACAGTGGGGCGGTACATTTGGAATCACCACCCATTCTCTACAAGCATTAAAAAGGTCGACAGCTCCAACACGGTTCATCTCAACACCTGCTGACGCACTGGCTAACCATGTCGTTTGTAAACGAAGCAGCATCATCTGAAGACAACAAATGGCTTGCCGAATTGTGCGAGAATCTGGGGAAAAGGAACTTGACTTACTTACCGAGGTGCGAACCTACTGAATCGTCAACAGCATTGTCTTCTCCAGGGGGTGTAGAGACTGTGTCAACACCACCAAACGCTGCTGAAGATGTGGATGGTTGCATCGCTCCGCTGGGCTTCAGACTCATAAAGGCAGCTGTCGGTTTAATACTAGAACACATCATTGGTGTAAAGTTGCGGGAATGTTGTTTCGGCTGTAAAGTGAGTCACCCAAGCCAGTTACAGCATTCATGCCTCTTTGAACCCGATGCATACTTTTTTCAATCACACCTCGAGGAAATAAAACAGAAACTTTTCAAGCCAGAGTTACTACAATCCATCGAGCGTCTTCTGGGGACATACGGATTACGCCCACACCCACAAAAAATTCGCGGCTCTGTGGAAACCATTATCTACGAACTGGAAGAAGAACCGTACATTTGCGAGAAACTGAGGAAAATCAGGGAAAAACTTGTTGATCCACAGAGCGAGCAAGTTGTTTTTGACGCTTTGGACTGTTGGTGGGGAAGAAGCGGTTGACACGTGTCAACATGGGTAATGTCTGTGGCAGGGGCGGACTGTCAAATGGTGTCGTTAAACAACGTGTGAAGTTTGAATTAACAGCATTGTTATACAAAATTATAGCTGATGAGGCCGATAATTTTAACACAGTACGCCCGGTCGCTGTTCGACGTTTGCACAACCTTAAAACCCAAATGGCAATAGCCAGGAAAATGTCTGAAGAGTGGTACCATCTGTTGCTGATATGTGCAAATGCAAACAAACCGTGTCATGTGACTGTAAGTGATCTTTTAGTTTGCACGGACTTGTGCCAAAGGAGTCTCGACATCGGATACATCACATGTCTTTGTGACATACATAACAGATGTTTGTGTAATGAAACTGTCGAAAAATGAATCAGTAAATGTGTGTAAAGTGGTTGAAATATTAGTTGATTTTCTGCTTGAGAGAAACGTTGATGTGTGTGTTAAATTTTTAGACTACCTCGACACTTTGTGAGTTTGTATTCTTGCTGAAAATAAAAGGTGGTGCTCAAAAACATTTATGTCATTATTTGATCCGGTTTTCAGTCCGTAGGTATCATGTCAGATCTTTTGAAATCTGTTTACTACACGCCCTCTAACGCGGGGTCTTTTGGTGGTAAAAACGTTTAAAAGAGGCTGTGTTCAAAGACGCCGGTGTGCGATTGCCCGACAAACAAGTTTCTGATTGGTTGGCCGGAGAGGATGCCTATACACTTCACAGACCTGTTCGTATAAACTATAAGAGGAATAGAGTGGTGGTGCATGGTATGGACAAACAGTTTCAAGCTGATCTAGTTGACATGACCGCATACTCGAAGGAAAATGACAACTTCAAATATATGCTGACTTGTATAGATGTTTTTAGCAAATACGCATGGACACGTGTTTTAAAAAACAAGACGGGGGCGGAGGTGGCGAGAGCATTCGAATCCATACTGACGGATGGCAGGGTCCCCCAAAAGTTGCAGACTGACCGTGGAAAAGAATTTTTTAACAAACATTTTCGCGATGTAATGACCAAATACAGGATTCACCATTTCGCCACAGGCAGCGAACTAAAAGCTAGTGTTGTTGAACGCTTCAATAGGACAATTAAGGGTAGAATGTGGAGGTATCTGACGGCTGTCAATTCTAAGCGATATATAGATGTTTTGCAAGATTTAATCACTGCTTACAACAACAGTTACCATCGGAGTATCAAGATGAGACCTGTAGAGGTAACCAGTGAAAACGAAAATAATGTATTTAAAACTTTGTATGGTGTGAAGGATGTAAATGACAGGAATGTTGTGTTTAAATACAAGACTGGTGACACTGTAAGGGTTTCCAAGGTGAGAGGACCCTTTACAAAGGGGTATGAGCAAAACTACACACATGAATTTTTCACCATATCGGAGCGCATCCCACGAACGCCACCTGTCTACAAGCTGAAAGATTATGACGGCGATATAATAGATGGTTGTTTTTATGAAGAAGAGCTGCAAAAAATAAACGTTGGTAGGGATAAAACTTTCAAAGTTGAGAAGATTTTAGAAAGAAAGAAGATGGGTAAAAAGAGCGTAGTTCTGGTAAAATGGCTCGGTTGGCCTTCAAAATTCAATAGTTGGGTTTATGAAGAAGACGTAGTAGACGTTTAGAACCCTTTTAAAACATGCTTTTACATACTATGTTTCATTTGTGGTAGACAAGACCATGGGTGATGAAGGGTTTTACATAACGTTGCCCTGCAACGCTTCTCGGTCAGTGTATCCTGACAACGAGATATCCAAGTACAGAACCAAACTGGCCAGGCCAATAATACTGAAAGGCGATTGGCAGGTTGGTTTAATTGAATTTCAGTATCCAAGAACATGGGAGACTTTTCGCAATGAAGATGGAACTTTTATCCTCATTAACAAAAGTTCTAATGAGTCAGCTGGATACAAGCTGCGTCTAGGATATTACCCGAACATAACGGGGTGGTTGATGAGATTAATCTACACCTAGCGCAACACCATGCAAAACTTGGTTATGACGCTGTGAAAAACAAAATTTATATGCAGACAAAGCGTAACATAGTACTAAGATTCTACGGTAAACTCGCAATAATTTTGGGGTTAAATACAACAACAAGAATGTTTGACTCGGGTGATGGGCCGGAGACGTCGGAAAGATATCTGGAAAAGGTTTACGCGCCACACCCCGCAGACATATACGGGGCTTCTACACTCTTTTTGTGTACACAGACATAATCGAGCATCAAGCTGTGGGTGACTATTTTGTCCCGCTATTGAGATGCGTACATATATCGGGAAAAACAATGAGATAGTCACTATTAGATACGACAAAGCGCACTACGTACCAGTGTCTAAAACGCACATCAGTGATATTGCTATAGAAGTAAAGACTGATCAAGACTACAACGTTCCTTTTAAGTACGGTAAAGTGGTTGCGAAGCTTCATTTCAGACCTGTGAAACAAGCGTACAGATTTTAAAAACGATGAAACCGTTTAACCCACACGCTCTGGATCCACAACGTTATGTCGCTTATTATCAAAATCAGGCCGGAGGCCTGTTGCATGGTTTTGCGGGTAGCCCGACTATGTATGGTGCGGGATTGGCGGTATTTTTCGAGGGCTTTTTCGGATGGCCGTACCACTGTTTAAAAAAGGTTTCAACATTGCTAAACCGCATCTTAAGAGCGCTGCAAAAAACATTGTTAGCGAAGTAGTCAGTAACGTCCTGACACGGGGAAACAATGTCAGCAACCAGGATGGTTCCGGCATGTTGGTGATGTCACGCAGATCTGTGAAAAGACCGCCCGGTACAAGGCGTGACCCACGTGCAAAGAAAAACAAAAGTTGTCGTAAGAGGCGGCCAGTGTCAAAAAGTAAGTCACGGGTAAACAGCGTAGTCGCACATCAGCCGGAAGAAAATTTAACAGTATCTTCTAAGCAAACGTAGTAGTACATCGGACGGAAGAAATTTAAACACCACCTTCTAATTATGTCACTGATACACGACATGTCAGAAGAGTGTGTTAAGTCAGAGTTGGACTTGTTCACTGTCCCTTTGACACAAACGACAATAGAAAAAAGCATATATGTAGAAGTACCACCGATTTCAGCAATATCTGACGCTGCACCTTTGGAGTTTTTCATTGCGGGAATGGTGAAGACTATATTGATCTGAACAATACGCTGTTGTACATACGACTCAAAATCACAAAAGCAGATGGGACAGACATCGCCGACGGCGCGCCTGTTGGCTTGATAAACTATCCCGGTGCTACTATTTTTTCCCAGGTTGATGTATCTTTGGGCGACAGACTAATCTCACAAAGTTCAAACACGTATCCGTATCGCAGCATCATAGAATGTTTAATCAACTACGATCGACACACCCTAGAAACACTTTTCTCCACCGGACTCTTTTATAAGGACACACACCGGACATATGGATGATACGGACCCCGAGGGCGATAATAATGGACTGACAAAGAGAGCGACGTTTACAAACGCCAGTAAGGTGTTGGAGTTGCTGACACCAATCCACAGTGATATATTCTTCCAAGAAAAATTAATGTTAAATGGCATTGATATTAAAATACGATTGACTCGATCAAAGAATGAATTCAGTCTAATGCGCAATGACGGCATAGCCTACAAAATAAACATTCTTACAGCATCCTTATTTGTTAAAAAGTTTCTGTATCCCCGACCGTAAGGTTAGGTCACGCTCAGGCATTACTCGCAGCGACGGCGAAATATCCGATAGATAGAGTGCATCTAAAAATTTCTCCATACCGGCCGGTACGCGTGTTTCTAACCAAGAAAATTTATTTTTAGGAACACTACCCAAAACGGTTGTGATAGGTATGGTTGACAACGACGCATTTACGGGTGCTTACAATAAGAACCCATTTGCATTCAAACATTATGATTTAGAATTTCTAGCCATCTACGTAGATGGTCAGCAATACCGCTAAACCCCTTCAACCCAATTATCAGACCGGATCGGCTGTGCGTGAGTTTTACCAGTTAGCTCTTGCCTCTGGAAGACATCTAAAAAATCGTGCTTTAGCAATAGACAGAGAAGATTTTTGGCCGGTTACACACTCTACGCATTTAACCTCACACCAGACGAAGAATGCAATCAACATTTATCTCTAATTAAGTCTGAAATTTAAGGTTGGAAACGCGTTTCAGACAGCCATTGCCACATACTATCAATTTGATAGTTTACGCCATATTTGATAGCATAATTGAAGTGTCCAACCGTAGACAGGTTCTGGTGGATTACTACTGAGACGATGAATACCGTTCAACTAACTACTGTTATGGACAAAATCTCCGCAAATACTTATTTTCTCGGTGTGTTAGCGTGTGATCAGTTACCTGAAAGACCTGTACAAAAATTACCTTCATCAGTGATAATCAACACACACAGTTCGGATCTTCCCGGCGAACATTGGCTAGCCGTCTACATAAGTGAGGACCGTGTCGGGTGTTTTTTTGACAGTTTTGGAAACAATCCAAACCACGAGCTGTTTCCACCATCCATCTATAAGTTTTTAAGAACCACGTGCACAAGACTGCAATTCTCAAAAAAACAGGTTCAAGATTTTCTGTCGACCACATGTGGAGAACACTGTGTTTTTTTCCTCTATCACATGTCAAGAGGGTTGGACTATGAAGATGTGATATCTAAATATTCTGATAATTTGTTTAAAAATGATAACATGGTTTCGTTATTTGTGAAAACATTACAACCCAGGGTGTGCGTTTCTAGTATGTTTAACTGTGTTCAACATGTACAAATGGGGAAAATGTTCATAAACAAATGTAATGTACTGCGATGATGGAGAATAAACCAAGACAAACAAATTATACGAGTCAAAGTTTTTATTTATTAACATTTTGCAAAACATCTATGTACAGAACACATTTTCACAGTGTGCTTTTGAAAAAAAGACAGAAATTACACCATATTTTACAACAGGAGTGTTTAAAAGTCTAACCATGAGGCAGCGTCCAAACTAGGTGATCTAAACATGGATGTTTCAGGACTTTTTGTAGGTGTTGCGTAACCATATGACCCCGTGTTTTTAAATGAATTGATTTCATCTTTAACACGACGGTTTGGAACTGTGGAAAGGGGTATGTTTAGAGTCGCAATAGCTCTCAGGAATTCGCTCCAACCACGTGGTCTGCGTTTGACATTCACAGTCTGTGGCGCTGTAACACTTTTTACTAAATCAAATATGTGAGAACCAGGAATAACGGTACCATTTAAAATAAATTCGCCCGATTCGCTCCACGAAGCCACGTCTTTCGATTTCAACATTTTATCTAAAATGTATTGAGCATTCCTCCTGTTTCTTGATGGCACGTTTTTCAACACTTCTTTAACCACATTATCTTGTTCATCATCAACAACGACAGAATGAGTTCCTGGCGAAGCTTGATCACCATCCTTGTTTAAAGGGTCTGGCGGTAAGGACAGCGTTAAAGTATTGGTTTCAATATCCCCTGCTTAACCAAGGACAGATATCTTTGCAATAAAACCGTGTACAGTTTAGCTTTCTCACGCGGATCCAAATCATTTCTACTCAAAATACTCTTTATAGAGGCGTCCAATTCGTTTTCAACAGACTGTCTTATAGGTACGGGTACGTTGTCGTTCTTTAATCTATCCAACTGGCGTTGGGGACTAAAAACATTTTCTCGGCATACTCCATCAAAATTTAGTTCTGTCTCGATGCAATTAGACTACTTATAAACGGAACAGCTATGCTTAAGAGTGGGATAAGGAATCCGCCCTTTTGATTAATGGCTCGTTTCTTCCTACGCACAGCAATCTTTTTATCGGCGATAAACTTTATCTCGGTTTTCTTCTTTTCCAACTTTTTATACTGTGAATTTGTAAGCGGTATGGTGCCACGGAGAATGTTAAGAGCCACTTCGCACAGGGTCAAGATTAACTCGTTTGATGCTGTTTGCAAAATGATGACGTCTCTGTGCTGGTTTAGCATTAAGTAAGAGTTTCAAAAGCGGCAAGTTTCTATGGATCCTCGCTGACATGTTGGTGCCTCAACTCTTTTTCTGAACATAAACAGCCGGATACTCTGAAAGCAGGTCTGTTCTGAGACGAAATGTATCTGGGGTTTTCGCTTTATAATCAATCAGAATATACCCGTAAGGTTTGTCGGTAGCGTTTTTAAAGCATTCCATAAAAACTTTGTGTTACCAGGGTACATTTGTCTGGCCAAAACACTGATCTGGTTGTTGTCTCTCGGGTTTTTAAACAACAATAGATAATTTGTGTTCAGACTGATAGTTCTGCTAGATTTCCCTGAAAAAACAAGTTCTGAACCAAGTAAATGGCGCTAAGGTTACGGTGGTGCACATATTGCGTAAACACCTTTTCAACTTGGGTGTTGCTACTTGCATCCTTCATCACGTCGTCAATAATTAACAAATTATTTTTGGTTACCGGTAGGAGATCGTCATCATCTAGAGCGCTGGGTATTCCTTCAACGAAATTGATGTCCCTTATCTTCAGTAACTCGTCGTAAAGAGGTTGCCAACAGTCATAAATGTACACAATGTTTTCAATTTTATTAGAAATCACTTTGTCAGCATTTGCAATCAACGACTTTACAAAAATGTTTTCCCAGAGTTTGAAGGACCGCTTATTACACAAGAGAAAGGATGTTGAAGTCTGAAATCAAACCCCGTGACATCTCTCAAACCCCTATTAGACCTATCCGCATACTCCTCAGTACCCATAAGGTAGCGTCGAGAAATCAGAGAGCAGGACACGTTTGTTGTACACAACTTTAAAACGTTTAACGACTGATTTGTTTTTCAGTGTGAGTTGTTTTTTATTCCGTACAATGTTATCCGTGACGCGCGGGTATGTGTCGAGAGCAGTCTCTATTCACAACATAATGGTCAACAAGGTCAATCAATGTGTCTAGCTTGATTACCTTTGAATTTTCAGCATTGAGAGTGATTCCTTTTGCCTTCATGCATGTTTTGCCATTACCCGTCCGATACCCGTATGTCTTTGGACCGCCCGAGCAAAATTCTGTGATGTAATCACCATTACCTATTTCATCCGTCAGATCTCCTAGATACGGTCCTAGGGGTGGTTCCCAGTCGCCCTCCTTAGAAACAAAAACAACACTGTCCGTGTCACTGTACAACAATCTATCCCCCAACTTATCCATAAGTTCGTACAATTCTAAGCGTGCGTGCGCCGTTGCCAGAATGCCCCGAGAAACACGTTTATGTCACGAGTTTGTCCGCATTTACCATCCGCATGACGCCACTGAATCAAAGCAACATCCTCCGAGACAAACGAAAAGTGTGTGACATCATACTCATCACCAAAAATGTATCGCGCAAACTGTTCGAGGTCTGTCAACATTTCCGTCACGGGCAAATTCTCCCTCATTGAGAACCGCCCCCATAAACTGTTTAATAACAACTTGTTGATGGATCTCCGGGCTTGGTTCATGCATATTTTTTCGGGATTCAATCTAATATTCTCTTTTTCAAAGTAATCGTCAATATAGGCTCTCTTGTCAGCCTCTGTCACAGCGTGCGCCGGGTAACCACTAGCCTCCTGTTTGTACTGCAGAGATGTTTTCACATAGTCACAAACAAAGTGTCAGAGTTCTGTGGGAAATGCCACACTTCGTCTATCCTACTCACTACATAACCCTTTTCAATTGCCTTCATTAGCTCGATGCTAACCCAACATCCGGAAAGCGACCACCCCGTGTTATAGAGACTACTAGTTCCAAACGATCATCAACCATGATTTGTGTGTTACTCTGTAAAACTCTTTCAATAGCGTCTAAGAAACGCTCAACACCGTAAACGTTTTTTTCGGAGACAACATCACGTTTACATCCGACGCTAGACTAGGCCCTCTCAATGTAATATTGAAAACACCGTTTTCACCAGCTAAGAGTTTAGAAAACTCTACTATGTCACCCAGTGTATCGTGTAGAAACACTGTGTATGCAGCCATGTCTGTGTCGGGCGTCCCCCTGAAATTTAGCAACCTGTGTAAAACCAGACTATTAAATCGAGGCCTCGCCACCACGTGTAATCACCCACAACACCACCCTCTCTCACCAATCTATCTATATCATCGCCGCTTAAACCACGGTTAGATGACGTGTCGGTGTGACCAGCACCGTTCTGGAGAGATTGTAGCGTGATATTGATAGTATCGACATCATCAGACGTATGGCAAATGGAAACATCAGTCAAGAGACTGTTTGTATTTGTATCTGACTCTCGGACGCTACCCTCTGCAGTTAAAAATGTGTTAATGTTATGCAGGACATTGTTGAACTCTGCAATAGCTTGCCGGTTTTCACCATCTGCGCTTCCAAACCTTCTACGCTTGGTTGGCGGTGTCATTGTCTGTTTGAGTGTTAGTTGTGTCCTACTTTCTGACTCTCGACAATTTTTAAACTTTTAGTTATTTAATGAAAATAATTGTGTCTGACAAAAATTATTTCATAAAAGAAAATAAAACACTCTAACATTCACACATATATTTACACTATTTGTTTAAAAGAGATTACAAACATTAGCTACGAGAAATGTTTGAAAGACGAACTAACACATCAGACAAGGCCCTCCAATCCACTTTACACAATGTAAAAACGTCCTGGATAACTTTCGTCTGATTGTTCAGCGTTCTAGTCAATTCCTCATATCTACGTTCCCATGTATCGTTAATATTAACCAACATCTGTAAAACATCATTTACCCCGACAACACTCCCCGCTAATTTTTCAACAACCATACAGTGTCTCTGAAAAACACACGCTTGACTGTCAAATCGCTCCGATAACTGTCGGAGTTCGCAAATAAGCGTGTTACAGTCCTCAATTATTGCCAAACACATGCGACCATACCTCCGCGGTAGACAATTATCATCATGTTCTTGACTGCCGCATATGCCGCCTTCGAGATCATCTGTAACGCTCTTGAAAGTTAACTCGCGATTGAGTTTCCGTGAGACACCGCGTCAGTAGGTGCTCCTACATCTGTGTTTGAGGTCGTTTCCTGATCTCCGGGTCTGTGTCGTCCCAATCTTTAATTTGTGTGTCCGTCCAGTCTCCGATGTAATCCAAATTGTGTCCGCTGTTTGAATTGACGGTTCTTCCGCTTCAGACACGTGCTGATCTCCTAGTGCCACATCAGCTGTCGTGTAAAGGTCTGCAATTTGTTGTAATAAATATCATTGTTAGTTGTGCTAACGATCTGTATTTTTTCATTTTTCAAACAGTTTTTGTCATCAAAATGGTTAAGATTGACGATGATTAGATTTGTTCTTACCTATCACACTATCACCCCACGATTTCGGACGTTTTGCCAAACACAGGCCTCCGTGTGTGTGGTGTTATCCTCGCTGCCTTTACGTTTAGAGCTCACCCCGTGTGCTCTACCGCCGACAAACGAGGGCTTTCCAACAAACGGTCTGGATAGTTTCTTGCCCCTCCGCTGCGGCGACTCAACCCCGGCGGTGTGACTGGGACAATGGATCGGACCAAATTTTGCAAAGCCGCTAAAAAAAAAAAAACGTATTCAACAGTGTCATTACAGTTTATCGCTGAAAATGACTAATCTTGAAAAAATGTAGTGAACTGTAGCTATATGTAGGCCTAATGTTCTTACCGATAGGTTACTCAGACGTGCTATGACCACGCGATGCAGGGCGTCGTAAGAATTTCGCCTGACACTAAAAAGGGTGTAATAACAACATTTATTTAATGGAAATGATAAACCTTGGTCAAACCTTTATTTTTTCATACAAACAAATTAAGTATGGTAAATTATAGACACTAACCAAGCTGCGAGAGTCCTTGAATCTCACTGATGGCATCGATGCAATCGTGTTCTGCAGCACCTAGACCAAATAAATACCTGTTAAACTAAACAAATCAAACAATATCACTCAAGAAAACATTGTAACACAACATACGTAAAATCCAGATAAAAGCTAAATTCTGTAAGTACAAATAATTCAACTTACTCAGAGTAAAGGAGTCCATCGTAGTCTTCTCAAGAGTTTCTTCGACAACAGTTTGGCTCGATAAAACGAAAACGTTGGCCTCCACAGATTCACGACCTTCATACTACCCCGCAGGTCGGCACGTTTTTATAACCATTAGGACAAGTCAACATGTATCACAACATGATTGGGTGGCAACCTCCTATACAATCACACGTTTTTTTTCTTTGTAATAAAATCCTAAGTCATAAATCTAAAACGTGTGACAATCACCCGTCAAACACAAATTATAGCCATTAGGACTGGTCAACACATTTCGCACATGTCCGGGGCATCACACCGTCCGATCACACCTTTTTTTTTTTTTTTTCTTTTATGCCCCCTGTAAACGACTCCTCAGACCTCGTGTGAAAAAACGTTTTGCTTTTATGTCACTGTAAACGTCTCCCCAAACCTCGTCTGGAAAAAGTTTTACTTTGATGTCACAATATCTGTCCAAATCATCACAGCATTTGAACAGCCTGACCATCTTCTTGAATACATCATGTAGAGCAAGTATGTCTTTCCGAAGAAACATAACTTTAAGGTCACATTTAACCCTCTCAACAATCCCCTCTCAACACCCTCACGCCTTGCGAAGCGTGTGATCTTCACACACCTTCACGATTGTGTATTCGCCACCACACGTGTAAATGTAATCATCAGGATCCTTTTCAAGACGATTAGCAAACACATGGTAGCTTTTTTTTTTTGTGGTGTCACACTGTCCCACGCAGCTTTGTAGACGCTGTGCAAACCAGCGGCCTCAAGGTCTCTCCAGACTTTGTTTTCTAAACAAACACCAGTCTTTAGCAGTTAATGAAACGCGCAACACGATCTCTGTAAACGACTCCCCAGACCACGTCTGAAAAAAGTTTTACTTTGATGTCACAGTGCCTGTCCAAAAGCATCGCAGCATCTGAACAGTATGTTTTACTTTGATGTCACAGTGCCTGTCCAAAGTGTCACCATTTGAACAGACTGTCTATCTTCTTGAAAACATCATGCAGAGCAGGCATGTCTTTCCAAAGAAATAAGACTTTTAGGTCACGCATAAGCCTCTCAACATCTATATCTTCACACACCTTCACGATTGCGTATTCGCCACTACACATGTAAACGTAATCATCAGGATCCTTTTCAAGACGATTAGCAAACACATGGTAGCTTTTTTCGGTGTCACACTGTTCCACGCTGCGTTGTAGACGCTGCCCAAACCAGGGACCTCAAGGTCTCTCCAAACTTTGTTTTCTAAACAAACACCTGTCTTTAGCAGTTAATGAAACGCGCAACACGACCTCTGTAAACGACTCCCAGACCACGTCTGAAAAAAGTTTTACTTTGATGTCACAGTGCCTGTCCAAAAGCATCGCGGCATCTGAACAGTATGTTTTATTTTGATGTCACAGTGCCTGTCCAAAGTGTCACCATTTGAACAGACTGTCTATCTTCTTGAAAACATCATGCAGAGCAGGCATGTCTTTCCAAAGAAATAAGACTTTTAGGTCACGCATAAGCCTCTCAACATCTATATCTTCACACGCCTTCACGATTGCGTATTCGCCACTACACATGTAAACGTAATCATCAGGATCCTTTTCAAGACGATTAGCAAACACATAGTAGCTTTTTTCGGTGTCACACTGTTCCACGCTGCGTTGTAGACGCTGTCCAAACCAGGGACCTCAAGGTCTCTCCAAACTTTGTTTCTAAACAAACTCCAGTCTTTAGCAGGGAATGAAACGTGCAACACGTCCTCTGTAAACGACTCCCCAGATTCGATGGTATACAGTTTCACACAACGAGCAACTTTGTCAAAAACATACCCGCCAACACGACCATCAGACAACAGCCATTCGTATTCCAGAGCTTCCTTCTCGTTTTGAAGAAACCCGATCAAACCCACGGAATTCTTCTTCTTTTTGGTGCAAAAGTCATTTTGTCGACCCCAACAGTGTCGGAAATAGTGGTGAGTGGTACCCTCTTTACACTCTTTGTCGCTGCGGATGCCGACATTTTTTAAACAGCTAACTAGTTAGACTTTGTCGCACAACGAAAACGCACAGAATACCATCCCACGGTCAAACGCTATTTATAAACACCAGGACAGGTCAACACATGGCGCAAACATGTCCGGGGGCAACACACAAACCTACAATCACGCCTTTTTTCTTTTGTAATAAAATCCTAAGATAAATTTAAACCGTCACACACACTCACAAATATAGATAGACAGCAAACAGCTCCTCCCACCGTCAAACCAACCTCTCAATCAAAACGACCTGTCACTCATAACGTGATGTCAATCAAAACACACTGTCAATCAAATCGACCTGTCATTCAATCAGGCTGACAAGGAGGGGGTCATCAATCATTTTTGACAGAAAGTGCAGGATATATACTACTCAGGTGTCTGCTTTTGTCTATTATGAATCATAGCAATATCGTGCTGATGAACTGACCAATCAGAATGTTGCACTGTAATGCTAAGGCATTCTGCCTTCCCTGTCAGAGGTGTTCTTTATGCATGTTATTCAGCCCTATTCAAAACTGGCAAAACCTGCTTTCACAAGACTAGTTTGCTTTATAACAATGAGAGTGTAGTGTGTAACATTTTCAGTAGTTTGTTTTCCTTACGTGTAAAAATTGCATGTCTGTTGTATCATAGACATAATGGGCAAATCATGGTAAAAGAAACCTGACTAAACAATTTTTCGGCTGAATACTTTTCTCTTCAGTTTCACTAAATGAAAGTATTTCTTAAGGTCTAGCATTATTGACCCTGTGCCAAAATCCAGTAAGCTATATAGAGAGCTTAGTGTTGAGATCAATTTAGAATACAAGAAAGCCATCTCCCAGAGGAGATAAGGGCACGCAGAGTTGCAAAAACAAAACTGAAAAGAAGAATTGATTTTTCTGCGATTGCTTTTGTTTCAGGCAGATGTGTTTGATTCAGTGGCAGCACTAAAGTATTGTCACCATTTATAAATCAACTCTCAGTTCAATGATGGGCCATTCCCTGCAGAGTTTAACTACAGTCACAGGGAAATTGTATTAATATAAGCTCCCTTGCATTATCCATGACATCGCCTGCGCTTTTGAAATAACAGGTTTGGACATAGCAATTCTAATTGAGGTGCAAATGATAACCATAAGTGTCATGGTATATGCTGTAAAATAATTGCTATGCTAATAGTTTAAAAGTAATAAAATGTAAGGTTATTTCAGTATTCAGAGGGTATGTTTTTGTTCTGTTAAAAAAGTTGTAACATTGAACATTGTAACACTGAAACATTCCTCTGGTGTCCATTTATGATGTGAGTGGTCTAGCTAATCATTTAAACAGCTCTTTAGGATGTGACACATTCCAGAGGCCTGGCCTTCTCTTTCTCCTCTCTGGCCATTACTGTGACCCTCTCTTACTCATGACTGATCTCCCAGTAATCTAAGCCTGTTTCTGTTTCTTTCCTTGGCTCATGTCATATTTCATGCTATGCCTGAGATACTGCAGTTCATCCACTCCAGGCACCATTGGATACAGAATTCTAAATGGGGCTGATTATGATTTTCATTTTTGGGTCAATAGTGTTGTGTTTTACCAAATTTAGTTCCACAGATATGCATTTTCATACAGTCAAAATGTGAAGGATGTGCGTGATATGGTTATAATGGTACTTTTATTTGTCTTGGGTCACACCTGGCTGTGGTGTGGACATCATAGTTATGGGAAAGAAAATGAAGATGAAGTTGCGAATAGGATTTTCTGTGGACAGGAATGGTTTGTCTAGCCTCAGTTATTTGTGTAGTGATTGTCTGGAAAATTCTTCTCCCAATTTTTTGCTTGGAGCTTCAATAATGGTTTACAGTATAACAGTTTACAGTGCTTAGTAAACTCAAATAGATGGTCACAGCATGCATTGTAAACGGCATAAACTTTCATAAGGTTAAATGTTAATTGATCTGTTCTACCATGAAAAACACACATGTACTGCACCGGTAATGCAGTAGAAACCTTAGTCTCTTACTTCTCTTTCTATGTGTTACATCATTTTTATACCAAGACAAAAATAATAAATATCATGATAATTTAGTGGAGTACTGTTCAGCTTCATTTTTACTATTTACACTGTGTGCTACTGTTCGTGTGACCTTGTTTGCACTTTGCAACATTCTTAATAATAGCATCTGCCAAATGACTAAATTTAAATGTGTCCTAACCTCCTATGCACTAGGTAGATACTTTTATCCAGGGCAACTTACAAAACATGTACTCAGTAGGGTCAGACTTCTACTGTTGCCATACGGAAACTGAGTATCAGTACCATACATGTAATATTATGGGCAAACATTGTGGGAAGTATTTTGACAATGAGTGTACCAAACAACTAGTCCCCCCAAAAAAACATGACAGACCAGCTCTTGCCATCCTCCATTAGGATTCTCACTCAGGTAGGCCATTTGGCAGAGATTCAGGCACAGGGGACAGCTACATTGCCAGTATTGTTCTGCTTCACTGATGTCATGTTGAGAGAGTGAGTCCCAGCCATGCACTGAACATGAATTGTATGTTGATGCAAACATCCAGATAAGCAATTTAATACACTGTCATAGTTCACAGCACCCAGGACTATCCAAAATAACTATGAAAAGGCAATGCAATAAGGCAGAAAGGAAGTAGTTCAAACCTGAAACAGCTCTGAAAAATAGTGCACAAAAGTAGTAGTACAGAACGAACAATACTAATCCTACTATGCCACTACTGTGAGGACGAAGGCAATTTCAGCTTGCAACCCACCTACAGGTATAGCATACCTGTTAAAGAGAATTACATCCATGCAATAAACTGACACCTATATCCGGCTTTGAGTAATACATAATAGGCGAGATTTATCTTTTCGTGACCAACACAACGTTTTTCACAAAGTTCAAGTGACCGCCAAACTCATAATGTTATGCGAGTAATGAAAGAAAGAAATACTGACTTAATCTTGTTATTAAAATTAAGGTCAAGTTAAGGACAAAGCACACAGCAGCTAGACTGAATCAGCGCCAGAGAGTGAAAGCAGTGTGCAGGATTTCAGATATAACACTTCTGGCGCTGCATCAAGCCCTCAATAACACAGGCACATTTAAAATAATTTAAATTAAAAGTTACAAACTGCTGTTTGTCGGCAGCCCCAGGAGACTGCCTGCGTTGCCAGGGCAATCACACTGCCGAGAAAGGATGCAACGCAGTGCTATGTTAGGATATGCAGACACTAGGCTCAATAAAACTGACAGTTGGCAGTGGAAACTGCATACTGTGCTTTTACACAAGCAATGAAGTTACGGACTGGTTGAAAAAAAAAAACATTGACTGATGATGACAATGTTCACAGTCAAAGAAACGCATATTTTCTTGTGCACAATATGTTATGCTTTGAACCCTGCATATATCTGTATTTAAACAAGTCGTGAAATGATAAAAATGACTATACTTGAGATACGCTCTGGAGCATTCTGGACTGCGGACAGTAGCGCTTTTGTCTGCATTGTTGCACCCAATCACATTTGACAGCCCAGCTGGGTCCTCCATAGTTTACCCATCATTCAAAGCTGACTCCCAGACTCCCTCTTGCACAGTTCGATTATTTACCCTGACAGACTTGCTGACGATGGGGGTGGGGGATTGCGGGGTGGGAGGTGGGAGGGGGTTGGCACGTAAAAGAAATGTGTGACCTGTCATTGATGCACTGAGACCTACTGCTTTTAATTCTATGACACTGTCCCAGTGGGCGCAGAATGGAGTGAAAATTCCATTGGGCACACTGATGTGTGCTGAGGTCTGGCTGGGCACTGTTGACCTCACCATGAACTTTCAGGAAAGACATATTCCAAATGCGACACCTACTTTTGTCTTCTTCCCTGACTACTACTTTCCCATGTAAGCATGGCAGCTAGCAGCAGCATCACAGGAATCTATATGAGTTCGTTATTTTTTGTTTATGGTATTGGTGATGAGGGCAGACGTGTTGCATAGCTCTAAGGAGCAGAGCTCGTAACTCAAAGGTTGTGGATTCCTTGGTTTATACAGTTGTATAAATGTATGATATTGGTGTAAGATGTTCTGAATAAGGGAATGATGTAGTACAAAGAAAAGCCAGTACAAAGTGCAAGTTTAGACAGGAGAGCCTCTCTTTCAACATTTTGCCTGTGTTATTTTCATATACATATTTCATATACATATCAGCGCCATGTATTTTAAGCAGATATGCCAGGCCTGTGCTACATGATCTCTTTTCCACTTTTAGAGTGTCTACAGCACTTGATCCTATGCAAGGCATGAGATCTCTGTTCCTCAAGGGGTCCAACAGGGTCTCGGGTGAGCATTACTGCTATATGAAGTAGACGAAAAACAAAAAGAATGATGAAATTGATAAAGGTATTGACTGCAACTTTCAAACTGTTTGTAGCTTCTCATGAGAAATTCACCTTTTTCATGTTTGATTCTTTGAGGGTAACAGGTCTCTTCTTTCCCATGCAAAGTATAGAGTACACACGTGCTATTGAGTCAGGGCCTGCTCGGAGGAGGTGGAGCGGCCCCGTAATCAAGGTTTTGTCTGAAAAAATAAACACACATCAATCTAATGGGACATAATTAGAGCCATCACTTGCAAATGGTGTTTAGAAAACGCACTGGCTCCCATTACTTATCTGGGGGAGTATACTTCTCTGCCTTTAAAGGCCATCACAAACTAAATAGGTGCAATCATTCTTCAGGCAGAACCTTGGCACAATCAAGACTGGGTTCTCTCAGAGTTTGATGAAGAACTTATCGTGCTTCCCTGTCATCACTCTTGTTTGGTTTTCAGAGGGCAGTCACTTTGACCTACTGAGGAAGAATGTGTGCAGGACAGTGAAATCCTTGGTTGTCATTCTGACTCTCAGTTGCTCAAGGAAACATGCATGCAAGATAAAAACTGACTTTACCAGGGCATCTGCAGGCAAATACAAGAAATGGAATCTATCGTCATCTGTTGTTTAAGTATACAATGGATTGGGAAATTAAGTCTGTTTCATAGTTTTTCTGCAATGGGTAGGGGAAGCATAGAGTACTGCATTGTATAGAATGCAGCTTGAAAATTCAATCATATTAATTGGAAATTCCTGGAAAGAGAGCAGATGCACCAGATTGCGAGGAAAATCTGCTGCTTCTATTTTTTAACAGCCACCCCAGGAATGAGTCAGGTGTAGACTATTTAAATCATTTGTGAGTTTCTTTCCATTTCAGATGTGTTCAGCTGTTAAAATATTCAGAAATAAACCTATCAAATGACAGTTATCAGATACTGTACTGTTCAGTTTACTTCACAATGCATACATATTCATAAAAAAGGCGCAGATGGAACCATTTTCATTTTGGCTAACTAAATGAGTTTTTGAGAAGCTGACATTCATCAGCCATTACTGATGAAAACTTGAATCCTCTTTTATAAAGCCCTGTAAGCCTCTTTTATAAAGCAGGTCTCGTTTCTCAGTTGATAATTCAGGGAGTTAGGTAAGGGTTAGATGAGTGGATACTGAGATCTGACCAGAGCCACGGTGTGTGGGTATGTCAGCGTGGGCATCGGTGGAGTAGTGTGGAGAGCCGGCCAACGGGAGTGTCTCATTACCTAATAATAAGTGTGAAGACAAGTGTAGCAGGCCCCAAACGTGCCGTGGGTGCGAAGAGGTGTGCGCCGGTGAGGACACAGAGGGGAGACCGGTATGATTTAGCCTCTGCAGTGTGATAGCGCCACGCTACAACGAGCTCCTTCTGCAAGGTTTAGCTCAGGGGAGCAGCAGCGGCCTTTTCATCCCACCAGGTCGCGGTGCACCCCCATCTTCATCTGAGCCTTCCTTCCCTTCAACGACAAAAGCCGAGGCATCGCTGCTTTCCTTGGATGTTAACGCAAAGGTGTTTGGCAAGAGGGATGCAAATTAAGGGATCAAATGAAACCCAAAGCATTCGCTGCAAAGTTAGTGCCCGCATGCTCTTTTTTCCCCCCCATTCGGCTTCAAGTTTTAATTGCTGTGCGCTGTGCTTTTGTTAAAAGGACAGTGCAACCTAAGGGGTAAATAACACTCTGGGAGGTCCACATTGAATTGTTCATTTGATGTTACTGTTTACTTCAACAGACTAAGCAATGAACTTGGGCTTTTTGAGCTGTAATTCATTGGCATTTCCAAGTCTGGGTAAAGTAAAAAGGCTTCTTGAAAAAAGTGGATTTCACAAGGTGTAAATGGTGCATCTCTGTAAACTTGCAGCCAGGAATGAAAACACATTGTGTGTACAGTATGACAATGACAATAACAGAATAGACAGTTATTCTTGACTTGTTTGGCTTTCCTGAGTAAACAGTACCTCTAAAAGATACAAAAATATCACCCTCTCTCCTTCTTCCTCTGGAGGAGTCAAAAGAGAGGTGATGTCCTTTGTAAAACACTGAGATGCTGTGCAAACCACAGAGGCTGCTGTTTAGACTGGCCTCCATTTTGTTCCAGGTTGAATCAGGTCAGTGGCGGCAGCAAATCTTAATGCTGATCAGGGGTCGGCAAAGCAGAGCTTCTCTGGGGATAAGCATTACAGTAACACACTGAAAGCCATCAAGTGGAATCTTGCCAACTCACGTATTGTTCTGCTGTTGACAGTTTTGGTTTAGTCACCACAGATGACTCAGCCTCACTTTCTCTCTGTCTCTCCCTCCCCCTCTCTCTCTCTCTCTCTCTCTCTCTTTTTCTTCCTCCCTTTCTCTCTCACTTCTGATGCAATTCAAGGATTTCACTTTGTTCCTGTGTACGTTAGACACTTCATCTCAGCATTTATTTATTTATATACATTTTTCATTGCTGTTTGTGATCTCTTTCATCCAACTAGAATAATACAATGCAAGAAGTGTGTCCTGTCTTTGAAAGACTATTCTGCGTTTCAATGAATTCTAAAGGACTCTAATTATACATAACTTTTTTGCTTGTCTATCACTGTCCTCATAATTAACACATGCACATGGTCCATTGACACCTTTTTTTGATCCCCTGAAACACTGGCCATACTTGCAATTACAAAGTGAGCTGTTGAGATTTGCTGCATGGAGTTCACTCAATTAAAGGAAAGCACTTTCAAACAGACCTTCAGGGTCTTTGTTACATTCATGTAGTGTAATTATTACTCCATTCTCTCACAATTCCTGATTCCTGTTTTACATCCTAGTCTTACCACTTCATTTGGTGTTTACATTCTGGCTCCTTTCATCTCCCCGATTAGCACTTGGATCTCTGTGGAGTGTGTGTGTGTTGGGGTGACTGCTTCACATGGGCAAGCTTTCAGTGCCTCTGCCAGGAGTACCCATGCCAAGGACACTATTCACTCACAAATCAATAAGTCTTTTCAAACACATTATATATATATAACGCTGTTGGTTGATGCATGAACATCAGGAACAAAAAGGCGTGTATGTGAATAACAATAGGTAAAGTTGTCAGGCTAATCATGGATGACTGTGTGCATGTGTGTATGTGTGTGTGTGTGTGTGTGTGTGTGTGTGTGTGTGTGTGTGTGTGTGTTTGTGTGTTTGTGTGTGCGTGTGTGCGTGTGTATGTGTGCATGTGCTCTTGTGCCCCCAAGCTCACAGAAATACTTGGAAGCAATCCATCCTACACCACAACAATCTTCAGTGTTCAGAAAAATCCTGTTCTTTTCTGACTCGCTGAACAATTAAACAATAGTTATGTTGCCAAGGGAAAGAACATTTTATTCAGCTTTTGTTAAATGAAAACTGGACCCTTTTCGTTTCTTTGCTTATTTTCTGTTATTGGTCTGATTACTTATTGCAGCAGTCTCGCATCTTGTGGTGCCAAAGTCGCAACCGGGTTCATTTCCTTTGCCTACAGAGCCCAATCAGCCCCATTCTAAAAAAAAAAAAACAGTTGGCATAACAGGAGAAATTTCCCAAAGCTTCAGGAATAAAGCAACGTGATAGTGCGCTGCGTTTCTGAGTGACAGATGCTAATTTCATTAGCCATTGGGAGCAGTTCTGTGATCCCTCTCCAGTAATTTAAAAGGCCACATGGCACAAGCAAGAGCAAGCAGCGTTAACACTAAAAATAAGGACCCTCACCACCACCACCACCCCCCCCCATCCCACTTGGTATTGCCAGAATAATGAAAAAGAACAGTTCCCATTATGGTTAATAAGAAAGCTATCTTGGCAGAACACATTGATTATTCTCCTCCCACAGCTCCTTATGTAACATGTCCACTTCAATTCTAGTCTCAATGTCTTCTTTTCCAAAAAACCCTCCATCCAGATTGTTTCCGCAGAGCACTAGATTTAAATATTGAGGAAGTGATGAACATGCGAGATGTACACTCCCTCTGTCCCCTTAAGCGGGTGAAGGCCACTGCTCTTTACGCAGCCGTAATAAACTGAAAGCATGCCTGAAGTTTAAATGAGAAATACTTCACAATGGAGAGTAAGCAGTCCAGAGAATGGTGTATACTTTACTTTGGCAATAGTAGTAGGAAATGAATCAGAGACTACTGTGACTCAATGTGTTTTCAGCAGGAGATTTTAATTTATTTGTTTACATAGCTCCCTGTGCACCAAGGTGCCCAGTTTGCAGAAACTATTGATTTGCGGACTGAGGTGAATCACAAGTGTCGTCTTTTGTTCTTTTGTTGGGTCTTAATATTTTGCTGTGTTTGCCGGAGTCCATTTAGTACAGCTAAGATGGCAGAATTGTAACGCTGATATTGGTGAACGGTAAATATTGCACAAACTGAACTACCACATTGGTGCCAAGTGTGTTATCCTCATTTTGCTGCATTTTGCGTTGTCATTTTTTTCCTGCCCACAAAGTTCCCCATAAGCTGTGGCCTGTGTTTTACATACTTCTGATTGTATGATGTTCTTCTCATATTTATTTCAAAATGAATAGTAAAGCTTTTCAAACATTGAGCAGTGTGCAGTGTCGGAGCTGAGGTCTTTTGGGCCAATACTAATATCCAGTGTTCCTTCAACCGTGCTACCTTATTCAGATGCCAATATTTCAGGAAGTCAGTTTCTTACGCAAGTACTGAGAAAATGCACGATATTCCCTGACAGCCATCCCTCATGTTTTTCCAATTAACACAGTCCCATACAGTAAGTCAGAGCAGTAAACAACATCAATGCGAGGAAGATATCACGAACGAAAAAAATTAATTAGCTGCAGATGAAAACATTTGTGTAATCTGTGCTTCTATTTCCCTTGTTGACACAGCACAAGCAAGTGTATCAAACATACAGTGCGCAAAATGACACTAAATGAACATTACAAGAATAATGTTGACCAATTTAATTCATTCTGCTTTTTTAATTGCAAGTGTAAGATGACACTAACAGTTTTTCTGGGTTATAAACAAGTTATGAAATTCAACTCACGCGCACCCAGCAATATGTTATCTGTTAAGCTCCTGGAAAAATAAAAAATGTAAATGTAAAATAATATGCCATTTTTAAATCCATGTCAATCCACCATGAAGCTAAACTTAACATGGGCCTAGGAGACAGTTGAGCTCCAAATGTTTTTTTTTTTTTTTTCCTGAAACTGTTTTGTTTATGACCAAATGGATGTCTATGGAGATGTGCACAGACATGGTACTGTTTAGGAAGCGCCTTCTGCGAGAAACTGCCTGCTCTAGACTGCAATAGGAGTTCAAGGTATTCAATAAGGCAGGAAACCCAAATAATCCAGCACAATAAATCCTGTACTGATCATGCAGTACAGAAAATTCCAGTGTTTTGTGCATTATTTCTTTTGCCCTTGGATTGCCATGATCACACCTGTGAGAATGCTAGCATGATTGCTGTGGGGTTTTTCAGATAAGAAAGCAAGATGCTAAGTGCAGTACTGCACCTTCAGGTGTTTAATCAGATCTATTGTATTAAATTTCCTGGAGCTCTGTGCTGCATGTGCAAATGCCACAGAATAGTCTTTGGATGCATTGGTTTGGTTGTTACTTTCTGTCTCTTTGAGACACTGGCTTGCTTACACTAGCTGGATTATTCAAAGTTGTATGGTAGCTGTATCATACACCATAGTTTCACCATGTTCAGTTTTCCTTGGAATATGTTGTAACTAGTTTGAGATGCACTTTTATGTTACAATGTAAGTTTGTAGTATCGGTGATGAAAAATACTATCAGATTGTTCCATGCTTTATTAGGCTTTAAACCTTTGTTGTGCATGAACAGCCATTGCATGTTTCTCATGCTTTTGCTTTGTCTTTTTTTTTAGTAGTTTTGTATTTTATGTGTAAACTTAGTTTAGTGTGCACTGTCTAACTGTGATAAATGTTTGTTTCAATTTAAAGCTGCTTTCCATCATTTTTATGTTTGTATTGTCTCTTTGAGCAACCTTTCCTTTGGCACATCTGTCTCCTGTTAAATACATGTAAATACTTAAAATGCCCCATTAACCAGCACGCTGTGTTATGTCTGTGTCTCCACCCCTCCCTGTCATCCCCACCTTTGAATTGCGATGGCTGAGTGGTAGACTATAGGCATCGGACTGTATGAAATGGTAGAGATTTCATTTTTCTGGATGACTTGGTGAACAGGTAAAAAAAATGCATGGATATTTGTGAAGTGTTTATTCGTGCTGACATTTACTATTGCACATTGCACCATTGATGTTTACCAAATGGTCGTAGCTGGCACCAAATCCCGAAACTCACTCAAACTAGTAGTGTTCAAGAGTAAGGAGAATGCAGAAAAAGTCCACATTCGGATTTTCATATAATTACAAGCACAAGTAATATTATAAGCATTTCCCAAAATGACCCAGCAGAAGAGAAAGAATCATATGTAATGTAAATGATTGCTTAATTTGTGGAAAAAAAGCAGATTCCCAGAAAGACATTTTTATCTTTCCATTACAGTTCAATCTTTCTCCACCAAATATAGCATTAAAATTTAAAAGCAGGACAAGCATCTGAGATATTACCTTTGTTAGCTGTCTGAATATGGTAAGTGGTGTTCCACACTTAGAGAAACGTTTTTCCCTATGAATGCTTTTTTTTAACACAACTCTAGTTGAACACTTCCTTCATTGTTAACACGGGAGCATTTTAACTCAGCCACGCAACGGCATTCATTTGTGACACTTGCCTACATTAACTGCCTACACTGAATGCCAGACTGTGGCCCACACTTAACAACAACCACTATTGTAATACGTCAGCAGCCCCATCCCTGTATGGCAGAACCCAACTGTTCTGTAGTAGCAGCACGGCTGTTTCCTGCCTGCTCTGACAGTCAGATAACGACATAGGGAGAGGGGGGGGAATGTGTTCCCCCATCCCCCAAAAGGCACACACTAGTTTTGTAGGCAGAGGCTTGTCCAAAAAAAAAAAAAAAACAGGCCCTGCCTCTTTAACTTCCCACATGTGTTTTGAGTCTAAATTTGGCCGCTGACCAACGACTGCAAGTCAAAGTAGCAGAGTGGTGCAAAATTCAGTCTCTGTGCAGCATCGATTGAATCTTCTGGATAAAGGACTCTGAAAGTGTCCAGGAAATTCCTGAGGCCTGGGCAGAGACTTGGCGAGGAGTTTGTTATTGGAAAACCTGACAAGGGGCTGCCCAGCGTCTGTCAGAAAAAGAGCCTCATGCAGCTTTTTAAGAAAGGCTCAATCTTCTTTTATCTGTCTGACACACCCTGACTTCGCGAGAGCTTGTGGGGCTGTAAGAGTGAGAGGTAAGCTCTGTTTCATCACTGTTTATTTCCTTATTTCTGTAAGCAAGATGCCTGGGTTTACCATCCATTAAAGAGGAGTGGGAGGGAAGTTACCAGACTGAACATTGTAAGACTTAGTGTGTATGTTTTGATGCCAGTGCTAATCAGCAGAGTGAGTCTGAAGAAAAAAAAAATAACTGTTTCACATTTTTTTGGTGTTCAGAAGTAACTACTGTTCATAGATTTTACATTTTCCTGTGTCAGTGAGTGCTGACAAAATAAGTCAATTTCCATTCTTTAAAAGAACAACATTAATTGACAGCTTTGAGGAGAGTTTTTGAAAACAGCTCAGAGCCAAACTTCCCAGCACTGAGAGAAAAGTTATTTTAGGGTGCTCCTCTCACACTCCTTTCAGTGCAGTGGCCAGACTATGCAGCTCCTGATATCACTTTCAGCTCACATTTGGTTTCCATTATTGTATCCCTCTAGGATGCACGTTGCTATAAATATATCTAGCAAGCTCAGAGCGGAAAGATCTTTTCGTTACTACCGGAGGTCTGCTGGGGAGACATTTGCACTTGCCAAAAGTATACCAGCAAGGAAAAGTTGTCTACTTTGGCTGTATGACTGTCAACAGGTGGTGTTTGTGGATTGTGAATGTTATGATGTGCTGCAACTGCTTGTCAGAGTAACGTCGGGGGCGGGGGCAGTCAAGGGTCAGAGAAGGGCTGGAAATGGCCCTCAAAGGAGAAGAGCAACTGCTGAAGTCAGGACCCATGGAGACGGGAGGTGGAAAAAAAAACTCTACACATGTACATGCACACATATAGTGTGAACACATACATACCGCTCTCAGGGGATTCCTGTGCTAGGCATCATATAATGGATTTATGCTTAACTTCAAGCAAGAATTTTATGGGTTAGCTCGTGCTGAGAATCCCGAGACAAGTGGTGTGCTGTTCCCCCGTTTCAGAGTGTGCATCTTTTATGTGGTTTAGTGCTGAGGATTCTTTCCCTCCCTGTGAAAGTGGCTGGACTCTCAGGGATTACCAGTGGATAGGGGGGTCAAACGGAGGCAATAGATCCAGCTCACAGTGCCCAGCAGTAACTTTGTTTATTTTAGTTGTCTTGGTGTTGCTCAAAAACAGTGTTCCCTTTCCAAAGAAATCATCCGAGGGAGTTGGAACAAGTGACTCAACGTTTTCGTTTGAAGTGGCTCCTCTGACTCACCCAGCGGTTTGAGTGACGGGATGCACAAGCCGCCAGTCACACATTAGCAGCTAGCGGAGCCTGCATAAAAATCTGATTGGCTGATTCTTTAAGAAGTAGGGAATTAATAAAGAGGGGGCGGGCTGCTGATTAACAGCCAGGGATAAAATTAGCCTGTCTCCCCCCCACTGAAAAAAAAAACCCTGATATGAAGTTCACAGAATGCCTTGAGAGCTGATATTCTGAACGCCTATGATTATCAGGAAAATATGAAAATCCCTTTTTGTAGCTGGGGTACTAATATTTTATTGAACGAACACGACATAGTTGGAATTGATTATAACCTTGAATCTGACTCCGTCGTGATTAACAGGGTTTACCAACCTGGGGTCTACCGAGACAGCCGTGTATTACCGTAGTAATGGAGACATGACTGGAAACAATACAATCTGTCCATCAGTGCTCTGCACAAGGTTGCGGATGCTGTCTGGTTCTCTCATGGAACACGGACAAGGTTGTGCCTGCACTTCGGCCTCGGAGCCGCCGATGCAACGTGCTTCCCTGGTGCGCTTCATCCCACAAAACACTTAATGCGGCTCGAGTCTGGCGAGAAGGGCACCCATGGCATAACTGTCACATTATCATCTCACAAGGAAGACATTACACGAGCGGCGTGATGCGCTGTCCTGCTGGAATGTTGTCAGGTCAGACGGAGCCTGCAGGAAGGGCAGGGAGTGAGCTCCCATGGCTTCATTATTATAGCGCTGTGCAGTCAGGTTGCCATCAATCATTTCCAAGTGGAGATCTGTAGTGTCTAGACTCTCCTGCCAAGAGGATAGGACTTGGACCTCTCCATCGATCCGTTGGTTGTACACAGCAACTGGTGTATCGTTTTGCAAGTCTGCACCATGCTGGCTGAGGGACAGCAGTGCGGTACAGTGTTAAGGAGCAGGGAACTTGTAACCCAAAAGTCACTGGTTTTATCTGCCAGCGGGGCCCTGCATTTACCCTTGCAAATGGTACTTAACCTGCATTGCTTCAGTGAATATCCAGCTGTATAAATGAATAGCAAGAGGAATTTACAAACTGTAAGTCACTCTGGATAAGAGGCATCTGCTAAGCAACCTTAATACAATGTGGAATGTATGCCTATCAGGGTTGTCTACACAACACCTTGATTTATCTACAGAGGACTTGACTCTTATTCTCAGAACACCATCTGAGGTGCTGGTGGCACCATCTCATTGTGTTGTGTTGATTAACAGTGGTGACCTGTAGGCCCCTGCGTGGCTTGCATAAAATTACTGTGTAACTGCCTCCTGAGAAATGACTTGCACGTGTGCTGGTTGTTGACTCTTGTTTCTGATTCAATGGAAGTGGCAGTGTGAAAAAAATTGCATTGTGAGTCATGGGCTCTCAGACTCAAGCCAACCATTTACCACCATCGTTTTTGGCTGTAATTAGAAAGTTGACTGTGAGCAATGAAGATGATGACCAACAGTGCACAGACTTAGTCCACTCTCCAACACACTAATGGTATGATGTCAGTGGGAGATATGTATGATCCTTGCTGTGTCAATTGAATAAAGTGACGTCATGCATACACAACTGTCAAAGTATCTCAGACACAGCAGCCAGTAGTAAATGATTTGAGGATAAAAGTGAAGCCAGCAACGTTTAACAACTATAAAAAATCCATTTACCTTTTTTCTAAAAAACCCCACACACATTCATGCATAATGAAGTAATATCAATACTGAGTTAGCTGTCAATCGCAAATAATCAGGAGCATATTGTTAAGATCTGTTTGTTAAACACTCCATTTGCTATTATTAACAGCTTGATTCATCACTTCAATACCAGGACTGAGGACTGTTCTTCGTCATAAACAGACTAAATGGCCACTTAGGACCCCGGGACCCCCTTTTCCCCCCACCTCCCCACCTCCGTTCCATCTCTTCAAATTGGTTTTGCATTCCTGTGTCCTGAATGGTTACTAGCGAAAATGAAGCCCATGGTACAAGGCCATCTCTCCATCTAAATCACCGTCGCTGTGCTGTGCATATATATTTCAGTGAACGTGTTGTATTGGGTAACCTGGTATGATTATGAGACTTATGAGACTCATAACATACAAAAGCCTCAGAACAGAGCATGGGGATACAAAGCTTGAGAAGGAAAAGAAATAATAACAAAGAAGATGCTCTCACACAAGAAAAGTATGCAATCTGTCTGATTCTATTTTTATGCAACTTACACCTTTCAGTTCCTAGTTTATTGTTCACAATGCATATGCAGTAAGCAGGGCCTGTTTTGACTTTATTACTATCCTTACTTTAGGGGACCCGGTCCATCAGAGAGTGAGTGTTAAAGGGAAAACCCCCTTCATTCCTAGGCTCAGCTGTAGCCAAAATCTGCCCACCTCTAACACCGAGAGTTGCACCCACAAGGACTTCAGAAGAGGAGCTCAGTATTTAACAGATAGAATCAGTTTAAAGGAAGTGCACTCCTTCATCAGTTAAACACCATGAAGGACTGTCTGCCCATGTTTTCACCTCTCAATAGGAACGTGATAAAGATGTGCTGAGTAACAATATGAAGATCAGCCCCCAGTGTAGGAACCACCTGATATAAAGCCCTTAACATCTGGGCTTGTCTGAGCGGTGCAAGGCCGTTACAGGGGAAAGCACATCTTAGATTTTATTTATTTCTCTGTGTTGGTATGTTTTTCTTCTGTGGCTTATAAGCCTTTGATAATGGAGACATTTGTCAAGATCGTATCATTTACATTGGATTGCGCTAACAGTTTTAAAGGCAACATAAACCAAAGCTTTCGACTATCAAAACGAGCCTCTATAACAGCAAAAGGATTGTTTTTGGTCTCTCTCCAAAGCACTGCTGTTTCATTACTGCCCGAGAAACACATTCATTGTCAGCGGTAATTGTAGACTAATTGTCAAATTGCATGGTTACCAGTATGCTTCTTTTGTTTGTCATATAGCTGTGAGAAATCAAGGGCTGATTTGTTTCATTGAGGCATTAATTGTGCAGCATTAATTGCTTCATTTGTTTCACTTTGTTTGAGTATAATGTGACTGTTGCAATGTTGTTGTTTTTTATGTCCTGGTCAGCTAGCCAAGCACAATTGTTTCATTTACTGTAAACAAGTGGTGTTCAAAACGATTCTTTTTAGTGATTCAGTTCCTTTCGTTCAGTTCAATAAAATGATTCGAATCTTTGACTCACTGATTCGTTCATTTCCATATCCAGCCGGGCGGCGTACACAAATCTGTAAATAGACATATTATTACATTATTACATTACATTATATTACATTATTAGCCTGCTCTGCAGCAAAACAGCATGTGTGAAACCAAATGTCAATGAAATTAATAATAATGAAATCATAATAGTCCGAAGGAACTGCTGAACTGAGGAACTTGTCAGCATAGTCAGTGAATCTTCGTAGTCACCGGGTCCTTTGAGTCTGAAGGAACTGGTGAACTGAGGAACTTGTCATCATAGTCAATGAATCTTCATAGCCACCGGGTCCTTTGAGTCCAAGGGAACTGGTGAACTGAGTAACATGTCAACAGTTCATCGGGTCAGTAGGGGGAGTTTAGAGTCTTCGTAGTCACCGGATCTTTGGCATTGTCCCACATCGTCACCTGTGCCGAGATGGCCAGTGGGAGGTGCTTCAAGAGTTTTAGCATTTCAGCCATTGGCTAGTTGTCGTCATGAATGTACTGCTGATACAGTTTTGTGATAGGCTGCTTCGCGGACAGACTGCATATCTAATATCCACTTTAGGGAGAGTTATAGCTGCTATGCCAGCTAATCAGCGCGCATGTTTGCAAAAAGGAAGGAACGAATCTTTTAAACTAGGGATTCAGTACACTCAGTTCACCTCAAAGATTTGTTCAGAAGGATTTGTTCGTTCACGAACTGCACATCACTACTGTAAACCCTCATTAATCTATTTCTCCAGTTATCTTTTGGGGGTCTCCTTTCAAACCCCTGAAATATATGAAACTAATATGAAAGGAACATAATGCCAGCATTCCTGCAACTCCCTGTCAACTGGCATAACACTCCTGGCATATTGTGCTACTTCTGCAGTCATTTTAAAAAGCTAAAGTTGGCTAGTTGGCTAACTGTCTTGTTTGATAACAAACTAAAGGACAGCTTAGCTTTTTACCTTGCACTTTTCAGCTTGCTGATTAAACCTGTAATGTTTTCAGCAAGCAACTGACAGTATTTGTATGCTTTTTCATTGTGTGTGTGAATACTGCTCTCATATTAGTTAGCTCAGTGTTTCTCAACCCTACCCCTGGCAGCACCCTGTCCTGCATATCTTCTATCTATCCTTGCTCTACCTACCTGACTGAACTCATCAGTGCTACACTTTATTAGCTGAGCACACCTGATTTAATCAAGCAGCAGGGATAGATAGAAGATATGCAGGACAGGGTGCCGCCAGGAGTAGGGTTGATAAACACTGAGTTAGCTAACCATATTGCTTGCTAAATGGTTAGGTATTAAATGGATACTGTAATGCCATTAATATACCAACATTATAGCTTGCATTATAGCATGCATGTTGGTCAGTTAGAACTCGTATTTAGCATAACTTTTGTATCTAACTATGTACAGTACACTGCCAGGAAAGTGCTTATGTAATTCCAGCAATAATGATATAGTTATTATTGATGCTCATTGATGAGTTCATTGCTGTTCATTCGGATTGTATAATGTATAAAGTTTTTATACAAATTTTCAGTTTGTGCACCACAGGTATTAATGCCCCCCAAAAAATACAGCACTGGTTCAGTCTGAATATGTTTACAGAAATGTTGGCATATTTCTCAAACTGAACACTTGTCATGCTAATGAAAGATCAACAGCACATTGTTTTGAAACAGTTTGATTAATTTAAAATGATATTTTAGTTATGTGCAAAAAATGTTACTTGTCCTATGTAAATTGTGTATATGTATACGTAATAATGCAAAATATGTTATCTTGGCTTGAGTGACACTTGCCCTGCAAAATATGACATGGTATGGGAGAAATAATGCAGCACCTGGGTGTTTAAACAGCACATTTAGATTGCGCCGTCATGAATACCCCCAACAACAGCCGAGGTGTCGATCGGAACGGGAAAGCAAATGAGGCACCGGGAGGTGTTTAATATTCAGAGGATCCTTGTTTACTTCCATTGGAATTCAGAAGCTAAACAAACATTCTCTCGCTGTCTCAAATATGAGACTCAACAGCCTGTCAGTCTCACTTTAAATATGAGCAATTTCATGACCACGAGTTGGAAGACCAATATTTGCAACCACGTCCTAACCCATGGCCTAATGATGACTAGCAGTTATAAGACAGCTGGCAGATCTCACAATGTCAATAAACAATGAGTCGATCAATTTATTATACTGAGTTATATATTCAAAGATATGTATTTCATTTGTGATAAAGACGTTAGTGTAAAAATGGTAACACAATGGTAGCTCTTGCAGAGTCACTGCTGACAAAGTCTGCCAACAAACTGTAGCAGTCTAGTTTATTATGACATCATTTGTACAAGTGGATAAGATCACCACAACATTTCAGTCCTCTCCATGTAAACCATGATAATCAAACCACGGTGGACGGTGGGCTCGATCTGTGGAATGAATCCCCTTCAATCCATCCTACTCTCTCAGCACACACCCTGTCACATTCCTGATCCAATCCCTATAAATGGCAGACATGTCAGAGATGGCATGGCATGGAAGCTAAAAAAAATGGAAGCTAAAAATAATGAGGAGGAAATAAACCGCACCTGGTTCCACTGACGAACACAGGAAGTGATCTGGCCGAACACTCACTCCTGGTTGCTACTGAAATGGCAGCAATGGGTTTTTTTGTAAAATGTGTGTGTGTGTGTGTGTGTGTGTGTGTGTGTGTGTGTGTGTGTGTGTGTGTATTATTCAAGCCACATTATTGAGAAACAGGTCTGATAGTATGACTGTCCAGATACTTGTACATACTTGTTCATGCACAACTCGAAATCTATATGCAGCATACCTGAGGCTGACTGGGAAAAGGCAGCCTTTTCTGCATGCACTTAGCAGGGTCACAGATTCTGCGAGGAGGCTCTCACTCAACGCAAGGGGTCACAGCACCCAAATGGCTGATAGAAGAAGAAGCAGAAGCTCTGTGAAAATGAGATGAAGCAGTGTGGCCGTAATGCATCCACCTTCCTTCCTGTGCTGCCATAAAATTGTCAAAGTCACAGAAAGGCAGAGTCATAAAATAATGCTAAAAAGCTCCATCAAAGTGCTTTCCATGTTTAATTGGATTCGGCGGCGCTGGCCATATAGAATTTCCTGAAACGAGGCTTTCAAGTGAAGAGGCTTAAGCCACATTTATAATTGGTTCAGCTGAGTAACTGTTGTTGCTCTGACGGTTTTTTGTTAAATGCATTTTTGTGTTTTTAATACATATCAGTTAATAGTAAGACAGATCAATACACCTCTATAATGTTTCCACTTGAATGTTTGATGGTTGCCTAAAATAGCGCTTCACTTTTAGAACAGTAACCAGGGTGGTTTTCAGTTTCACTTCATGAGTCATAAAGGTTGCATAATTAACGGACAATAAACAGGCATCATTCTCTAAATCAGGGTGTTGAAATAAAGTTACAATCTCAGGGACATACAGTACCAGTCAATCCTCTGGACACACCTTCTCATAGAGGGGTTTTTCTTTATTTTTGTTATTTTCCACATTTTAGAATAATAGCAAAGACATCAAAATTATGAAACAGCACAAATGGAATTATGCAGTGACCACAAAAATGTTAAACAAATCAAAATTTATATTTTAGATTCTTCAAAGTAGCCAAAAATATATATTAAAACATTTTTTTTTTTTGTAAATTCATACATCAGCTTCACTATTTGTATTTGTCTAAGAAACATTTAAGCATACATCTGTAGATTAAAATGTCTTTGAATGCATGTTTCCCATTATCTTAAGTGCACGTGTCCAAACTTTTGACAAGTACTGGAAATTATGTATCTCCTGTTTGTGTGTTGTGTAGCAATCACAGATTTCTTGCTATTGATTATTTCATATCATTGGGTTTATTAGTATCTCTTGCACCCCATCCCCTTGACTGAACTTCATAGTAAACATGGGCTGCATGCTCATGTTCACATGCTGTGAACATGGTGACTCACAGGAAAGGAATCTCCAGCACACGCATGAAAAACCACCATCAGTGAGTTTCCCATGGGCATGAGCTGCAGTGGGCCTTGACTCTCTGTGACCTGTCACCAGCCAGGAGCTACTGTGCTACTGAGGTTTATTTCTCCCTACTGGACCTTTATTGTAATTAAATAACCTAAGGAGTTAAATGATTTTCTGTGCAGCCACATCTTCATCAGGGAGGGCTGCAAGGCCTGGTTCTTTCCTCTGGAGATAATTAGCCTGGCATTGTTTTAGTCAGGAATCGGGTGTTTTATCTGGTGATCGTTCTGGGTCTCTTGTGATGTTGCTCTTGTGCGTATTAGAGCCGGTCTCTGGGCAGAGCTCTGACAGAGCACCAGGAAGGGTAGCTCATAATTAATCATGTGCTTATTAACCTTGGTGTTATGCTGAGAGTTCACAGTGAAATGCACTGTGACAGTAGTGCTGTGCATGGCTTGGCTCCAGCGTTTACTTTAGTCATCATTCTGATGCCACAATGACATTGAAGAGGGATTTTTTTTTTTACTCTTAGCAATATGGGAACTGTCCCCTCACAAGTTTTGGAGTTTAGGGTTCAGATCTGCGTAGAGCGCATATGTTCCCCTTGTGGGTTTTCTCTAAGTGCTGCTCCCCCCAGTGGAGGGACATGCTGTCTAATTTGATTGGTTCTAAACGGCCCCACTGCTTGTTTGTGCGGGTCTCATCTAGGTGTGCCTCCAGTTCATTTCGGGAGTATAATTCCGCTACCGAAAATGGATGGATGTTCTGAGTTGGGTTGATGAAATGCAATGTCCATGTGGGCTTTTCACTTGCTCCAAATGGATTTGTCACAATAAAGGAAGATTTTGATTCAAAGCATCGGGGGATTTCAGTTCCTCACATAAATTCAAACAGATAACAACCTTCTCTTTCTCTTGCCCACAGAGTCCAATTTCTTAGACTGACATATTTGACAATGCTCAGTTTTTTTCTGTCAGTTTTGATCTTTGGTGTGAACTCAGTTGTATCTGAATCGACAATTCAGTACCACCAGAGCCATGTTAAATGAAACAGGTGAAAGCCAGGTAAAAAAAAAAATTAGACTGAGATGATAATCCCAAAATTGTGCACTGTAAAGAAGTGTAAAATGAAAGAATGCACAGAAAATGGCATGCCACTGCCAGTAACTAGTGATAAAATACTGGAATTGTTTTGTTTGATCCTCATAAATAGTAGTTTTTATCTGGGAGTGAGGAAAAAAATGTCATCAGTCATTCTGTAGATTTGTGTCAGACAAGCAACAAAACTTATTCAGCTGTTAAAAGCACTTCATCTCCCCTCCAGACAAAAACTACGACTCCGGGGTGTGCATTTACTCCAACAGAAAAGCATTAGCAAATGAATGATGTTATTTGTGTGGTTTTGCAGGATGACTCTCAAGAGAAAAGTTGGCCCATTGGCTCTGGAGAGGTGGCTAAAGGGAAAACCGTGAATGTGGAACATTTTTGTCCTCAGTCACTCATTAGAGATGATAAAGTGAAGGGACAGACAATGAAAAATAAAAAACTGTAATATCATAATTGAAGTACGAATTCACAATGTCTTTGTGAACCATGCATGACGTCTGACGTGGAGTCAGGATTCATAAATTCCCCAATTGACTGGAGGCACAGACTCTGATAAAAGCATTGCTGATGTCAGTACGTGATGTCTGTCGTTATAAGTGGTTAAGAACATTCCCAAATGCTAATAAAAGATGCTTCAAAGAATTAATTTGGGTCTATGAGCTGTGGACCTGTTGAACAGCTACACAGCACCTTCTAAAGATACACTTGCGAGAATAGCTGTTGGCCAGTCAACTTGACATTTATACTGTCAATTGACATGACAGCTCCCCTCACAAAAACGTTATCTTTTTTTTTTAGCTGTGACCTAGGGAGATTTAGCAGTGTTTGGGTTGCTCTAGACAAAAAATCACTTTATATTCACAGTTGATTGGCTATGCTTGCTTAGGCACCAGACTCACAAACTCTTTCTGAATTGTATTGGTTTAAACAGGGTGCTCTTCGTTGACTGGTGTATAACAGGCTTTCAGTCATAAAGGTCACTGTTTTGGTATGTCTCCAACTTGCCATATAATACCCCACTTGTGTTTTTTTTAGTCTTTTCTCTCTCTTGCTTTTCAAGTAAAAAGCCACTCTTCTGAAAAACAAAACATTTGATGAAGGTGCTATAATCGTGTAGGACCACTAAATGCAGCCAGCTGAGACAGGGAAATTGAAACTACCAATTAATTCACAATTAGACTGACACTAAACCGTGCACCAAAATTAATCACACTTGAAAGGTAATGTGATAACAGCTAAACATACCAGTCCAGTCAAGGATGTAAAGCGCTACAAGTATGATAGTAACCAGTTCACTCAGTTAATAAAGAATAGTTTTGCCACGCTAAAGTCAAATTCTACAAATATTATTCTCAGCCAAGTCCTGAGGAGTAATGAAGTTCACGCCACCCAAATCTAATGTACAGCAATAGCTGTACGAATATGATGCCCTATTTATTATACTCATGAATTTATTATCCTCATGGTTATTATGTAGACCCTCGTCAGATTGTTTTCCAAGGTGAGCCATGATGGTTTATTGTACAGAGATAGGAGGGGAAACATTTCAGCGGGAACACAGCGTTCACGTCCTGTCTGGCTGGGAGTAACCCTCTATGAACCCGTCCTCTAATGGTGCGGAGAATTGAGGCTGATGTATGATGGCACTACAGGGTCTCTGAGGAAGATGTCATTTGCCGATGTCCTTCAAGGCGGTGACATTGATCTTTTTATTTGTTTGTACTGTATGTCAGTGGGGGGGGGAGGCTGTCACCTGTCCACACATTCATTATCACCACTGTGTGGCTGGCGTGCACGTCAATAATCGTGGCAGGGCACGGTTACCTTTTAGCGGGAGGTTGCCCATTCTCAGGTTGCCCCTCCTAAATCACGCTTAGGGGTGGAGAAGAGAGGAGAGAGGCTGAGGGCTGAGGGGTATACTGTAGGTGACCCCTGAACCTTGACCCCAGGGCAGCGGACATATTGGCTCATTCGTAAAGGGTTCTGGTGTGATGGAATCGGCCTCCCACAAGGTTAAGTGTTAAGAACCCGAGTGGCTGCTACTGAAATACCCCAAGACAGATCAATAATAGTAGGTTTTTCACAGGTTCCACAGTCATGATTGTTTTTTGTTTGGTTTTGTTTTCCTGTCGTTGCTGTTATGGCCACGGACTTTACCAAAATATGCATAACCAAATGTTTGCTGCATATTTTCAAATGCTAATTTTCAAATGCTGCTCATTATTTTGCAAATGTCCTGATCAATATTGCACAGATGAAATTGTTGGATTGTTGTGTATGATTCAGCATAGAGATACATATTTCTGTTGTTGCAATTCAATTTCAAGACAGTTACTAGGCAAAGGCTGGGTTTTGTTGATTTGCCTTTGCGCTCTGAAAGGATAATGCACACAGATTTGTGTGTGATTTGTATCAGTTAGCACTGAATGTGTGCGGTTGTCTGATGCTAATGGGGCTGCAGGCAAAGTCACCCATTCAAAGCACTACAGACTGTAAATTGTATTTTGCTTTGAGTTATTGGGCTATTATTACAGTGCTTGAAGTGTACAATGTCTTTTATTCTTCTCCGACAGACAATTAGAATCATCATTAATGGGGACTATCAGGGCATCAATGGTGCAGAAAGGGAGTAATAGAGATATCAAAAGTTTATGAGACAATGAATCAATTTGATTTCTAACCAAACTGTGTGTCATTATGCTCAGTCTGCCATTATGCTGGCTTGAGTCTTCTACGTCTACGAGAAGATGTAACATGAACTACAGCATTTTTTTTTTCTCTTTCTCCCCCTGTCTCTTCCAGATGACCCAGGAACAGTGCACTCATAGAAACAATGTGCAGAGCTCAGAGAAACCACATGTGTACAAAGTGGGGATTTACGGATGGCGGAAGCGTTGCCTTTACTTCTTCGTCCTCCTTCTCATGATTTTAATTCTGGTCAACCTCGCTTTAACCATCTGGATCCTCAAAGTCATGAACTTCACAATAGTAAGTACAGCCACCTTTTTTTTTTTTCTTTGACCCGCCTTCCACTCAGGGAGGGAATTGTCAGTTCAGTGTGATTAGATGTTCAGTTGGTACAACGGAGGGTCTCTTTCAGGGGTCCTCAAAGGCCCAAGCTCACAAATGGCTATTTGATAATTATACAATGGCAGCTTTGGCGCCTCAGGGGACTGCTTTAATTTGGTCTCACAGTGGCTGATTTGTTTCAGTGTTAAATGCATACTGTAGCGCTCGACTCATCTGAGAGAAATTAAGTCCTCAAGTCATGGTTCCTTTGCATGTATTTATTATGCCGTCAAAGTAAATATGGTCCATTTAAACATGCAGCTCTGTTACCTGCAGTAAGCTGCCCGTTAATTCACACTCATGCATTTTTATTCTGTTCCGTTCACACTCATCAAGTAAATTCACAAGAACTTTTACAGCTTTCTCTCAGCTTATACAAGTCTCCCGATCCATCTCTTGCAATCTCCTCACATCTTTACCAGAGCAGAGAACTCATCTGAATGTGTGCTTTATAATTTGTGTGTCATGTTTACTTGATATTTCGTCTCCATAAAAAACATGGCGTGATGAGTAGAAACATTTTAACAGCCTGTGAATGCCGTGTGATCCACCTAAATCTTCCATTTAAAATGAAGTGAAGGGCGAGCCGTGGCTGCAAATTCCATGTGAATCCTATGTCTCTTACATTTACATTTATTCATTTGGCAGACGCTTTTATCCAAAGCGACTTACAAGTGAGGCAGAGTACAACACAAGCAAAAGCCATAGACGGAGTCACAATAGTAAAAGTGCTGCATGACCAACTTTCAATAGACAAGATATAAGCTAGCTGGTAGAAACATAAGTGCACTAAACCTTTTTTTAAGGAAAACAGAGTACAGGACATAAGAAATTGCTTTAGGTGGTATCAATTCAGGTGATCAGGTGAGTGCAGAAGAGCTGTGTCCTCAGATGTTTCTTAAACATAGTGAGGGATTCAGCAGAACAGATGAAGTGTGGAAGGTCATTCCACCATCAGGGGACAATAGCAGAGAAAGTTCTGGATAGTGAGCCTATCCAGTAGGAGCACAACAGCAAAGTATAGTGTCTGACACTATGTACAATATGTTTCCTTATCACTGCCATGACTCTAAAATTCCAGTCATGCTGAAACTCCATCTCCTTTCAGATTAGTAATCTGCAGCATCTGCGATGCATCAGATGTGGACAGAAGCAGAATGCAGAATTTCACCCTGAATTAAACATGAGAACAAGCTGATGTTCGAGAACGCGGTTCAATAGGGAAAATGAAGTAATTAATTAAACGAAAGTCTAATTCATGGGCCATCAAAGGGCTGCTCATGGCATTTTAATATTTTGATCTGTCCTCCTGCATTTTCTGCCCCATGCATATTTATATATTCAAGATGATATTATTTATTTCAAAATGGATGCAAAACAGGAATGAAGCTGTACGTGACTTGAAACAGTGCTGAATGCACAAGCCAAGCAGTGAAGTAACACTGGCCTAAAGATGCAAACCTGCGAGCGTGGAGAATTTTGGAGGCAGCGCTTTCACATATACAGGTATAGAGGAAGGCGGGCGTGTGCTCTTGATAAGTGTCTCCTCAGATTGCTTTTGAGCAGCACAATACGGACGTGCATGTCAAGGAAGATTACATGGTTTATGTCCTGCTTATATAGGACATAGACAGTATAACGCTGGAAATGTCAATGAATATTAGCAACAGGTCAGCGGTCGAGTTTGATTTGGACTAGAATGTGTGGATAGTAAAACAATGTTCTAGCTGCATCAATATTGAATTATGCTGTTCAGGAATACAAAATATTAGTGAGGAACTGAGAATATGCAGGGTATTTTTGATACCATGCAGCAAGATAAGTACTATAATTTACTTCAGTACTGAGCATTGCCACTATTTCCCATCTTAGTTGTTTGACGATTTGTTTATTTATTCATATTCTAAGCAAACCCCATCACTCTGCCTTGTGTTGCTTGATCAATCTCTCTGTGAGAGAGCTCACAAGCTATGGAAATATGTATCAACCCTAACTTAGCAGAACCATAGTAGTTGTGTTGTATGTATAGGGCTTTTCACAAGCATTTTGTGTAAGCCACAGTTGTGAGCCACAATAGCGTATAGTACACAAGCCAAATGGTCTCACAATTTTTAGCACAAGTAGAGTATGCGACCAGCAAAGGCCTTTGGGATACTCACACTAGAATTATTTGAAGTCTTGGGAAGGAAACATCAAGTGTCAGTTCAAAGGCTAAGGAATATGACTTTTAAATGACAGAAAACTGAAGTGTTTTCTATTAAAACTTCAAGCCTTACTTTTTATTTTTAAAATCTAGACTCTAGATGTCTTAAAACAATGGCACACAGGCTTCAGTTGTATAGGTCATTCCAGGGCAGATAAGACAGTAGCCCTTGTCTCGTTAGGCCCTTCTGTACATGTGTATCTGTTTCTTGGTTCTCCCACAGTGAAATTTAGATACAATATTTTCTCGATGAACTAAAACCCAGGAAAAGGCTGGAGTGTGTCAGATCAACAGAAGTTCAGGTCAAACACAGAAGTTCAGGAGCCATTCCGTTTATTAAGGATTTCCTGCAACTCGGAGCTACAATATAGACTGCCTGTGCAGCAAATGAAATGTCTCTTTGAGTTTAGTGTATTTTTCTCACACAACAGACTTGGCAATCCATCTTTAGCAAGGAGCACACTACCACTAAAAATAATGAAAGGCATTATACAGATGCCTTAAGTTAACTGTGTATAGGACACAGTTAACTTAATTCACACCAAAAAATATTTCTGGTCATACCCCTGCATTGTTCAGCAGAAAGTGCAAAAAACATCTGCACTTACATATTGGCAGTAAGTTGCAAGGAAAGTTTAAAAAGAATTCCTGTGATCATATAAAATGTTTGCATAGTTTGCTGTTAGCATAGTTTTCCTCTTCTAACATAGAGTGGGAGGTGTGGGCTGGCTAATGAATTTGGTCAGTACCCTAATTTGACCTTCATGCTTTAACAAGTGTCTGTGCCCGTTGAGTCACACGGATGAGAGGGAGATGTTGTCTTCTTTCTCCCTCTGCTTGCCGCTGCATTTTCAACGCCGTGGAAAGGTTAGTCCAGATTCTCATCGCTGGGGTCGGAGGTGCTCCGTTTAACCGGGAGCTTCTCTGGATCTGGGCTTCTCGCCAAGCCACCCCCCACCTGCAAAAGTCTGCCGGCCAATGAGGTGAGAGGGCAGAGCTGGGTTCCTCACTGAAGCCTGAGCCGCTCTGGGATGCGGATCACTGGCCTGTGGGGACTGATCTACGGCTCAGGAGTTGACACACACTACATCAAGCGGTGGACGCGTGCCTTTCTTGTCCGGCCAGGGAATTTTTATTTTCGCCCTTCCCCCACCTGCTGGACCCCCCCGTGCTAAAGCCATGCCTCCTCCCCTGTCAGGGCTCAGCATCGCCATGTGCCCAACGTCTCCCCTCTGCCTCAGCGTGCGTCTGCTCGCGAAAGGGAGGCGACGAGTGCCGTCGAAAGTCCTGCAGTTTGTTCTTTTGTTTGCTTATTGATGTGCACCGGGGCCAGGGAGGCAGCTCCTGTTTTCTGCTAGACCGAAAATGGTGTCATATTCTATTAGCTCCAGTGTGAGACTGTTCTGATGTGTCTTATGTGTCTGGGTGGGAGATTTTTTTTATCCATTATTTTGGCACATCACAGTGTTCTCACCAAGCTGTAGCCATTGTGGACATTTTTGTAGCGTAATCGTTGTCCTGATTTTCCTGGCATTGATGGGAAGAAAATTGTTTATATTTGCTGTATGGTTCATGCACCAGTTTTTAAAGTGCTTTCAATACTTACAGTATGTTTTCTCTTCCTGATGTTTGTGGGATATTAGTATTATGTTTTATGTTACTTGATATTCCAAAAAAAGAACAAAAATTATCACATTATTTTCAAAGACTTATCTCCCCAGTGATCAGTGATCAAACCAGTGTTTCAAAGATCAGTCTCAACAGTGTGGTTTATGTTTCACATTAATAAAATATCCTTTATATTAAAACTTGAATTAGGGTATTTTTTTAATCTGCTTTATATGAAAGCCACAGAAGTTATGCAGATACACTCTTTTAATCAGGCATATTTTCATTTCATTAAAGTTTTCATAGCCTCTCAGCTCATGTGCTACAAAGCAAACAATTTGAATCATCCAGTACAAGCTTAAAAAAGGCCTTCACATCAGATAAATTCCATTCTCTGATCACTTCCAGCAGCCAGCAACACTCAGACCATGTTTGGATATGTACTAATGGCCAGGGACATGTCTGCTGAATGCAACAGCTGCACAAACAGGAAAAAAAAAGAAATGGAAAACATGTTTACATGCCGATGAGCTGGAATCGTTTTCCTCTGCCAGTTTTATTGAAATCAGCAGAAAGGCAATCGCGATGCTTAACGCTCTGGCAGTGAATTACTGGTTTCATGTGCATCGGTGTCATGCCGCAAGGACTTAAACTATGTTGCATCTAAACATCACATTCTCTCAGCTATGTAGTTGGTCATTTCACTGACCATTGAATTCCAGTATGTCTGCCCTGTGGGGAAACATGGCAGATGCCCCGTTGAGCAATTAATTGCTGTTAAAAAGTACCAGTTTGGAAAGGGGCAGAACCTTTACAGTGTGTGGAAAATGTACCCACACTCTGCATTTTTTCTCACAGTAATTAATGGGTGAAGGTAGAGCATCGGCACTCTGGTGAGAGAGGAGTCAGCGCAATACGCCAACAGGCATTTCTAACCTGGCGATTTTTAATGGCCAACAAGCGGGTGACACGGAGGGGACGGGAAGCAGAGAGACCCGCTTGCTGTGGCGTCACCTGACGGGTCAGGGAGGACAAATCTCCCTGGGAACGGTCACGCGCGGCATTAACGGATGACCAGGCACACCGCAAACGGCAAGGTAATCCGCAAAGTAATTACTGTCCGACGGCCCCAGCTGCTAAAATATGAATGCTTTGCTTGATCGGTCCAAACAGAATTCTCAGTCATGGTTCCCCAAGGGACCCAGTGAGGCTGCAAAAATCAGCCGGCGTGCTGTTAACCCACCGACACAAGAAGAGGGTGGCAGGGTTAGGGGACAGAAATAACATCATAAAGTGCCATTAGCCCCATGCTTCCCCAGTTCAAGTAAAAATATATTTTAGCCTTTATATTCAATGAAAATGTGAGATACAAACATCTGTCCCCGAGGTTTCATTTCTTTGTCAAATTGTTTTTTATTAAGTTTTTTTTATTATTAACGGGGAGTTGCAGTTGATCATGTATAATCGATGACTATCTTCATCTGTTTTTCTTGCAATAGTGTTGGAGAGATGTATCCTGTAACCAAAGAGATGTCTGATTATCTTGTCTTCCTGTCAGTCTGGTGACAGAGCCATGCCACAGCCCTAAAGAAATGACTGGATAACCAGACTTCTGGTGAACATTATGTTTGTTAGATTGTTATACCTGCTATAGCAATTAGCCAGATACTGGACGTTAAACCACTGGAACATTCTTTAACAATAATACATCAATCAGGGAATTTATTAGATACTTAAACATTAATTAATACATCTGAATGTATTTAATACTCTCTGGGCTACCACTGAGATGCAGGGACATGACCTATTCCCCACTATCCTCCATGTCTGAACACATACGAATGTGCAAAGGAACCACTGTTTGACAGGACAGAATTGAATTCACAGTAGCTAAACTGAGAAAGTGTTTGTTTCGACAGTACGTCAGCAAGCAGTGTACGCTTTGCCCTGGAGGAGGATGGAAGTGATGGCATTGGTCAGCTTTCGTGTTTCTTGTTTTGTTTTGTTTTGTTCGTTTTTTTTTTTGGAAAGGGTATCAAAGCCAGGAGATTAGAAATGGGAGTTGCACAAGTAACTCCCTCCATGTTACGGGAGTGGACAGAATTACATGACATTTCTCCACCATCACTGAAATGTGGCTTGGCATTTCCAGCCCTTGTACGCATCTCTGTCAGAGAGTGTATGGAGGGAAAGGGCAGAGTCAGACTGAACCATGCGCAGTCGATCGAAACAAATTGGTACACATAAAAGTCAGAGCAGGGAAATTTTAAGCCCCCTACAAATAAAAGAAGTCTGAGATTTAGTATGGGAGGGAGTGAGAGAAGATGAAAAAAGGGGAGAGAAAGAAAAAAAGTGCTTAGAAGAAAACCAAACCATGTTTTATTTATATATATATATATATATATATATATATATATATATATATATATATATATATATATATATATATATATATATATATATATGAACAGCCCTTGGCTTTTTGAAAGTGTAGAATACTTCATTTAAATGCTGACTTATAGAGACAGAATTGATGACCCGAAGGAATGATCCTCTTTGACCTGCTTTGGCAGCCACAGGCACATTGTTAAAAACTATTCTCTAGGCATCCAGTATGTCATTAATTGCAACCTATCGAGAAGTAGTAATGGCAGGTGGTGCTATTTTTTAACCACTGTATAATGTATAAATAATACTTGAGACAAGCTCCTCAGAATTATGATTCGCAGTTTGTATTAGTATTACTGCCTAGCTGTACTCACTTATAAACACTTCTATGAGGGGGTATGCCACATTTCTGCTAATCAAAAAGGCCATGTGGTTAAGAATGACAGCTGTCCATGGAGTATTAAATAAAGAGGGGGAGGGGCTAAACTAGTAATAAAAGGAACTGTAGGGGACTGACCCAATATTGTGAGAAGCCGAAAGATGTTACACACTGTGACATGCAAACAAGGACGTGATGTAAAATGATTATGAAGTTGTCATATTGTAGTAACGCCTGGAAAAACTTCATAACAGAGCACACCGGCGATTCGCACACTGGTGGAGGCACTCCATCAAAGAATATAACTACTTAACATGAAACTCCAAGCTTGCGCCTCTGTTTTTCCAAGATGAAGAGGAAAAAGGCCTAACATTTATACAGCCATGTATTTTCCTGAGTTTGCATGAAGACAGCCACTGAGAGTCATCTTTGCATGCTGTACACTTATGGAAGGATCATCTCCCTTTCTTTTAAAGACCAACTCGGAAGACAAACCAATCACCGGCCTGCTCCTCTAGAGACACCATCTTGTCAAACAAATGCATACCAAATAAACAGAGTATGAGAGAAATGCGAAGGAACTAATCCACAGTCATATTTGCTCCAATATTGCAATATATGTCCCCAATGTCTCGGATGTCACCCTGATTCTTGCGCCTGACTCCAATCATTTACAGTGGCGCATGGTGCAAAATAAGACCAGTGCCAGTCATTCTTCTCAGAATGAGGTTGCTTGAGGGAGTCAGTCCTAAATGGCAAGACACAGCATTTTTGTTCTTGCACTTAATAAAACATTAAAAACCGTCACAGGATATGCGCCACTGAATAGTCAGCTGTGTATTCATCATCACCTCAAAACGCAGCATCGTCTGTTGGATTCAAGAGCTGTCCCTGGGTAAACATTGCAATGATAGCTTATGATTCAACAATTTAAAAGAGATAATGCCCTTGAGCACAAGTACTGTATCAGATTCTGCTCTGTCCTCTGCTACACAACTGACTGAAGCAGAACAGAGAGCAATTGATTCTGTTGTAGGCATTTCACAATGTCTGACAAGTTTGCAGTAATTCTGTTGTTTTGGGTACTTCTGTGGTCAGTGTGCTCCTGAACAAGGTCTGGTATGCCGCTGTCAAATGCAGGGTTGTTAGATGCAGTTAAGATAAAAAAGCACATTAAATATTGACCATGTAATGAAAAGCTACGCTTGCTACATTATGGTATTTTGGCTTACTAAAAGGAAAGCAGCAGCTGAAAGCAAAGCATACTTGTTTAATTTTTTTTTTTTCCCAAAGCACATAAGCAGGGCAACACTGCAGGAGATTGCTGCTCAATTGCTTTATTGTGGTGATCAAAGAATCTTAAATTTATGAAAGTAATATCAGTCAACTCATTTCCATGTTACTGTTACATATGGTGGAATTTTTTACAGTGCCATTTATCTCTGCTACACAGACTCAGTTTACAGCATGAATGTGATCTCTGTGAATCGCAAACCATACTTTGAAAATAAAATGAGTTTGACCTTTTAGGGTTCTGACACTCCTTTCCGACGCCGCGCATGTCTTTGAAGAGGGCATACTCTATACGGGAACCACATCTTCATGTTTCCTCTGGTTCCTACTGACCAGACACTGATTAACCTTGTTAGTCCCTCAGTCAAGTGCTTGTTCCATGAAAGTGAGCACACACTCATCCTGAGTGGTACAAAACAGAGTAACAGTAAGAAGCATCACATGACACTTATGATTCAAATCTCCTGATAAATCATTCTCTGCAAGGTCATTCGCAAATTAGGGAGCGCTTTTAGAGATCTGCAACAAATGTGCTACCATAAACAATTAAGATTTATAATGTATGTTCATGTTTGTGTAAAATACACTGATTCTCCAACGGCTTTGATAAAGCAGCTCAGTACTTCTCTCAAGAGTGTCGTAACATTTTTTTTTCCACTCAGAAGCTGGACCTATGACTTTATAAACCAAGTATAACGCTCTCTAGTTTCCCACAAGTCTGGACTCAGCGTGCAGCACCTGCAGCTGGAAAAACAACATTGTGTTGGGTTGTTCTTAATTGTCAGTATATTATACAAGATCCTCTCCATAGAATGCTGTCCTGCAATGTGTGGTATATTAGCAAAATGACTGAATTTACCCCTGCACAAGTGAACAAATAGGGATCTGAGGACTTGCCATGGCATCTGAGCCAAAGCACCATGACGCCACTCGACACCAAAGTTGCGTAATGCCCGAACAATGAAACACCAACCACGGGTTCGAGACCAGGAAGTAATTTGGCCAATTGTGGTTTTAAGTTGGCTGCGTGTGACACTACAGTGGTGACAAACACTTTTCCCCGCACTAAGTCCCCTGTTTTCACAGCCCGACCACTGGCAGATGAATCATAATGAAGAGCCACGGCCCCACCTCGCGATGAAAAGCCCCTCAGACAAATTCAAAGTGATGGATTTTATTGATTTAGGTTTTGGAGTAAGGGAGCCATTAAACGACAGTGTGCGCAGGGAATAGATTTTAACAACAGCAGCCCAAGTGGAAAATCTGCACATGTTTTATTGCTTGGGAAACCCTAGGAACCAGATAACATGGAATGGAACCCACTATCTATCAAATGGTTTTATATACTATGTACTTTTGTATTGAAGTATATGTTTTTTTTGTGTGAAGGCGGCTTAGCAAAATGCTGTTTTTCTTTCAAGACGTTAGGACTGAATAGAGTAAAGTCCAGCCTGGTTCACGAATCGCAATTTAAGGAACACACAGGGATGTTAAATGCAGTCGCTTAAAATGAAACGAATTGCAAAGGACTGAGGCGGCAGTCAGAGCAGAGGAATGTGTTCTGCTAATGCAGGGTGTTAAAAGTCCCATTGTCGACTGTGTCAGCTCCATTCTGCCCACATCGGCCATGATTATTTCACAAGGCCCCGCATGGGACAACTGTACGGATTGATTACTGTGCAAGTTCCGACTGCAGCCCCCCGACTGTGAAGCCCGGGGAGCACTGAATCCTCCAACGGACAGCACAATCACTGATGAATACGAGGGCCTTCAGATAAAAACGTAACTTCAGATAGTGCCATTAACGGTAATAACATCTGGGGAGTACAGCATGTAGGCATGATCCATATCTCACTGATGAAGCAGAAGCAAAAAAAAAAAAAAAAAGACGGGGCTGTAGACATACTTGGTGCCGGCCCGACTGGGGATCAGGATCATTTCGGATGTCCTAACGTTTTATGATCTCTTTACTCCATAAAACCCTGACAGGATGGGAAACACTCTGTAACGTGATGCACACCGTGCCCTTCTCCTTCTCTGTAATAGTAAGGTCATCTATTCATTCTCAGCCACTGCAGTGTTGTAATTTCATCACGTCCCCCAAGTGAAATGATGGAATAGATACGGCTGAAATGAAAACAGGAGGAAGGTGGGAGGGTGTCAAAAGGAGGAAGTACAGCACAAGAGGCTATGTATTGTATGGCTTTTTTGGCTAAGCCCTGTATTGGAAGGTTCAGCCAACATGAGGGACACTGCTGATGATATATATTTTTTTTCATTTGTAATGCCCAATGGTTTTTGTTCCCCATTTTCTAGAAAATTTGGAAGGCTCTATTATGTCCTTAGCTGCCACCTCTATTGCTGCTACCTCTGCTGTCAATGTGGGAGGGCACGCACAAACACATGCTCTCTTCCAAAGCACGTGATGTCAGCCACTGCTTCTTCTAGCAGCTCCCATGCTCAGCTTGCACAGACTTGAGTCAGAGGAGGACACTTCACAGGCAGCTTTATTCAGGGAGAACTGCAGATGCCAAACTGACCAGCAGGGGTGGCTGATGTGCAATGGAGTGGACTAAGCCGCAGGTCAATCTACCCTTCCCTATATCCCTTGGTGAAAGGAAGCATGTTTGTGTTCAAGTCGTAGTGCTTGACCTTTGTGCATTGTGCACTTGATGTTGCTGCTAGCAACAGCCAGCCTTTTTACCAGTTGAGCCACTCGGGAGCCCCTGCTGATGTTGCTTTGCCACGGTATTGTACCTGTACCTTGCCTGAATTGCTTCAATAAACACCCAGCTGTATAACCGGATAACGTGTCAAATCTAAGATGTGTACTCACAATGGGTGAGAGCCTGAATAAATGACACAATGTCCCTCAATGGAAACTGTTGCTGGAACCAAGGTGGCTTTGAAATCGGAACATATTATTTAGATTCTAAATGATTGTATTACAGGTTATTGTGACAAATCCACATTGACTGATTAATTTTATATAAAGCCAAAGGATTAGACATTATGTTGGTGTCAGTGAGTATTTACTGTATACACAAATGAACAGAGCTGGCAGCAGAGGCAGAATTATTTAAAATACTCAGTTTCAAAACATATAGATTTGTTCCATAAAAATGCTTTAACATGTTGGCTTATGAAATAATTATGGGAGTGTCAGAATACACTGTCTTATTAATACTATTAATTAATAATGTTAAATAACAGTTGTAGTCCCTGAATGCACCATGTAATACATCATGCCACAGATCTGAGGCTAAGTGGAAAATGAATCTCTCGTGGAGAAATGCAGATACCTGCCAAACTGTACATGTTAAAAAGGCAGCAGTGTCAAAGGTCCATGTAGATGGTGTGTGAGTTATTTGTACTATGGCAAAACACCCTAAGGCTAAACCCATTTTGCTGACTAAAAGGGTTTTGACATGTTAATCTATTGTAATGCTGAGGAAGATAGGTTTTTCTGCTGCCTTCTTGCTAACATTTAGTTGTAGTTGGAGTATATTGGGGGAGTATAGTGGGGGATCAGTATAGCATAGTGGTTAAGAAGCAGGGTTTGTAACTGAAAGGCTGCCGGTTTGATTCCCCACTGGGGCACTGCTGCTGTACCCTTGGGTAAGGTACTTAACCCACAATTGCCTCTGTAAATATCCAGTTGTATAAATGGATAACATTGTAAAAAACTGTAACCTATGTAAGTCACTCTGGATAAGAGCGTCTGCTAAATGCCATTAATGTAATGTAATATATTGTATTGGCTTGGGATCATGCAAGATGGTGGTTTGTGTTTTTTGTGTGGAATTACTGCAGGTGGGCTTGGCTCTAAACTAAACCTATTCTAGCAATGTCAGGATCAACTGTTCTTCACTCCATCCCTACATTGCAGCTGTTGCTATGGCAAGAAGAGCAGTCCATGTAGAGTTTGTGTGTGTATTTTTCTTGGTTTGGGTATGAGTGTGAGAGCGTGTATTATTTACAGTCGCCTATGTGGAAGTTGTTTTGAAAACCATTGAGACGGAAACTGAAGGAGGCAAATGATCATGCTGCTGTTCATATCAGTGGCGGTGACCTTCCCCTTCACTCCAGGGAAACAAGAAGTCTGATTATAACATTTCTTCCATTAGCGTCATAGAAGGAAATGCGACAATCTCTCTCTCTGTGGCTTTGTTTATCCGTGGAAGTCACATGAAAATGAAAACCTCCTGATATGATTTACACAACAAGTAAACACGTCTACTTCCTCTCTGCTCTCTTTGGAATGAGCCCAGGGGGACCCTGTCCCAGCCTAGACCAAGTCGTCTCTGAAGTATCTGTGGATGTGACGAAAACATTGCCCATGTTGAGACACAAGGAGAGCAGGACTCGGGCTGGTGCAAACAGCCCTTAAGTTTGGTGCCACAGCGAGGTCTCCACTCAGACCCCTGAGCATAGGTATGCACACTGGAGCTTGAAAGGGCCAGCACTGCTATGCTGATACTAAGCCATTTCATCTTAGATCCTTTTAATGGTTATTAGAACACCTGGAAAATGCAGCAAGCCAGGGCAACAAAAGTGGTTACACTGTAGATGTGTGGCTCTGTAGGATATGGGCACTATTCAGTCTCACTGCAGTGTGCTTTTTGCATGACTTTGAGTGAAACAAAACAAAACAAAAACACATGACCCATGGTGAAGGACAAGTGCAGTACAGCTAGTTTGAATAAAGGCCTACAAGTTGCAGTGAAAGATACACTAGAGTGTTTATTTTACGAGCTATAAGGACGAGGCGAATATTTCAAAGACATTGCACAAGGCAACTGGAACATGAGGCAAAATGAGGCCCTTTTCTTTGTCCAGTGGATAAGTCATTTTGCATGCTATAAGTTAAAAGACTCCCACGTAGTATTACGATACAATATAGCAGTGAAGATCTTGAAACGAACACTTCTGTTTGATGTTGTTCCATGAAAACAAGGCAATTTAAATTCAATAACAAGAAAGCCTTGTATATATATATTTTTGCATAGCAGTTTTCATAGAAGCTCAATCTCATGTCCTGGACCCATCAAAGACAGGGAGAAGACCATATTTAATTTGTATGCATTTCATTGTTCCTGCATTAGGAAAGGGTGTTTTTATTTTGAAAGAATATGTAACACCAACACATTCCTAGAAGGTCACAGTCAGGACATTACTCTTCATCTGAAGATTGGTGAATCCACAACCCATTTCCTACCCTTTCAACCTGGCAGTCCACAGCAGACAATGGGAGGCCAGGAGAGCAGAGACCACCTCACTCCGAAGCCCCTCTCTATTCAATTATCCCAATAATAAGTTGTGGAAAAATTACTGTAGACAATTAGCTGCAAAAGATGAGATGTTTAAGAGAGATAATTGCTCAATTTGAACCCCTAACACAAGTCATTTACAATAGGTCCGGTGAGAGTAGGGTAAGTGTGTTCATTCAGAATGGGAGTCCTATTCACATATCAATCACTGTCGAGGGAGAGCTTGATTCAGCACTCCTATAGGAAGGTTCAGGGTTGTTTTCCGTGGTTCAAATTAATATGAAGTTAATAGGAAATCTATACTCACCGACAGTGATTGGTAGCAGAAGCGCACCAAAAGAACAGTAATGAACCTCCTCTTAAATCAGGGTTGGCGCGGATGAAGTGTGTTTGTTTGTGTTTATTTGCCAGGTTAATTAAACAGGACAGAACGGCTTTCTTTCTAGACAGGGGCACGTTCGTTTGATGGATGATGAAATGGTGGCTTCCCCCACTTGGAGGAACTCGATCAGATTTAGAGACACAGCTTGGCGCAATCGGAAGGCAATTCCGCTGATAGCCATCTGAAAGCGTACATGACTATAACAGCACTGGGGATATTACCTGTAGCTTGAGTGAAATAGGCTTCCTGTGTACAATATTACTTTGAAACCAGAGGGTGGAACTTTTTATCAGTAAGTTAGAAAACACTTTACTAGGGACTGGGTCTCCAGGAGCTAGCCACCAGACCCAGCTGAAGTTTGGAAACAATTTGGAAATAATTTCATTTTGGACCCAGTATCATGAGTTTCTTCAAAGGTTTTAGATATTCGGCATCAAATATCACATGCTAATAAAACAACAATTTAAAAAAAATATTTGTTAGATTTAAACATGGAGGCATAACGGAAATGATGAGATTGGTTTCAGAGAAGCAGCATTTTTCTCCAAGGGGTGCTTACGTCTAATGTACGATTGCATGCTTTTGATCTCCAGTGTATGGAGGGACTTTTTTCCATTCAGTAATCTTTCCACGCACAAATCCATTTTCTTGGAGAGGTTGTGGAAATATTTGCCTTCTTAGAGGAATTTGCGCGCGTGCCTTAAGGTTAAGGTTTTATTTTCTGGCTTATTCTTTGGAAAGAGAGCACCACATGTTTGCCTGTTCCCTTTTCTCCCTGGGGTTGCTCAGCATTCCAAGTATGGTATTCCCACCGACTGTGGTTCAACAGGCGGTACACACAAAACTGGCACGTTGTGCTCAGAAGCAAACGGAAACTATACCGAAACCCCCTGCTGCTCTGAACGGCATGTACTACGTGTCTTTACTCATTTCTCCTGAACAAATCTGATTTTTTTTTTTTTTTGCATATGATTTGAAGCAGGAGGCTTAAGCTTCTTTAAAGAAGAATTTTAAAAAAGAGCACAATATAAGCCTAAAAAAATGACCATTTTGATTATGCATTATTTACGCTCACGTTCTCTCCAGGGATTGATTCAAATAAAAGTGGATTTTTTTTTCTTAACATTGGTATGGTAATAGATGCCGTAATCCCCAACCTTATGTAAATGCAAGGGTGCCTTTTAATCTGTTTCTCCTACAATCACATCTCCTTGGAGCGATACCTTTCGCCTGGCTAAGCTTCAAATGAAGATGAAATATATTTCTATTATACATGATATTCCCTGCATGTGCTAGACAGTTCTATCGGGTGCAACGTCCCAGTTTACCTCTCCTGTCAGCGGTATATGCACCCTGATGTTTGCCTGTGTTTTACATGCATATCTTCAACAGAACACGAAAACACTTCTGTGCGGCGGTTGCAATGCAGATATGGTTCATTTCCACAGACAAATTTTACTTCGTGCCCCTTTGTCTTCTTTGGGGTAATGCTATCTGATATGCATTTAAATAGTCTTGGAGTATATGTTCTCATTGTGCATCTGAGACTAAAAGCATGTAACAATTTCTTTGGAGCTGTCAAAATATGGCAGCGGAAAGAGGGATATTGATTTCAACTCCAATTAACCTTGCTAATGTTCCCAGTGCCTGTGAACATCTCTCTTCCAAAAAGGGGAGCACCTTGCCGGTGTCACGTGTCTGTCCGACTGTCTTTGTAATGGAATTTGATTCGACTTTAATCATTTCCCCCCTCGGTCATCGTATCTATTCGTTCTCATTTATTTTTTTCTCACTTCGGGGGGTGGCGGAATAGACATTGATGTTGTCATTAAAAAATCACAATGGCCTCTGGGCGTGACATATATAAATTGCTGCGTTTTCATTGGAAGTCTTCTGGGTTATGGATTCCTGCCCTCTGCGGTTGTGCTGATGTAGACCAACGTGCAGCGGCCTGCGTGGCTCGCGGAGAGGGCCCCGCTTTGTGTACGGCGGGTCACAGACACTGATGTGCATGTGCATACATTAGCCCACAGGGGTGGAGAACCTCCTGGCTCAAATGCAAATGAGTACAGCGGTGTCTTTTCCTGCCCGGTCTAACAGATAACAGCTCGTCTCTTTGTGAGGCGGGTGCCTCAACAGCTGTCGAGCCCCGGCGCGGGCCGCGGTTTTGGTCACGTGTGCCCCCCTTCCCCCCCCCCCCAACACACACACTCACAGGCGTCACTCAGAGTTAAAACCAGAGAGATCCACCTCTTCACGAGTGCCCATCTCTCTATCTCTCCCTCGCTCGCTCTCACTCCCTCTGTCTCTCTCTCTCATCCACAATAAATATCAGCCTCCCACAGCAGTGACAGTGCTGCCAGGACACGTTGAGTGGAAATCAATTTACTCCTTGATGCTGCATAAACTGTGGCACGCAAGCGGAGGTTTGTTGATTCCCGGCGGAGCAGAGCGGGACGAGGAGACTCACCTGACTGTTCCGGGGCCCCTCTGTTGGCGCATGCCGCTCTGAATTATTCATCACACGCGTCGCCGGCAGCGCCGCTCGCTCGAGTTCGGCGTGAAAAAAAAAGCTCGACAAAACTCCACGCCGTCGCACTCCCGATCCAAAATTACCGGGGGCGGGCAGGGGGGGCCAGGGCGGGGCTGGGAAGGTTACACCAAAACCACAAACGTCAGACCTTACATGGCATGAGTCACTATGAGGGTAATGTATACAGCATGTATGAAGGTGGTTCTCTCAGAAAATAAGACCCAAGGAAAGTGTTTCGTTAGACATACCAGGTATGTACAGTGTAAGTCTGACATGACAGGGCCTACTTGTTGCATGCATGTGTATTACTCAAACACTTTCCCCCCCACTTTATTTTTGAGAATACTTGACTTTCTGGTAAATATTTCACATCCATGTCAAAATAGATATTTTTGTTAAAAGAAATAAGGAGTAAATAATCACTTATTCGCGCAGACAGTATACTTGGAGGGTGACAGAATTCCATGTTAAACCTGTAAGACAGGCATGCACAGTAATCAGTACAGTGGCGACAACAAGTCACTTACTGTATAGATGTATTTTTCTAAGTAGCTGTGCTTTTCTCCATAGCCTTGTGTACACAGCAGAAACCAATTCAAATGAAAACTGGATGCACCATTACACATAATTCTGTTTTTTTTTTTTTTTATCACTCATCTAACCACACCATCTCTTTCTCTGTCTATATATATCATACATCTACATACATATCTACATGTATATCTACATACATACATAGCACATGCCACATACATACCACAGCACATAGCTGTGGAGAAAGTATAGACATCATTTTAGGGAAGATCTAAATCATTCATGTGCAGCAAGTGAAGGCTGAATGTGATAATGAACAAAGAGAAAGTCACTTAAAATGACCAAACAACAAATGTAAATCTCTTGTCGAAAGACTTCCGTAACTTCAGAAGTTCCACAAAAATTACTCCAATGGAGGCAGATTGATTTGGCGTGAATATCATTTCAAAGGTTCTCAAGTCTGAATTAATTAATATTTCAAACACGCCCAGGTTTCATGCATTACTTACATTTCCCAGTTACTTTACAGGATGAAAATGGAAAAGGGGATTTATGAAAAGATTGTCAAGAGCAGATTAAACCATTCAAGGCCCAGTGGGTACTGAGGTCTTGATCTCCATTTGATAATACCCTTCACATCCTTTTGATCAAAGGTATTGGAAAACAAAAGGCTGGCTTTCCAGATCATATACAGGAGGGCTCCTTTCATATCAGAGAATGCACTTATCTTCAGAAATAATCTCCAAGGTTTATTTATTGACTGATGAAAGCTGAAGGTTAATGTCAAACCTGCCAGAATCAAAGTACTTGTGAACCATTCCGTGGATTGGCATCATCTAGTTTACAAAGGTCTTCTCAACTTCATGTTCAATTTACTGTAGTTCTCCTTTGTTCTGTTACATATGCACTAATCCTAACAATCCCTGTGTTCCTTTTTTCTGTTATTTGTCCTACAGGATGGCATGGGTCATTTAAGAATCACAGAGAAGGGCCTGAAACTCGAAGGGGACTCTGAGTTCCTCCAACCTCTGTATGCCAAAGAAATACAGTCCAGACCAGTAAGTAAAGAAGTTTCAGGGGCAACAGTGTCACTGCAATCAGAGACACTCTCTCCCTTTCTCTCAAAGTTCCAAGGAAATAATATTACAGATCATGCATCGAATGGATGGCTTGATAATATGTGGGGCACATGCTTTATCTCATCTGTCTAGCACTAGCAGAGAGGAGGCCGAGCAAGGTGGAGGTGAGCTGAATAGCAATTGTTGATCTGGATGAAAAATGGGCAAAGACAACTGTCCAAAAATAAATCTGGACAAAAAATTCTGAGGCCTTTCTTTCTTTCTTTTGTTCTTTCTTTCTTTCTTTCTTTCTTTCTTTCTTCTTCCTGTCTTTCTTTCTCTATGTTATTGATGAAGCTTCACAAAGAGGTGCTAAATGTAACAGATACTGCACAGTATCCCTGCATTTTTGAAGTTAAAATGAGCTCATACAGTAGGTGGATTGCCAGTGTTGTGGAATTGGCATGCACATCAAAGTAGACTCTGGAGAAATGATGGGAAAAGCATTTAAGTGAGCTTGACAGGCCCGAAATTGGACAGCCCCCTTGACATATGAACTATGTCATAAAGGGTAGAACCTGCACCAGGTACACAAGACCAAAGGGGAAGAAACTCAGGTCTTGGCTTACACACATGCATAATAACAGTCGTCAAGCCCAGCGTGCATATATAATGCACCAGTAAAACGTCTCTGAATAATTTAAAAGTTACTGCTTCGTTTCCTTTGAATATTCAGTATGTTGGAATGCTGGCGATGTATGAGCCTTTGAGAATACGTCACTTTGGGTAATAATTCATTCTCCTTGCGGGATGTCTGGAGAGCCATGATTTGTTGGATGTGTGTTTGGCATGCAATCTAGATTCTTTTTTTTTTTTTTTTTGAATTATCAGAGACGGTGAATTATCAGAGACGAACATCATCCATCTTTTTGCAATCTGGATCAAAATGAATGCATGCATTCAAAGATGTGCTGGGTAACTTGGGGGCTGGCTTACTATATAGGCAGTCCCCACTTTTAAGACACAATGTGCCTCTGTAAATGATGTTGTGAACTGTATCACGAGGGGTTGAATCCAATTTTTGTACAGATGCAATGTTACAAACAGGGGAAGGAGGGGTTCCTATACATGAGCTACAAGTGAAGAGTATTCACAAAAAGACTATATAAATATGTGATTAAGTCATATATGCATAAAATATTAATAGGGTATGAATATGTGTTTAAATATGTGTTTAAATATGTTTAAATACATAGGCCAACATGCTGACAAGTTTATTAACCCACACTTTAAAAAGCTTCTCCAAGTCTGTGGCAGGAGCACAACGTTGGCAAATATTTTCTTCCTGTATATTGTTACAGCCTTCCATCTTGCCTTATCTTTCAAAACTGAATTTGCACCAAAAATATTTATCACAAAAATGCATAATGCTCAATTCCATGTCGTTCTCTAAAGAAAAATGATGTTCTGTCCAAACGAAAATGAATTTCCAAATAAGCAGGACATGGAAAGTGGATTTTTACCAAACATGCAATGTAAAGGCTGCATGGCCTTTTATGACATCACAGCTGTAGCATTAAAATTACCATTCTTTGATGGCTCTGAAGCCTGCAATATTGGGATAAGGTCATGTATAACTAATTGCAAATGTGCTGACCATGAGTGGACTGTGATGGACCATGGTTCACACTTTATAAATATCATATCCATAAAACCATTAAGAAATGCTGAAGGACCACATTAGCCAAAACTTATCAATTGTTTCATATCAAAATCAAGAAAACTGCTTGCTAACATAAATAAAGTGATGGCTGATGGTCTGTGAAATTTTCATTTTCTCTGAATCCTACTGTAGAATTTTCAGGTGTTGGCCAGATCAGTTACTCCAGTATCAATATTTTGCTATACGTCTCATCTGAAAGCAACTTTGATAAATATAGAGCAACATAGTATTATCTTTAATATACACAAGAAACATAATCTGCCATGGTTTAATCCGAATACAATAGCTCAGCTCTATCTTTAATTAAGAAGTTGATTGGAGCATGAAAGATTCCCTTGGCAAGTAAAAGGGACTGGTACAACAGAAGCAGGCATGAGTCATGATTTGCATTTCAGCTTTATACGGTGAAGAAATGGAATTTGTCTAAAAAAAGGAACAGAACACAAACAAACAAACACCCAAACAGATCACTGGTTCACCAAAATACATGCTTAGCTGCGTGTAGAGATCTGAAATGTTAAAAAAAAACCTGCTATGTGTTAACCATTTTCCCATAATTCACATCATAAGAACAATCCAAATAAATGTCATTGAAAACCTCATCTGAAAAATCCAGTTTAGCAAACATAAACATTGTCATTTATTACATATTTTCATAAAATATACTTTTTATATACCCCATAAATTTATGTCAAAGTCAAAAAGTGCCAAAGTGACACAACAGATGCACATTTTTTAAAAAATCCATATCAAAATATATCAAGACTCAAGTATTTCACATCAACATCCCAATTAGCATTTAGCTTTTCTCCATCCAATGACTAATAGTTGTGTCTGGCCATGCTTAAACTAAATCTAAATGTATTTCAAACTTGCATGTAGATTAAATGACTTGTTACATGTTTATTCTTGGAATGTCTGTGCAAATGCAAATTATTGTGAGAATTTCTTCTACATGTCTTCAAATAACTGATCGTTTATCTTTGGTATTGCTTTTCCTACACAGGGTAGCCCATTGTTCCTCCAATCATCCAAAAATGTGTCTGTCAACGTCCTCAATGGGAAAAATCAAATGGTCACGCAACTAGTTGCAGGTAAGACATGGTGCAAAGTAATGCACAATTCATGCCATTTTTACAAATCTGATGCTACCAGAACTAACATCAATATATTGACATTGATAAATCCGACCATTAAACCTGCCTAAAGGGAATTATGTTATGTGGAGATGGGCCTGAGGTGCTCCGCAGTGGTTAAGGTACTGTGCATGTGATTAGACTTGTGATTCCTTCAAATCCCTTTGAGACCAGTGCTGTTGGACATGTTAGCAAACTACTTAAACATCAGTTTGTTGCTTCAGTAAACATACAGAATAGCAATGAACATATGGATAATGTACATTTTATAAGCTTTACATGTGTAATACATACTGCACATTTATTCTGTAGCCCAGGATTACCTTACTTTTACCTTACCTTATCATCAGGTAGCAGACGCTCTTATCTAGAGAGACTTACATAGGTTACAATTTTACATATTATCCATTTATAAAGCTGGATATTTTCTGAAGCAATTTTGGGGTTAGCACCTTGCCCAAGGGTACAAAGGTAGTGGCGTAGTGGGGAATTGAACCAGCAACCTTTCAGTTACAAGCCCTGCTCCCTTACAGCTACACCACACCACCATATCCACACTGGATAAGGACTAATAAATAATGAAAAAATAAAACAGAATATAGGTAGCCTACCAGAATACCAGATTCTTCCTCCATGTGATAGTTTGTTGCTTAACTGCTGCACAGGAGGCTTAGGACATGTGAACAAATCTCTCCTAGAATGAAAAGACAGGCTTGCAAAGGTAGGAATGGTAAACGTGTGAACCCAATAGGCCACCCCATATCAGTCTGTGGAGTGAGGAGTGAAGTCATGCGTGAACGAGGTCCTTTTAAAGCCATGGAATGCAGTTATTATCTGTAAAAAAAAAAAAAGTGGCCGCCATTGGTTTTGATTGAGTCAGCGCTAATAGCGCACTGTGAAATCGGCGGTGTACCATCGCTGCAGGAATGTCGTAGTATCCTTTTAGAGGAAAAATCTAACAGCCCGATTGAATCGTGATTGTCCAGGGAGGGTTACTGGTATGTGCTCCCTCATGCCCTATCAGCTGATCCCCTGTGATGCTGTAAGTTCTACCCCTGGTTTTCCCCTGAAACACAGGTTTCCATCAGGAAAGAACAAGTCAATAACGTGCTGTGTGAACAGCCCCAATTTACCTCAGATAACATGGTGCAGCTTATGAGGATGCCATGTTCTTTAAATATCAGCACTATTTCTCCGTAGTTGAACTGTTTGCTTTTCTTAAGCTTCCTTTTTTTGCTCACATGTGGGAATGGGTAGAAATGAAGTCATGCGGGGGTTCCTATGGTTTGAGCGGAATTGTTCACAAAAGGAGGCGGCATTATCGTTTTCTGTTTGTCTTGTTTGCAAAAGGAGCACACACATTTGGCACAATTAAGCGGACTTGATTGGCAACTGTGTAAACGGGTTAACACCATGAAAGAAATAATGTTTGAATTCAAATGTCAAAGACAGAACAGGCAGTGATAATGTTGTCTGTATGTCTTTGCCTTGAATTTGATGTGTTCATAGCCTTCATAATATAATATGACCTAATCTAATCTAATATAATATAATATAATATAATATAATATAATATAAATAATATTTAATTATGAACACAGTGAAAAGTTGAAATGTAGAAAACTAACACAAACAAAAAACATGCAAAAGGGAGTCCATAAATGTAATAATTTCACCTCAAATTTTGCATGCTATCCTACAGATCTTATGAAAACAGTATTGTTATAATGTAATTTCACTCTGGCTATTACTGTAAGTGTAAGGATACAATAGTGAGGAGATTAATACTTGAAACCTGACTTATCAAACCACCTCTTCCACAATTTACCTGCATTGTGTTCCATGAGTAACATATCATCCAAACACAAGAGACATGCTCAACATTTTCCTTTCTTTATCTGCCCAGAGATGAATAGCAAACAATTAAGCAAATATCCAAAGCCAAAACAAGGTACAAAAACATCTTGTTATTTAGAATCCACTCCTAACCTGTTGGTTTGGTAGAATAAGCTTTAGTTTTTTAATAGGATGTATGTATACAAGGAAGGAAGACATTTGCCAAGTCAATTTATTTCACTCTGAAATTTAGCTGTGGGAAAATAAGTTTAGTTTCAACCGAAAAGTGCACCATGCAGTTGTATTTAATGTTGATTAAAGTATACTTGAAATAAAACAGTCATTCTGATAACAGCTTTTTCCTCATTACACATGAGCTGCCCAGTATTGTGTTTTCACTCAACATAAATTTTTCCAGGTGTCATTATATAAAAGTTGACACAGCAGCAGAATTAAACCCTGTCTAATGTGCTTGTTGCCTCTTTTTCATCCAAATCTCAAGCCAAACAGTTATCAGATTATCAGATGTCACACCCCTGTGAGGTTTTAGCTGTTGGTCTTGATTATTGGGTGAGGAAATTAACTGGGTCAGTAAGCAATAGATGTGTGCTCTTTGTAACAGTCCAAGATAGACACGGAATGACAAAATAAATTTCTTGTGTGACGTCTGTTCCGTTCTAATGCTTTTCTGAGAGAATGGTTTTTATTTACTCAGTTCTACCAGAAGGCATGAACATTTGAATTGTGTATGTACTGTATGTGCTTATATATTTATATACAATATATAGTGTCTACCTGCAATTGTCTGTCTGCAGAGAAAGAGAGTTCACCTGCTCTTTTCTTTTCATGTGTATTCCATACATAGGATCAAAAGGAATACAAGCACGTGGAAAAAAGCTTGAGGTGAACTCCAACAATGGAAAGCTGCTGTTTTCCGCTGATGACCAAGAAGTAGTGGTTGGTGCTGAACGGTTGCGAGTCATGGGTAAGGCCTGCCTCCAAAAATTAAAATGTGGTCAAATGTTTTTTTTTTTTTATTGTACAGTAAATTTGATGCAGAACCCCAGTTCAAAAGTCTAACTCATTATTGACATTTCATAACAAAATATGGTCCACTATATCCTTTTGGTTTAGTTATGGTCAAAATACTGCATATGTCTCATAGTTCACAGTGTAATGGCCGCAAGGATAGTACTTTGCTTGGAACCGAAGGAGTATTTCAATTCACTATTTTGTCTCTTGCACAAGGAAACATGGCAGAAGAAAGTAGGAACACAATGGTGTGTGGTTACCTCTACTAGTTTAAAGGGGACACTGACAGTAAAATATCATATTCATATTCATTGTTAAATTGTTCATATAAATGGTACACCATGATAGTGCATTAAGGCTGGTAACAGTAATGACGTTTGGTGGGTTGTTATCCATGTCATGTCCTGTGAATCATTCAACTCAATTTATCTCTTTAAATAAGATACCACTGCGCTCTCAGTGGTCAGAAGGACACATGTTAGTTACAGCTCCTCTTGGTTTTACACTGGAACCTTTCAAATGAGAGAGGTGGGCTGGAAAATGATCCTTTAAAGGAACATAAATATTAATTTTTTAATGAGAATCTTGTAAAGGAGAAATGTAATCTCCTCTTTTTAACAGTCTAAGATGTATAAGAGTGAATGAGTGACTGATCCCTCAGCACTACTTTTTTGGTCTTTGGTGCATAATAAAATCCATTTCCATTTAGGTTAACAAATGCGTTTCATTGTCATAAACAGCGCAATTATGTTTCTCATGTTTGCACTGAAGCATGATTCAGTTGGCATTTAGTTTTCAGTCAGCTAATGGACATTTTTATACAGCAGAAAATGTAATTAGTCACAAACTGCTGAAAAAAATACTCATCAGCATACATTTTAAGCATAGAAGAATTACAGGCATAATTGAACATAAGGGAGAACTTCTTGAGCTGTGCAAAAAGCTCAGTCAACCAAAACAACATGCTTCTACATCACTCTTTCTGAATATGTTACATGGTTATCACTGCTCAGCATATGTGATACCGATATAGGCAATCTTTCTGAATTAAAAAGGTGAAATTTTGCTAATGTGGCGGATGTGTCCGCTGATGGTTGAGAAGCGTTGTGAATTATTTTTCAGACAAATAAGAGCAAATCACAACAGACAAGCTATAAATCATATTTCAAATGATTACTGTGTGTCCGGGTTATTAGCATACTGGCTAGAGATTACTTGTCTATCAGAAGCTCTTTAATGGAATCATTCAGTTTTGCGTGTCTGAATGGAATTCTTCTGGATGGAGAACTAAAGATAGGTGCAATGCCCATGTGGCTATGTAGGGGAAAAAAAAACTGCAGAGACACTTGAGGGTTACTAATACAGACATACTGTATGACAGTGCTATCACAATGAGTGACACGCCGCACTGTGGGTCCCTGTGTGGTTGTCCGTCTGATGAGCATCAAAGTGTAAAGCCACCCACCTCTCCTCACTGGCTGGCTGAAGGAACTGAAGCTAAACCCTTTGTTTAATTTGGCCGCCGTTCACTTTGCCCTTTACTTTCAGAAACAAATTTTAAGCAAATGTTATATATGGTACCTATTTTTTTGACCACACAAGTCATAGTATTGTCTAAGAAGTAACACTTGCATAAATGCATTTGTTTGACCAAGGGCATTGGGGTTATATTGCATAGAGAAATATATTTAACAAAGTTGTCTTCCAAATGGTTCCAAACTGAGTGGCTCAGAGTAGCATCATAGTGGCCTAAAACAGTCTAATCTAGCAAAATGCATATTAAGGACACCAAAAAGTCTTTTCAGTTTCCATTCTTTCCATACCAGCTAGCAATATTGAAGGATTTAAAACAATGCAGTTACATTCCATTATACTTAAGGGTGTCTTCCTGCTGTTAGCAGTCTACACCATCAACCAGCATGGTGAAATATCTTATGGCAACCCTACCACCAGGAATCCACCAGTAGACTTGCACACAATCTCACGGATCCACCCTACGATCATATGTGCTACACGATTCTGATGTGGAAACCCAATGAAACAAGTATGACTGTCATAAATAAATGGTTGAAAGCAAACAGGAAATGGATGAGGAAAATACATTAGCTAGAATGGAACAATCTATCAGCATCATTTAGATATTTTTGTTATGGTTTAACACAAGATGAATATGATTGTACAAGAATATAGTAATTTATCTTTGTACTGGAGGAAGACTGGAATCTAAGAGCCCTCAAAACAGAAAGTTCACAGAGCATTGCTTAAAATAAATATTTTTGTTATTTTATTTTTCCCAATTCTAGTTTTTCTCTAAAGACTTTGACTAGAAAGAAAAATGTGTCTTTAATAACAATACACTGATACAGTGCTTTATTAAACAAACGGCATATTGATGTTATTGTGGTCTGCTTCATTCAGAGCAGAGGTTATCACCAAAGGCAGAAATGAGCATGAGCAGAAACTGTAATTATATCAAGATTGACTGGATTTTTGCATTTGGCTCAGGAATGCAAAAAAAATGTGCTTTGCATGCTACATGAATATCCTTTCCCCCTCTTCCATTAGTTCAAAATGCATTCTGGAGCCTTTAGTATTTGTTTATTTTTGGACTGCGAGTTTGCAAACCTGAGCACTTGGGAGGTTTTTTGGACCATTTTATTGTGTCTGAATTTTGCTCCCCAGAGCTACCCTCATCTTCTTTTAAAGTTATTACTCACAACCTTGTCTCTATCTGTTTTCCCTCAGTAGATCTTGTAAGCCAGAGTTCATTACTTTCACTCTCCTCAGTTCAGCTGTGGACTCCCAGCAAACACAGTAGTGCTGAAAATATGCTCTTTTATTATTACTATTATTTATTCATACAGTTGTGATGCAACCCTGAGCTTTTGGGTTTGTGCACATAGTGTACTGTGTGGTGAAGAAGGAACAGAAACAGCCTGCCTATGAGGGGAAAAATCTGCTCATCTTAATTATATCTGATATTTGATATGACTCCTGTTTTGATAATTGCAACTCAGTTTAGCACAACGTCAAATATGTACGCAACAAAAAAGGTCGGTATAATTACAAAAACATGTGCTGGCATGTAATTAGAATTAGTTGCTGAGGACCTGAAATCTGATGAAAAGCACTTGTGAGACAAACCAACATAGAAGAATAACTAATCATAAACCAATGAGAACTGTGTAACATCCAATTGTTGTAACCAATAAATTACAACTCTTTTGGAGGTAGAGTGATGCTGGGGCATATGAAGCAAAGCCAGTGCAAAAAAGAGAAGTCTAGTCTGAGCATTGCACTTCTGCATTGTGTCCGACTACTTGAGAACAGGAGCTAGAAATCATAACTAATATACTATAGCAGACAATTCCCATATCCAGCATCAGCAATGTTGCAATCATGCATCACCAAGCGACTCTGCCACCTCAGCCATTAAACAATTTGAAAATGTCTTTTGAATAAAGCACGGCATAACGATTAATTAAATCAGTCTAATTTCCCAATGGAATGAGTCCCTTAACAGGCCATTAACTGTTATTTAATCACAAGACATTTATACTTATTTTGCAAAAAATTATGTGCGCGGTTTCAGGAACTGCACATGATTTGTCTATCCCTGTGCACTACAGCATGTTCCAATATACTGATTAGTAGGCAGGCCATAAAACTTCAGTCAGACTTTTAAAATGATGAATGAAACAACTTGTGACCCTAGCTACTACTTAGTGGACAAAAGAAACTGGAAAGAGGATTTTATTACTATATATCTTTTTTAAAAATTCCTCCCGGTGTCCTCACTCACAGACAATCATTTCCCCTACCATTGGCAAGCACTAGAATGGGTAATTCTGGGGAATGTCACTGTTTGACACAGCAGTAGTGGCAGCATATAAAATTTGGAATAGTAGGAATGCCAGCCTAGTGTACCTTTGAACAGTGGGAAGCGATTACTGTAAAGCCCAGCTTATCACAGACACAGCCAATCCGATTGGCTTAATTTTCCCTCTAAAATATTGACAGATTCTGCCAGCCAACCAATATCAAGATTGGGATTACTCTGATTAGTCTAAACCTTGAAAGTGTTTGGCTGTAATCTGCGTTCACATTTAGGGTAAAAATGCAGGAGGCATACCACTTGGTGTGATGAAACCACAAGTCCTGTGGATTCAATAACACTCCCTCCAAGTAATGAGATTCAATACCTGGTCTGAAGCCATTCCACGGTGGTGGTAGAATAGAACTCCATTCAAATGAGACCAATTTAAATTCTCAGAGACATCCACTTTGCCACCCTTATGTTTAGACAAAGGTGTTTTTCTTTTTATTCTCTTTTGGTGTATTACAATAATTTTCTTAAACAGAATATGAGTTGTTCCCTGTACTGAAAATAGAGGTTTCATGGACACATTTGCAAGGATTGTATTTGCAAACATTCCACATTTCAGAACCAGTTACATAGACTCAATTCCCTCAGCATGAAACTATTTGTTTTAATTAGGTTACATTTTGTTATAACCTAATTTATTTTATCAAGGTAATGCTAAAATCATAATTTTACATCACAAACAGTGTCCACTATGATCGTATATCTCCGTCATGTTTGCTATCAAACAGGCTCAGCGCCAGGAGAAAATACAGTGGATGTGCACTTGCAATCCACGAGGGGGCACAAAAAGTCATATCGTAAAAAAAAACGTAGTAAATACTATGTAGACATTGGGATATAAGGAGACAACTGGGGATGCACTGAGGTCCGTCTGGGGGTGCAATGCACCCCAAGCACCCCCATAGTGCCGGCCCTGCTATCAAATAAAGTTAAAAGTTGCCGCTTTTTATTATACCCTCCAGATCGGGGGCCACAGGTTTCTAGCAGCACATTACACAGCTACAGGCAACTGGTCTGATGTAACTGTTGTGAAAATGTCATTTCAATGCATTGTGACTCTGGGGCCTGGATCCAGGTAATAGTGGGTGAAAGCTGGCTGAACTGGAGCATCTGTGCGGGTGAGCCAGAGCAGGTGCAGGAGCCAGCTGGAGCCAGCCTGGAGGTGAGGCTGAACTCTCCAGCACACCGTGGAGGGGCGAGCTGGGAAATCTGAAGAGAGGCGCTAATAAAGAAAGCCCCACGTGTCTCACAGCGAGATATCTTAGGTCTGCGCTCTGCTTTTACACATAACCTGCTGAAGATGTTCGTGATCTGCGCTATCAAACACTGAAATGTCAGCTGGCAATCAGCACAAGCACAACAGCAGCGCGTTGTTTTGTTTGTCGTTCTGAAAAGTACTCTTAGATGTATCTCACAGAAGCTAAATAGTGCCAGTGACCTGATAGTGACATGAGGTTGTCTGAAATGTGAAGGCTAACAAGATGCAATCAGCAAGGCTCGAATTCTTTTCCTCGAGCTGCGCAAACCCCATTTATTGAATGATGAAATGCATGATCACAGACGAAAAGGTGAATGAAACTATGTAAGAAAAGCCGCAGACCTGAAAACAGATGTCACCGCGCTAAAATGTGCCTAGGGTGGCCAGCTGTGACACTGCAGTAGAATTGCACCTGCTCCCTCCCCCAAAATAAGGGTTAGCTAGCAGTGCTAAGCAGGCGGCTCCACTCCGACAGGCAAGGTTTTCGGCCATGCTCAGGATTACCTGAGATGACTGTAAACAAGAATGCTGGCAGGAGCCACAGCGAAGCAAACCTGGACTCGGTCTAAGGGGCATGCTGGGCCATGTCAAACACCAATGCAATATCCGGAATTACTTATCAAAACAATAACGTAATAAATGTACTTCGTTCGGAAACAATTAAGCTAGTCGGAGTAATAAAACACTCTGCTGTTTCTGTGCCATTAAAGCTTCGTCTGGAAATTTCCAAACACGCTCATTTTTGGCAACAAGAACCATTAACAATTAAGTGGAGATGTAGAATAATGACATACCTTATGATTTTTTTTTCCTGTATTCATGATTAAAGCTTTTTAATTTGCCTCAATTATATCCCATTGACTCTGTGAAGAGGAAGCTAATTTAAACTGAATGCCACACTTGATAATCACACAGTGCTTAATTTATTATAAGGGGAGCCAGCCCTGCTTAACAAGTAACATGTTTGTTTTTTATTGCATTTGTGATATTTTTTGATTCACAGTGTTTCCCAGTTCTATCAAGATATTGTACTATATATTTTTTGGGTTGATTCTTGTTTTTGTTGAATGTTTTTCAGTCCTGGTCTTGGGGTAGCCCAATATTTCACATGTTTTGTTCATAATCAAGTAGGTCCTCTGGGACAGAATTTTTTTGTTTGAAGAACTTTTTCCAAATTTGTGCTATAAAAAGATAAAAATAATGGCATTTTGTCCATGTAATTATGTGAATTTCTACCCCTAAAAACATTATTGCATCCTTTTTCATCAAATATCCAAAAATTAACACTAACAAATCCCTATGCTTTATAGTGTCTCTTCCCTTGTAGTCAAATTGCATTTAAATTTGCTTCTCAAACTTTAGCAGCAGAGAAAAAAACTCTTCTGGGACCTTCGCTGTTGTAATAAAGAAGTGAATTTGGAAGCTTAATCTAGCTGCATGAACATGCTGTTAATTTCCTGATTTTATAATGAGGAAAAATAGCTGTATGTTTTAACATTGTAAATTTGATTAAAAGAGCCACAGTAACACTTTAAATAAATCTGCCACGAGCATTTGTATTGTAGTTACTGTGATACATTATACCTTGATCAGTTGCTCGATCAATTAATTGTTCTTTGCTCTATATCAGTTGCTTGAAAACGCAATTCATCTTAATTCATTTTAAGATTTAATTTTTTTTGTCATCAGACTCACCTTCAGAAACATATTTCTATCACAAAGTGTTCTGGAGACAGGAGATGGTAAATCCAGATAAGAATTCAAATCAGCTCATGAAATGTAATCAGCAAAGAACTCAGAAGAAATATAAACAATGGGTAAAAAAATTATGTATTTATCGGGACTAGGATTAGGGAACTGCTTCAGACAACATCAGTTTATACAAGTAAGTATTTCTGGTGTTTATATACAGTATGTATATGCTTTGTATACATAAATGATCCAGTGACTGATGTATGGTAGTATACTTGGCTTCCCTTGTCTAGGCAGATTGCACAAGTTAACTTGGGGTAGAGCTTGGACAGTGTTATCCTCACACTCACTGGTCTGGGAGTGTTGTTAGCCTGGCCTGACCCTGTTGCTCATTCAACTTGAATGGATACACTTATGTTCTATTGTGCTGGAAGTCACTCTGGATGAGTGCATCTGCTAAATGAATGTAATGTAATAAAATTACTGCATGCGTGTATGGACCTAAGTTAAGCAGGATGCTCCCTCTTACCATCATAAATCTCATGGCCATGATTAGGTGAAACTGTGAGATGATATAACAGCATGATTTAAAGGGATTGCTGATACACATAATGTAGAAAGGCTGACAGATACGTAGTCCTGGCTTTTTAGTGCCTGTTGTCGCCTGCAGCTTTCCTTTGGTATTAGAGTGTTTAAAACCTGAAAACTGACATGCTCACCTTCTCTGTTTTGAATCATTCCCAGTATTTGTGCATGTGTTATGCCTGTTTGACAAGCCAAATAAAAACACCCAGGCAGGAAAGCCTTCAATCACATCTGTCTTACCGTCTGTCCAAAGCTCAATTATTAAACTGTCAGAGACAGCACAGTTGTTTTTCTGCTTTGGGTATGTCTGAACTGGCTCTGCTTGACAGTGAATTACATTAGCTGCACAAATAGAAAATTCTTTGTTTTATGCATTTATTTCAGTGTTTTTAAGGTGTATTTTTCTGTTATTTTTTAAGGAATTAATCTCACCTCACCCTCAAGTACATCCTCTTCCCTCAAGCAGGCGTGCTGCAGCACAAGAAATGCAATCCTCCATTGTAATTGCATGAAAACAAAGGCTATTATTCACAGTCCAGCGCGGGAAAAAGAAGGCAATACTGAATAAAGGATAGGAGCATCTCTCACTGACATCATCCAAGCAACACATTGGCACCCAGTACGTCACTAGGAGGTGCAAATGAGTGGTGTGATGGTCGACGTGACCCACCCTACCCCAGTGGAATGGAGCCAGTTATGTTCTGCACTGCAGATGGTCCCTGGCATGGCTTGCTAATGACACAGCTCAGACCCAAGCTTGCAATATCTTGAGCAGAAGGGGTGAGGTATACTTTAATCACAAACTGTGCTTGAAACCTTCAAACCTCTCCCGCGTTGCTACATTTAACATCTTGGATTTGTCAGCGTAAGTGTTTTTCTTGTCACACAGCAACTTTCAGACTTTCTCATTTCAGATTCAGTTCCACTTTCAAAGCCTTTTAGTGGGTAATAGTAACTGTCCAGAAAGGATAGAGTTATGTGGAGGATGGTGCTAGCAGGTAGGTTGCATGGAAATTGTTCCTTTTAATTTTATTTGCTGTCACTCACAAGAAAGAGGCAATTAATGCTATGAATTGGAACTGTATAACAGTGTGCAGAGAGCAATTTTGTTCAGGGGAACGGAAAGAAGCTTTTTTAAAGATATTTCCTGACCAGCCCAATATATTTCAAGACGTTCCTGTGAGGCAGTCATTATTTATGTTTGACTTTCTAGTTTTTTGTGATTTTGGTTTAACTTGAGTAGGACATTTGGAAGTAAATAGGAAGTGTATAGATAAATTATTAGGTTGTGATTGCACCAGTATCTTTAACTGTTTAGTAATGCCTATATCTCAATGTTTTGTGTGCAATAGTCAATGTAATACATTATTTTTAAAAATGTACAGGCAAATGACTGTATTTAGAAAGTTGTACAACACAGTGTAAACTTAATGCCCCATAGTGAATAGTTCACAGCTAATTTATAATAGGCCATTCTTCACCTCACACATGATCATAATTCCAAAGAAAATAAATAAAACTCAATGACAAAAACATGAGTATCAAACTGAAAATCATTCATAATTTTTTCTTGACATGCCTCTAGTACATCAACCACAATGCTTTAAGCATTAGATTTGCATTAGATTTTTGCTTATCTTTTCATATTACTGACACAATGACAAGACACGCACTGGTGTGGATATGCCTTTGTCTTGAGAAGAATAGTGTAACTGAAAGGTGGGAGTCCTGCATAAGATGAATTGCATGTAACATATATACATTCATTCAGTACAATTCCATATGTATATTTCAGCTGACACCAATGTACATAGTTGGCTATTACAAATATTGAAAGCAACTCCCTCCCATTGAGACTGAAGTGCTATTGCCCTCTGTAGGGACAAAATGTCATAAGGGACATTCTGATGTGTTTAGTTTCAGGTAGTGCACGATAGTTCAGAGAAACACGTCATGTCTGCAAATAAATACTAAAATAATTTCATGATTACAATTTCTCATAGTAACAATCATAATTAATTCAATTGGGAAATCCCCTTTTCCAGCCTTAATCTCTGTTTGAATGAATACTGTATAAATTTGCCATTATTTTTATGTAAACTAGTAGACTGTGGTCCAGCCTCTCAGTTATGAGTATTTTGTTTAGCTCTGTTGGAAGTCTTAAGTTTTATGAATATGTCATATAGCATTCCACATATATTGCATATTGCATCCGCTATTGAAAGTCACCCATATACAAGTCTGAATGCTTTATTATGCTTATATTTTTTATTACATTGGCACTGATTTATGGCCATAAGGAAGAGAAACATGTAGGATAAAGGAAATCGTTTTGTTATCATTCTACATAATAAGAATGAGCATAAACAAGAAGATAAACTTGTGACTCAGTTCTTTTATTTTGTTATGCATCTCTGTAACTAAAACATAAAAATTTATGCCATTTTTCCTTCTCTCTTCCACTCCCCGGCTGTGGCTTTCCTCTTAATCAGACCCTAAAGACTTCCTGTGGATTAACTGTGCAGGAAATGTCATACATGAAAATTATTTAGGATGGGTGAAGGGGACTACATTTCATGTTTTTATCATGTCTGACAGGGAAATTCATTCTTCTTTGTGACCATTGGAATTCTGTCAGGTGTCCACAGCATGTCGATGAGAAACAGTCTATAAGAAGCAATAAATTATATTTAACACCTCTGTGTACCCTGTTTTACATGTGCACATCATGGAGATTTGTTTCTCCATCAAAATAAGTCTGCAGGCCACTCATCACAAAGTAAGATTAGTTTGTAACCAGGACTATGCTCTCTTGGTTTTTTTTACCACTGAGAATATTCCTGACAAAAATCATGCATCTGCAAACTGAGAACAGCTGTATAACATGATCATGCTGTTACAGTGACACGTTTTGTAGTCTTTGTCATTGACAGCTACGTCTGTATTAAATAAACATGTATTTTTTCCCTCATGTGTATGAGACAGTGTATGAGAAAGCCTTGTCACTGTGTGTCCAGGATGGAGGTTTATGTGGCACATTAGACAGTACCTCACAGAAGTTAATAAATGTGTGTTAAACAGAAGTTTCATGTGAATACCATTATCATATGGAATGCCGAAAACATCTTTGAGTTCAGCTGAAGCATAGCTAACCTGACTCATGTATTTGACATGTTGAAAGTGAATCACAATTAACCAGCAAGATTTAAATATTTTAAAGCAGCTCAGCTGAGAGATCAAAGATCATCTAGATGGCTTGGTAGACAGCTTAATAAATCAGGAGTCAAATATGGTAAATGTAGGGTATGAAAACAGACATGTGTATTACAATTAGTGGGGGTATGGGGAAATGAAAAATATTCTACAGAAATCTACAGAAATAGTCTGTTGTCATGACAAGCAGTGAGAGCTAGCCATCATTCTTGTGCATTGCAAAACCATGCATACCATCTTAACTGGTTTACATAAGAACACTGGGAAAAGATATTACAACAGTAATACTCAAAAGTATGAATCATCATTTGGAATGCAAACACTTCACAAGGAATGACAAAACAACAGCTGAGCAGTATTAAGAGCATCTGAATAAAATCATTCAATGCCCTGCAAGTAAAATACAAATATATTAATGGCTAAAAACTATAATGACTTTTTGTTGCATTGTGTAGTTGATGGGTTATCACAAGTAAAACGAAAGCATATTATGCCTGTTCATTTCCAAGAACAATTATATCTAGCAATGCTCTGTGTCTACTAAAACACCAAACCACATGGCAAAAAATGTAAATAATCACCAGACTGGGCAGGACAAAGACACCAGTGCACCAAGGCATATCATTGGGTATCTTTTTAAACATTATTGTATTCTGTGCTGTTAACCAAATTATTAAAATTGTACATTTATAGTTGTTTATTGGTAAAGTTAAACAAATATACAGCGGCATTAAACATCTCATTGAAAATGCTAACATAGTAAACAGGGCTACACACAAATATGAGGATTGTGCTTAACAGTAGCATCTGCAATTTCAATGAGATATTTCATGGACTCTGTTCACAGAAAGTCCATTCATTCCAGTAATAAATATCACATTCAATCAGGGTAAAAAGGGGCAGAGTGCTGCAATCAAAAAAGACTGTAATGCCTTTTTAATTGCACAATATATGAATAAATCTATTAATGAGATTTATAGTTGGGAGAGAAAATAAATGGGGGACAGTCGGTTAACACCAGTAGCAACAGGAATATAACGAGGGAAGCCAAAGGAGCCAGATGAAAGAAAGGAAAAGGCAAGCTTTTGAGTGAAATGACAAATGACAATATTCAACACAATAAACGGTCAAATCCCGGACAAGGATTTCTATAATATTACATAAGACATACCCATGCTCATATAGCGTGAGTACAACAAAGAAATGCTGAGAGAAGAACGGGTACAGCCTGGAGTGAACCCTAGGGTTTTTCACATCCAGGGGAGTGATATAAGTGATAGACAGGCATGTGGAGCTCAGCAGAGGGGAATGAAGGTGAGAGAGAAAATGAGGTCTGAATTGGTCCAGACAAATTGAATTGGTTTAAAATGGTGGGATTGTAACTAGGAAATCTGAGAATCAGAGAGGAATAACAATTACCTTGTATCATCTGCATAGAGGTGATAGGAGAAACGGTGATTATATCAATAAGACGACTTAGGGGGCAGCTACAAAAAAAAAAAAAAAAAACTGGACTGTACCCGAAATGGAACCTTGGTGTATGTCAGGAAAGAGAGAGAGAGAGCTTAATGAGTAAAGAGGTGGCTTCCAGGCATAACTGAGGAAGATGAGAGGATAACCAAGCAAAAGTAGACCTGGAGATTCCCAGAACAGCACTGCTGTTGTATCCTTGGGCAGGGTAACCCAGGCAATCTAACCTTTAATCTTTACTAAGATTGCCTTAGTAAATACCCACTTGTCTCAATGGATGAAAAAGTAAACTTCAAAGTTACTTTGGATATTGGATTTCTATGATTGGATTTCTTAGAATTTGTAAAGTATATATTATAGTACACAGAACAGAGATCAACTGGAATTAAGACATCAGGAAGGGAACCTGCATGAGCTCCCTAAGAGGAGTGATTTCAAGACATTAGCTTCATTCCACTAAACGACAGGTGCAAACTGCACATTTCAGAGGAAAGAATGCAGAGTCAGTGACGGACAGGCCCACCTGGGGTTTTACAAAGAAAAAGAGGAAGAAAGTCAAAGAAGGAAAGAGAGAGGAAATAAGGACATGTTAACGAGAAAGGGGACAGAGGGTGGGAGATCGGGGAAATTAGCTTTCAAAGCATGAGTAGGCCAGCATCCAGAGGGCAGACAGCAGGTTTCTGTAGCTGCGAGGAGCAGACATCTGATTCGGGGAGAGGAGCGCACAGCATTAATGGCAGGAAGGGAAATGTGTGAGTCAGACGAAGATTCAGGGCAAGGTGTCGGAGGAAGGAGTTTTTTTTTTTTTTTTTTTAAATGACCATGAGCATACTGTAAGTGATGAGAGTGAAACTAATTCACAAGCGGAGGGTGAGGAACATCAGGGGGGGAAGGAAGCGGGGTTGGGGTTGGTGGGGGGCGGTTAGAGGATTCAAAAGAGATGAGGAAGCGGAGAATAACTTGCTTCGATTGGCAGTTGCAGATTGTATAATAGATTGAATTTGTGAGGATTTGGGGTGGTGCTGAAAGATGAGAGGAGAGAGAGCGATAAGCAATGAGGGCTGCTTGGAACGCTTCCATTTCTTTTTCGCACAGCGACTCGGCTCTGCCTGACCAGAGTACAGAAGATAAGCCCAGCTGAGGGGAAGGTGTGGGCAGGGCAAACGTAGCAGAGTAGTGCGCAGAGTAGCAGCCACAAACAAAAATGGTCAAAGTAACGCAGTGAAAGCTGTGTTTCATTTGCCATTATTTGCATTGCTTCTCAGTATTGTGTGCTTTGCGGTGACTGAATCGTTGAGAGCATTAACAGTGGAAACTGAATGATTGATTTATTGATTGAATGCGGTAAACCTGGTACAGCCAGAGTAGATGATATAAGATGGGGGAAAGGTGATGAAAGTGTCATCAGGGATGGTGATAGTGATGGCAGAGTTGTTGGGAGTGGAGGAGGGGCGATGTCCCTTAGCGCAATGGTGTTTTACCTACTTTCGGTGTGAAGTGCAATCTCCATAATAACAACTCACACCAATTCATATAAATCTACAACGTCCCCTCTAATATACAGTGTGGTTCATTTCCCAGGTCTGAACTGAAAGGGACAATGCCATCATGGAAGTTTTTTTTTTTTAGGTTCAGTATTGATTCCACCTCTTGTGTGTGCATTTCTTCTCCTTGCAACACTGAGAACTTCAGGTCAATTTAAACCAGAAGCTAAAGGAGCACAGTGCCTGGATTGTGACATTGCTGTGGCATTTTGATGTCATTCACAGTGTTGCTAAGACGTACGCACAATTATTTCATTTTGTCTAATCGTTAAATGAACAGGGCTCCGGCACCTGTCACTCATTCCTCTGCATTATAAAGAATGTAAACAGACTGGCTGTGATTATAAAAACAAAACAAAATTTGAAGAACATCAATACCTGTTAATTACTTGAGCGTATCTACAGTTATGCATATGAAGCCGGGCTATGTCAGTTAATAATAATTAACAAATAATGGAAAAGTATGCCGCTCCCTTCAGCAACAACAAAAAAAAATACCTTACCGCAGTGCTCTATCATGTGTTCCCCTTTGCGATTCGTTGGTGAAGGAGGCACTGGCGCTGAAGGGCTGATCAAGGACATGCGCAGATCGGTGTGCGATTGCGTCCCACCAGTGCTTGGCTAGGCCGAGGATTGGCCGGAGCCCGTTCTCCCCGCTCCTCGCAAAAAACATGAGTCCCTGCGCCTCGTGCTGCTGTTCGGGTGACAAATGGCCTCATTGCGGAGGATGATGTTATCTGCCAGGCTGACGGCCTCCGCTCCTCTCACCCCGACGCCGGGTCGTCTTCCCCTGCGCCGTGTTAGATGACTGTGGTTCGCTTCCGTGAAAGAGCTCACCGGACCATGGCACTTAAAAAAGATATCTCGGAAACATTCGAGATCCTCCCCTCACCCCACACACACACAGACACACACACAGACACACACACACACACACACACGCACACACACACAAATACCCATGCAGGTACTGTTATGGCTGTCCCTGTTATGAAAAGACACAAAATTAAACATGTTTCTCCAGAAGCAGCAACCTGATGTCCTTTAATATTGCCTGTGTAGGCATTAGTCCTTGCCTGAGAATATCCCATTGACACTCCAAACTGTGCTTTTGTGACAGAGCTAAAAGATTTGCTTTCAGGGAAAGGGCTCCATTTGGTTTATGTGATTTTGCCAGTGAATGGCCCCCAGACTAAGTCAGATAAGTATTCCCAGCCCAGTCTGCTATTTGGTCTCCTGGAGTCAGTTCTCTTCAAATCATTTCTTTCCTTTTTTTGGTTACTGCCAAAGCATTTCTATCAATTTAATGTCCAAATATGCTGTCTTGGATGCCAAATATGCTGTATTGGATGCTGTCTTTGGGACTTGGATGGCATGAGTTAAATGTATGATAGATGCATTTCATTGCTGAAGAAATTCTGATTTTATAGAATGTTAGCCCTTGTCTTAATTTCATGTATGTGAAACAAAGGAAAGAAATCCATCACCTACTTTATTTTGCATTGAGTAATCCATTTGAAATAAGATGAAGTGTAGATCTGTTTAGGTACACCCCACTGCATACAGTATCACCGCTAGCATTTTTTGCTTGACACAATAAAGCTTTTGTATCAATAAATACTTATTTTCATCGAATATTTTCAACCAAAATAAATTTAATAAAATGACCACATAGCTATTTGCTTGGTGATTCAGTAGTGATTGAATTGCAGACAATCCTTCCATGAGCTTTTGCTATGAGCAAAAAATTATATTTTAAAATTTAAATAATACAGTCACAACTGTAACTCTTGCGTGATTTGATTTTTATGGTATGAAATTCTATGAGAAAATGGAATTTATGCCTGAAATAGTGATGCCTTTGACAGTCACTGATATTCCACAGATAAGCACATTAGCCCTTTTTTTCTGAGACAGGCAAGCTTTTCTGATGGCACAGGTTCCATTGTCCGGTGGATTCCCTTCTCTCGGTATGAAAGCCATTAAGTGAATCTTTATGAGGCTTCAAAACACTTGCGATATATCCTGCCTCATGCTTCATAACTCGCTGATTGATCAATGGGGGGGGGAGGGGGTGGTGGATGAGGCCGAAAAGCAACGTAATGGAAACACATTGATGAAATAATTTTCAGGGGGGACATTATGTGGGACTTAAAATAAAACTAAAATGGCTTTATTGATTTTTCACTCAATCTGTTTATGGACATTTATTGCCGGCGCATTACAGAATGTCAGCAGGAGCATTGCCGAGTTTGTCTGAATGGAGCAGACAATGAATCGAGCGAAAATAAAAGTCGCCAAAAGTGCATGAGGTGACGTGTAAATGCAGGTGAGAAGATATTGATTAACAGCTCTCCAGGGCTGCCTATTGATTTATTATTATGCGCATGCCTCCGTCACCAAACGTCAAAGGTGCTGCAGCTGAAGATAGATAAAAATACAGAGATAACTGTAGGTGAACATTGTCTCGTTCAATGTAGAACTGGATGTAGACATCAGACAGACATCAGATGCAATCAATATTAAGGATTATATCTAATACAATAACAAATAAATACAAGGACTGTGAAACAATTTTTTGTTTACATTTTTTACCATGTTGCTTCAAAACACGGTTTTAACAATACATCAGATAAACAGCAAAATGTTCCTTCCCACCAAAATCACTATACGGTATACTTTCAAATATATATTTTAAATGCAAATACACAAAGGACTAATCTAGTTCTGAAGTTCCTAGTAATTTACAATCACAGCACTCCTTTTTGTTTGCTTGGATGTCTATCACAAATAACCAGTCAGAGGGCCTACAAAAGTTGAGAGCAAAATTGTTCAGTAGAGTCATTCCAAAGTTCCAAAAATGATACCCGTTGCCTCTTTGCTCGGCACTCAGTTTTAAAAGAGATGTATTGCCAGTAATGGCTGTGTTATAGAGTGGCATCCTGTCCAGGGGCTGCATTTATACATCAGTTGCTTCACGCAACAAAAATCGAGATAAGCTCCAACCCTGCGGGCCACATGGCTCAGATACAGTTGGTTATGACACAGAAAACAAAGTACAACAGGCCTCAAAATCTTCCTTCTTCACACTTTATACACTGAAATTATAATGTAGACTGACTTTTTTTGCTTAAATAACTTCATGTGCTTAATTTGCATAAATAACTTGATGTGAATAAATGAGAATCCTCTAAAATACACTCAAACAAAATACATTTGCCCATTACAGCGAAGTCGTTGGCTAGAATATACAGCATCTCTTGATTCATTAAAAGTGTTGGATCTTCATCAAGCATTTATTAGTTACTAAGTTCAGTGACATGTGCATCAAACATTCTAACTGACGTTGGTTCTCCTGTAGCACACTGTGGAACTGTGTGAAATATCAGCAAGCTGCAGGCAAGTGTATAGCAGGATTACTAATTTGTTGCTTCAGAGCATACTATGTGAGACCAGGAAGGAACGGTGGTGTGGCCAGCTTAATCCTCTATTCCAGATTCCAAAGTCATGGTAGAAAAATGAAAAAGAAAAAAACAGTCTAACTCAATCTACTGGTGTCAGTTTAGCCAATAGCATTATGTTACTTCACTTAGCTTTAGCATTAGCAATTTTGACCTGACTGTGAAGATAGGGCGAGTTGTATTCCTATATATTTATGGGGGAAAAATGGTTTCATATTAAAATTAGATTAACATTCAAACTTAAAATATATATAATATGCATTGTGATGTATATATAATATTTATATAGGTAAAATGTGTTTGGAGTCACTTCCATTAATTGATCATTTGTTAAGATCTGTGATGTTGATATCTGCTGTTGTGGATGAACTTTTCTGATGGATTTTTCAAGTCAAGCTTAGCTCTCAAATGAAAGGATGCCTTGTGGTTAGATAGGCAGCTAATTTTATCATATCACAAGTAGCGAGCTGCACTTACCAATTTCCAAAACACAACTGAATGCTCATTCAGTACCTGCATCTAGCAGGACGAAACTCTTCTGATTGTCTCTCCTGTTTGTAACCATACCTTGTGTGAATTTAAATATATTAGGAACAGGAAAGGGACATTTTAACTGTGTTTAGGCATAATGTCAATGAACTTGATACACCCTTTTTTCATTATCTGTAGGTTTATGAAGGTGAAATGACTGACTGCTCTGTATCTGTGGTCTCTCAGCCTGCCTCCAGTTCAACAGTGTTGTATAGACAGAGCCAGCTTTGCCAACAGATGTTTGCCGTTTACTGTAGCCTATTTTTCTTCACATTGACATTCATTTTTTATCAGCTAATATGACTTTAAGTGTTTCACCATGTGTTTGGCCTTGTCTGCAGTCTGAAACTATTGGACTCATCTGTTTTTGGTCATAACAGAAATACATCTCAACTTACAGTACAGTATGTACTGGCTACTGTGGAACACACTGTGAGATTTGAAGAAATAACAATAACATAAACAAAAACATGTGTCATCATCTTGCCATATTCCATCATTGTAATTTATAGGAGCACCAAATGCATGCTTAGAAATATCCATATCCATAATGACTGCATTATAATGATTTTGTTATATTACAAAGGGCAATGGTCATTTTGATCATTAAATTGGATCAAATTGGAATTGTTGTATTCAAGGCTCCCGTCTACAGACTTCAGAGCTGGAAAAGAGGGCAAACTTTCAGAATCTTTCCATTTCTATACGAATCCACCATGAATCAACAATGGTCCTGCAGGCAGAACTCTTACTTTCACATACAGAACTTGTGTGCATGTAATATACATGTCCCATGTTGTCAGGGAAAATAGGTTGTTTTTCGTGAACACATGTGTGGCTCTCTCCTTTGATGAAGCACCTGTCCGTCACAGTGCAACGTCATAAAAGGCCTGAGAAAACCGTAGGAATCCCATGCTCTCAGAGGGCAACCACATCACTCCGGGCAAAGCGAACCAAAGGGCCCGTTTGTAAAGGCCTCAGGAGCATCAACACACAACGGCACAGTGCAGTTGTGCTATAGCCCTGTTTATTCAGAGGGAGGAGGCCACGATTCACTACAACTCGCTATGTAACGCGATGAGCGAGCCCCGCCGAGATGTATGGATTGATGACTCCAGAGATTATGTCCATTGATTTCATATCACCGTCTGGTATTGACCGACTGCGGCGGGGATTCACGCTGTGCTTTTCTTTTCATTTCAGGTGCAGAGGGAGCCGTGTTCAGCAACTCTGTGGAAACGCCTCACGTCAGGGCTGAACCCTTTAAGGAGCTACGGTCAGTTTCCGTGTACACGCATATGGTATTTCCACCATGTTGTCGGCTCAATAACTCTTTGCAACGAATGGTGTCATCCTGTGTAGTGATTCAATGTTATTTTTGCTCTCTAGAGAGTGAGTTGCAGTTTATCCCCCGTCAATAGCATATTTGCTATTAGCAGTTACCTTTGTCCATTACGAGCTTTCCAAGGTTTGTGCATTTGGTCAACAGAAGACTGCAGAAAACTCCTATTAGCCTCTATCTGTCATATTACTGCAAGGGAGGGTTTGATTTGGATTACAGCCTTTTAAATGAGGCACTCACCCAAGCTATTGACATCCATGATTGTGTCTGATGAAGTATAGCATGCAAACAGCTGTATAATTAAGGAAACACATTTAGAGGTGCATTTGTGACACATGACTGCCTGTGAGGTGGTGCCTTCATTACCAGTAAGATTAGCTGTGTCGGGTAGACATGATCAGACCGGGGACAGGTGAAAAAGAAATACTTATGAGTCAGCCGGACCAAATGTCTCATCCAATTCCTTTGAAGACTGAGAAAGCAGTTTAAAATACTTTGAGGCACCAGAATAATACAATCAAGGAGAAAGGACAGTATGTACACTCTAAATCCAAACACAGCGCTGTTTTTGGTCAAAGCATCAGACGCTAAGTGTTCTTAGCTCAAACATAATGTGCATTGTGATAAAAGGGGTCTGTGCAGCTCTCCATCAGGGTTTGGTATGGAAGCTATTTTTTGGCACTGTGTAGGCCATTTTGAAAATACACTGTTGTGCAGAATGGATTTTTGCCGCAATAACAAGTTTTTTTTGTTCATTTGAAAATAAACATATTTTCTCCTCCAGTGCTGCCATGATTTAAAATGAGAGGCTTGCACTGGTGTGTGTGTGCGGGCGCAGACTAATAAGATCGATGCATGTTTTCTTGGCACCGCCTTTTTGGACGGCCACTCTCTCCCCTGATCAATGCCCGGATGCTCATCAAAATCTAATTAAAGTAGATTCTCATTAACTAAAACAAACATGTGAAGTACAATGCCAACAGCAGAAAGGAGGTGATACTGGCAAGTGGATGAGACGTGGCAGGCCATGCAAATTTGCTGGGCTTAATGAATGATAACTGCCATAAGGGGATCAGAACTACTCCCCACACCCCCACCCATCAGTCCATTGGAACACTCTGGGATGATAGATTCAGGTACAGTGTCTCACCTGCTCCCCATCAGAATATAATGTGCCACACAACAGACAGGTGAGCAGGGTTATCAGGATCATTTTGACAAGCGAGGAAAAAAAAATCTGACATCCATCAGTCAAACCCCTGAGATGCATTAGTAGAACATTGCTGTGGCTCCAGTGCAGAACTTGCATCTTTAATGAAGCAACAACAATGCACGCACACGCACACGCACACGCACACGCACACGCACACGCACACGCACACGCACACGCACACGCACACGCACACGCACACACACACACACACACACACACACACACACACACACACACACACACACACAACCAAACAAACAAACACAAACACAATATGAATTGAGGAAGCAATGCATTCAGCTGAGAGTGAAATGTTCCTGAACTAACCTCTTAGAATGGTGAAGACTGGGGAAGTTCATTGCGCAGTAGTATAGTAAGTCAAATGGATAACCTAACCAGTTGTGCAGACAAGATCTTACATCGTATGTTGCAGACAGTTTACAATGTGTGCTTCACGACCCTACCACTGTAGGATTGCACATAGTTTAACTTTACTTCGAACATCACAAACCTATTTTCATGAATTGGCAATACTGATATTTTCAGAGAATGATTTTGTCAGATAGAGCAAAAGTCATCAGTCATCTACAATAGCTGTGATATTATTTAATGTTTCACTAATGGAATAGGGCACAATGTTATGTCGCCCATATAATACATGGCTGGAAGAAAGAACTTTTTTTTGATGTTTCTCATGAGACAAGTAGCCAATTCATATATGAACATAGTTTGACATATCCAATTATTTTAGAGGAGGACAAAAATCCAGTGAAGCTTGAGTAAAATCTAATCTTTTTCAAATGCATCGAAAATGATGGCAGGTAACAATTTCAAAGGGATTGCAATTTGTATTTCACATCCTCATATGATATGAATGTTTCAGACGGCCTCCTCCGGCAGAGATGTCTGTATTCAATTGATGTCTCACCAAACAACAGGAAGTCTTTATTGGACTCGGGCTTTCTGTATTTGAAATGTGATACACATACTGACCGATCTGATGGATTTAGTGGTTTACATAAAGAGAAGACGATTACAGAAGAAGCCAAAGCAACTATCCAAGTGGTTTTCAGCAGAAAAGCATTCTTGGGGAGCAATATATAATGCAATGATTGCCATTATCTCACTTCTTTACTGTTCAATATCCATGGTTATACAACCATTGTATTGTAATCCCAGAGACATTTGTAATCATTAAAACAAATGCTGCCTGTAGTGGTTTTGAAAATAGCCCCTGATGGCATTGCAATTAGGTCATAGTTCCTATTCAGACTGCAAACAACCCTGGCTTGTCAAGTGGACTCCCACCCTGTTGTATATTTATCTGAGTAATTTACACAACATGGTGTGGGTCATTGGTACCTAGGGGTTCTCTTTCATGAAATTCCCCATAAGCTCACTAGAAATAATCAACTCCACTACCCAGCAAGGGAGATTGCAAACTGTTCATGAAATACTGTACTGTCTGTCCAATACAGGAGTATGGTCAGTTCAAATAAAAACACAAAAAATGAATGCATAATGTAATAAATACAATTAGACCTTGCACAAGGTCCAAATCCATCCATTTTACATAATTCAAAAGTGACATTTACATAAACTGAATGGTACCAGGAGATTGAAAGAGTAAGATATAAGTATGGTACAAAGTGAGAACAGTTTTGTTAGATAAATGTGGTATAAATGTTGTAAATAAGTACAATCCACAGTATTCCTTGGAACCTGTTTTTAGCTCTGACCATTCAGAGCAGGAATACAAATTATTTGGAGTCATTGTGAAGGACAAAAATATGTCATCCTCTGAAAAATGTGCATAAATTTACACAGTCAGCTTTCTGATTCCTCCCTTAGGTCAAAGCCTATATAATTTGCAACGTATTTGGAATGTAGCAATTTTGAGAAGGAAGCCTGAAAAGTTATTAACCTTTGATCTCAGCCGGAGATATACTGAAGGTGGCATGAAAGGGAAAAGAGCTGTCTTTGTTTTAAGCATCCATTCCCCAGGTGACATTTCCATATACTTGGTTGGAGCAAATGACACCCCTTCTGCTCATTTATGTATGAAAAGCTGCCGGAGGAGCGGCGGGTGGCCGTCCCTTCCGTCCCGGATAGATGCGGATCCTGTCACCGGCATCCCATTATTCTCCGCACACCCTTGTAGGGATCAATTTGATTTTTTTAAAGTGACAGATTAGTCGGCTCTGCCATTGGAGGAAGGCATGCGGGCCGCGCAATAACATTGTGTCTGATAATCTGTTTCATTCCCCACTCCGCCCCCCCCACGCGCACACATGGGCCACATCAGAGACAAGCCGCCGCTTTACTGAGAATACAGATTCTGACCGTACGCGTGTTTTAAAGATTTTTAAAGAAAGCACTCGGCGGCTCTTGAAATTGGTAGTGTCGATAATGCTTATGTTTGAACCCTTTTTAGACATATAAGTCACTTTGCAGGGCCACCATGAGTGAGTTTAACCATAACTGTGAATATAAAGTGAAAAGCAACAAAAAATGGCTTGGGGGGGGGTTGTAAGCCTATTAAGTTCCTGGGCAGTCAGCCCATCAAGTCTAACAAATGAGGTTAAACAAATGTTTATGTTAGCGTCCGTTTATGGAATGCTTACCTGTCATTACTTATTTTTAAAAGTGGCCACTGCACCAGTGAGTCAGTGCTCTTTTGATACCGGCCAGCTCGTCCACGTTTGCACACTCTGAAGAGTTAAGTTTGTTTGCTTGAGATTTGAGACAATTGTATGGTGTCCCACGACTGGTATAACAGGAATAATTTGCCATAAAGTGTATCAATATTGATGGTCGAATTTAACATGGAGATAAATCGCACTGCATTTCCTTACAGAAATGTTCACTGTGGAGGATTTTGTGTCCCGCTGCATAGCCCGCTCATCTATCTTTGATTAGTCTTGCTAAGCAGTATATTCATTAAACTTGGCAGCATGCCTCTCCGGTTTTCTTTCACCTTCAAACATGGTTATCAAATGTCCTTACACATCCCCGTCTCTTGCAAAACATTCCCACCCCTTCCTCCATATGACTTCCTTCTCATTTCCCTTTTCAGGACGCATTTTTACATGTTCTACATTTTTAATTCTGCACTGTGCAGACAGGGTAACAACGTCTCTCATCATCTGGACTTTGAAGTGCCGAGGTCACAGGAACTTAACATAGGTGACAAAGTTGCATAGGTTTACTGTGTAGTAAGTCAAGCAGATCTGAGAACAATGAATTTTTTTTTGTTTTGTTTTTACATAAAGTGCTAATTTAGATCTGTTTGCAGTCCTGCTTGAGGATAGTGAAGCTGTGGCCAGGTAGCTAGATATCTTACTATCTGAACACTAAAACACACTATTTTATGCCATCAAGGTAAGACTATCCAGAATCAATGTCTGAAAGCAGTCTTTGTCTAACTGAGGAGGCTCATTCCAGAACTTGGAAATGTAGAATTCTAATCTCTAATTATTTTGTATGAGTACTTCATTCTAGATTCAAGCAAAGATGCAATTATTTTAGTTGGAGGAGAAATTAAATTAGAAATCTTTCATGAATGATTGGATACAGGTGAGACAGTTTACAATGTAGATCAATCAATCAACAGTAAGTAGGTAATCATAACATTACGGAAAATTCAAATTACAGATACAACAGTGGATAAAAAAGACTAGAAAAAAGCAACAAACAATAAGACAGAGTACTTATTAATGAATAGGGCCACAAGAACTCTTTTAGGAGCAAGCACAGAGTCACGTAATGGGCCAAACACATTCATTTTGCAGTACAGCTGCAGTTGGTTGTGGTGATTGTGCAACATAACCCAACAAAACTGCCACAGCTGTACTGCAGTATTAATAGGCAACCTTTTAACATACAATGTTTATGAAAGCTGGGTAGTTGGTCTTTGTGTTTTAAATGAAAAAATAATCCTTTCCCATGACCCCTTTGTATTTTCAACTGCTGCGAAGTGAGCCAGTTTATTTTCAGGATCTTAAAACACTCACTCTGTGGCTTATTAAGCAGAAAGCACATTTATACATGGAATGCTTCTCTTTAGTACATATTCAGCATCAGACAGTTTTACAGTACAGTCTACCTATGCTGGCTAGGCAGCTAGCCAGCTAGCCGGCTAGCCTATTAGCTTACATCTAAATGCTGTATGAAAGAGGTACCAGAAATGTGCACTGCAATAGTACAGTAACACAAAAATGTTCATGTTCATTCACTCAGCTTCTCTTTCCTCCTAAGACCTGTAAAATATATTGTGATTCTTTCCTTGTTACTATCACAGTAAATGTTGGTTATTCAAAGTGCCCTCCCTCTTCAAACAGAAGCTTCAGGTGACAAACACATTTCTGAATGAAGAGCTCTGAAAGTTAGATAATATTCCTTACTTAATTTCCCATGTTCTGGTCAGAGAGAAAAATTCAATATTTTCAATTATATTAAGAGATAAGGAGGTTCTATTTGACTTAAGTGTTATAAATGAAATCATTGCAAAAGAATCATATTCAGGGGTCTGTTTTACGGTTGTCTAAGCACACATAATTTACTCATCCATCTTAATCTCTGTGTATACAACTACAGTAACTTGGTCCACAGGGCTTAAGATGAGACAGGGTGATTGGTCCATAATAATGGGAACATACTCTTTTATTTTACACTGGAGGCATAATTTAAAAAATGTGTTGTAGTCACTGGATAATAACTACTTTGCGTTAGAACGCACACCACATTACTCAGTTCGCTGGCATCTCAGTAATGTTAGAAGTTTTGGAAGGTCACATGATATTAAACTCCCTCTAGCCGTTTTCTGCATGGACTTCACTGCACTAGAGCTCCAAGCCTTTATTCAATGAAGCAGAACCATTTTTATAAATTTATGTCTGTTATTATTATTATTACAATTATGCTATTGTGAGCATTTTATTCAAATGTATAATCAACATTCATCAAAAAAAAAAATCTCCCCAGAGGAAGGTTTGTTGTTGCCATCAGCATAATTCGTCTTGCTTTGGTACTGTGTTTTATCCTGACCCCACCCTCAAAACTCCCTCTGCTAAACAACATTAACAGGGTGTGTCGGTAGGCTCCGCCGATCAACTTGAAAGGTCCTCACATAGCCTTTAAGTTTAACTTCTAATTACCAGCAGAGCTTCCCCTTTGTGCAAGCTGAAGCTCGAAAACCTTCACTGGGTCATTATTCTACAATATGCTAGTTGGGGATTTATGGAGCTCAGCATGGCTTCAGTCAAATGTGTGTCAATTTAAATTCCAATTCCACCAGCAGCTCGCTTCCTTGTCGTATACCTCAGCTCAATATTTTTTTTTTCTGTTCTGGCTCATTTGTACTACTCCTTCATTATTTTTACTGTACGTTCTCCATTATGCCTATGGAAGAAGCTTGTGTATGAAAAGCTTGTACAGAACATATAAACTAGCTACATTTTTGTCTTTGTCAGCACTGGGCTGCAGGAGACCGCTGTTAGGTATATACTTAATTGGAATGATTTTTGGTCCAAATCACTGTTAGATTAATCAATAGACATATTCCAGACAAGCCAAGGAGCAGAATGCCTCCTACCCACACCCCTCTATTTCTCTCTTGGTGCATTTAAAAAGCAAGGACAGGGTCTTTGAATTAGTATACAGATTGTCTAAACTAAAACACAGTCAAATAAGGTATTTATAGTTATAAAATGTACTGTAGACATTTTAAAAAGTTATTCTTGTTCTTTTCTAAGTGTTCTGTTGTTTGAAAGTTGCTCACCTCAGAGTTGCTTGAGCAGCTTTTCAAATGTTGCACGCTCCCACAATGAGGCTTTCAGCAAAATTACTTAAACTCCAAACATCTGGAACAGAGTAGCTCTTAATCTTGGAGAGTGAAGAGGTTATCCTACCCCAGATGGCATTCAGTTGGTTTCTGTTCTATTTAAAACATTCAAGAATGAGTTTTTTTTTCTTAAAAGAGAATGTGCCCTGTGCAATTGTTGTGTTTATTTTAAGTTGTTTGTGCACCTTTCTCCATTTATGACTTGTTCAATGCAGCTCATTCCGTAATACAGGCACAATGCCAATGTTCCTAATACAAACGTTCAAATGTACATTGTGTAAATGAGAATAGATTTCTAATACAGTGTGTGCAGACCAGTAGTGGCTGATGGGTTGTAAACCTGAGGGAGCTGGGGGGGTGCCCTGAGGACAATTTTTGGCTACTGTAAAATGGTTTATCTGTGTCACCTCTAGGGGAAGATGTTGCTTAATTCTACAATCAAATAAGCAACTTCAATTAAGCAATTAATCTGACTATTAAGCATATACTACAAGCTCATTGTTTACAGCAAGGCCAGCTTAAGGGAAAACATCCTTGAAAGGATGGAGGGACGAAGGAGGCCAGAAAACGGTGCTCGTCGTTTTTACACAAAATATCTTATACTCCTTAGCCATTGCAATCTAAGAAATTGATAAGCAGTCAAAGTATTTACCATCTGAGAACAGGGCAGCTTTCTGGAGTTCCATATGTCTTGCTCTGAACAGCTAACTGCCTGTCTCTCATGCTCGTGTGTCGCGCCTTTCCTGAATTGAATTCTGTCCTCTCACTGCAGACCGTATGCTGTCAATGAAAACAAATACCGCACATAAGGCATAAAAACAGATAAAGCACATAATCCATCCACAAAAGTAAACAATGACTAAGCATTGCAGCCATCCAAAATATGAAAACAAAACACTGAGACATTCTGGAATGACTTCCTAGACTCTACACTTAGGATAGGATAATGAGAAATAATGGAATTAATAATGGATAACAGCATCTGCCATGGAAAAAAAGGATCTGCAATAATGTAAACCTTGTACCACAGCAAAATAGAAGTAATTAGATTATTCTAAGTACTTCTGTGATTGTAAAAAGATCAAAACTCACACAGCCCAATATGTTAATCTTCCAGTTTAACAAGACTAAAACAATGATCTATACTGCTCTCTCCAGAGTGATTATCATGTACCAACTTCCAGTGGTCGCATCAATTTGCCATGCATATACAATGTGCTGGACATTAAGTGACAGGGGTAATATCAAAAAGTATGACTGGTTGTCTATAAGGCGCCTGAACTTGAACTACAGTCCGTTGGTCATCATCAGGTCCTGTGTTAACGCCCTTGCAGAATAAGTTCTATACAACCAGGCATTAGGCTGGGCTTCTGGGTGGGGATAAATTCTGGTAATGATGTTGTTGTCGTCCAATCAGAGCCAGACAAAGCATCTGATTGGCTGCCATTGAAATCAATTTTTTGTCTGGCTATGATTGGATGATGACAACATTATGACCAGCATCTACTATCGAATATCTTAAAATCCCCTCTTGAACTGAACAGGAGGGGATTTTAAGATATTCAATAGTAGATGCTGTTTCGCCAAGTCATAAGTGAAGGCCATGCCGCATCTTATTTATGCATTTTAGCACAGTAGCTTCTAAATAAAGAATTACACACTGTAACGTAAATCATAAGATACTTCTATGAGTTGCACTTTTTCCCTATGCTCAGAAATGAAGAGAAATATGTAATTTTCATAAGCTTGTATTGCTATTTTTCTGCAGGTTATAAAGGTAGTCCTCACTGAATAGGTTCATTCACAGTATGAAGAAAGTATTCCCCTTGCTTTTATTAGACTATATTTAGGGAAGTCTGGTTTCTTTTTTCCAAATGTAATTTAAAGAAACTGTTCAGATGGATGTTGGGATTTACTTAACTTTACTTAACTTTGCAAACTTAACTGCAAACTTTCCCATCTGTTGTGGGTTTATACTGGATCACACAGAATTGCACACGCATAGTGCAAAACTGCAGATGCATCACATTAAACTTGTAATAAGTTGCAGTCCACCCTCCTTCTCAGAGGTAATACACAGATATTAGGTAAATAGTTTGTAACATTTTATCACGCTCAATAGCGTTTTTGTCACTTTTTTAACACCCCACAAGCATTTAATAAAACTGTCCATCACCATCTAATCACGGTAATAAATTTCATTAGACTTTTCCATTTGTGGAAATTACTGCACACTAGCTGGTACATGAAAGATGTGACAACCCAAGTCTTGGTTAAAGATCTGAAATTCTGCCTGATGTGAAAGCATGGATTGCAATCCAATGAACTTTGTAAAATAGCGTACGTGCATAATTACAAAGTAGTGTCTATTCCTGTACAGTTAAAGGTAAGTTCTCTTTAATGCATTGATTGAAATATTGATTGTTTTCTCATTTAAGCATCATACACACTATGGTGCCCAGCCCATAAGACACTATCATACAGTGATACATTCATTAGCACTTTAACAACTAGTAAGCATATTTACATATACTGTATATTTTACATCACACACAACATATGTATTCAGATGATAATAATCATTACAAGTTACAGATATAAGGCAGTTTTACATTTGTCCCAGACATTCTGAATATATATTAGGCAGCCTCAAAGACCCCCTTACTGAAACACCATTTTGACCTTTAACACTTGTTAAACCTGACTACATGACCACAGAACTGATTACATTGTAATTACAACTTGACCATTGCTATAACCACACTTGGTTTTCTGGGGCTACGTAATGTTGTTGCTGTTTGTTTTGCAAACTTAACCTTTAAATGTCCCATAATGTAAACTTCCTACATCCTTCTGCGTAGGTGTGCAACATGATACCAGTTAGTGAAGTGTAGTTTTCTAGTGTGCACTTGCATACAGTGTGGCTACACAGGTATTATGGCCACTTATTGTAATATAGGACCCCACTAGTATAAGTGCTTCAATGAAATATATAAGCTGTACTTTTAATATACGAAAACATCTATACAAGGAAAAAAACTAGGTTGTACATAACGGTTTTGCTGACTGAAACTTATTTGAATATAAATGTCCCTAGCTGTTATCTGTCATGGCATCGGATCAATACTTCATTTCCTTGTCAAGCTGTGCTGAATCCTGACTAAAGCCAGGAGGAGGAAAATGAACAGACAGATCGGCCTCAATAGAGCAAGCCCTGCTCCAAAGCTGCCTTCTCTTCCCAGACGCTGCTTGATACCTTTTATCACTGAGATAAGTGATGCTCTCACTGATCATATTGGCTTTGTGAAACGAGATCACTCCAAAATGGGCCTAACCTATATCACGGTAAAAGAGGCAGAAAAGCACTGCCACAGAATGTCTGAAACTGAGGAGGGGAATAATATTTATGCACTAGGTTGACATGTGCATTTATTTATTTTTAAATAAAGGATTTTTTTTTTGTGTATGTAAAAAAAAAAAAATAATGTATGTTTTTGATAATGACAACAGTCGCTTCTTTATTACAGACTTGAGTCTCCAACCCGCTCTTTGTTCATGGAGGCCCCTAAAGGAGTTAAGATCTTGGCAGAGGTGGGGGACATCCAGGCGGTCTGTAGAAACGAGTTGCGTTTGGAATCGAAGGACGGAGAGGTATGGGTCCCCATTCACCTGATTCATCGTTCTAATTTTTTTTTTTTTCCTAGGTAGAATTGGCTTGCATTGATATTATGTTTGCCCGAGGCAAGCTGGACAGTTTAGAAAGCTTGTCCGTTCAGCTTTGAGCACAGACAGTTCGATACTCCCATCAAGCCATCTGCCGTTATTGGCACGCAAACACGTCACATGCAAATATACTGTACATCTCAGCCCTGGAGAGCTGATAGAGTGTTGATCGCATGAATTATTTTACCGCTGTAAAGCAACTGTGAGTTCTGGAATGTTCCTTCAAAAAAATGTTCATGCAAAGGACATTCAAAATGCCCTCTGTAAAACTAATATAAGCATAGATAAGTACTGCATATGTATTTAATATATGAACTGCAGATACGTTCTGTACCCTTGAAATTAAAAAAGATTAATTGAAAAGAATGCCATTCTCCAAACCCCCCTGAGAATTCCCAGCTCCCCCCACTTCCTATTCCTTTGCTTGTAGAGGGCAGTCACTCACACCTTCCCACTGGTGCCCTGGCCCCAGCAGTGACGCTTCAATTAGTTGTGAGGTTAGGTTTGGGCATTAGGTATTGCACATCCCCGACCTCTCGCTTTTTATGGGGAAATTTGCTCAATAACAGATGTCTGGAGAAGTCAGCTGAGACTCCTGCTTAAAAGTGTTCCAGGTCATTTGGTGGAAATGCTTCCCCCAGGCTGTTGGTAATGGCTCCTCTTACCTTTTTATATCTCGAGCAGCTCTTCTCGGAGCCGCGCTAATACAAACTTTTTAGAGTCCCACGAGTGAGAGAGCAGGAAATGGGACTCAGATAGCCGGCTTGTGATGTTGTAGGTGTTCCAGGAGTTATCGCTAAAATGGTTTGGCCGCTTCATTGTCTGGCAGGTTGTGCTTTTGAGTTTCATAAGAGATTATTCGCTACGTTGTGGGCAAAGGAAACATGTACTAGAATGGTTTCTCATCCATTGATGTGCACACATGTGCATGACAGATAGCATACATGTATATTGAACATATTACAATTGGTTTGATATTATTGTTCTAATTGTTGAATTTAACCACGTCACATATCAGGCTCCTGGGTAGCTCTGTGGTTAAGGTACTTGCCTACAGCACAAGCTGAGTGCTATGGTCCTGGTTCAATCCTTGCTGTGTCAATCATCAGCTTCCAGAAATCACCTACCCTCTAAGGATAAAACACTCCAATGTGGTGTGCTGTGTGACTTACAGTGCAAAAAACAGCCATTGGCTGGAGACAAATGTATTGGAGGAATGCATTTTTCTTGCTTCAGTGCTCCTGCAAGAGCACAGAGATTATCACAATGAGACAAGCGTTAGTATGCAATGGGCAATTCCACAATTGGGGGGGGCATAAAGAACAACATGTGCCATGCTTCCTAAATAAAGAATGAGATTTTCTGAGATGAACGACAGGCGGCAGGCAGATACCATCACAAACAGTACACTGCACATACAGTATACCTGTGTGTACTGTATATACACATATGAACAATATGTACTCTATCCATAGATATGGTGCTAAAAAAACTAACACAATATAATGAAAATTTAAAAATACATGCCATGAGCGGTGATTACTACGCCCTGACTGCTCAGTGAAATCTGCATTGAAACAATATGTGGCAGCAAATGTGGATGAGATGTTGATTTTTGTGTGTGTGCATTGCTTCCTCTGCCCTGTCTCTCCAGATCACTCTGGATGCCAACAGGATTAAACTCCTCGGTCTGCCCGAGGGGAAGGCCTCTCCCACCGCAACCAGGCAGACTGTGTTCGAGGTGTGCGTGTGTCCCAACGGAAAGCTGTTCTTGTCCCAGGCCGGGACGGGCTCCACCTGCCAAATTAGCAACAGTGTCTGCCTCTAGAGGACACACGCAAACAGGAGGGGGAGGGGCGTTCCTGCTCTTCTAAACTGCTTACCCCCTCCCCAATCCACCTCCCATCAGACAGGAACTGAGAGGAGCAGCCCAGCATTCGCAGTGGGACACGCCAAGTGACAGCTCTCTCTCCGCTGATCTGAAATCGGTTTCAGTACCAGAATCACTAGGGTGATCACCATAAAACAAATCACAAAACCATGTAACCCCCCCCCCCCCCCTGCCCCAATCCCCCCGCCACCGTCCCCTCAATGTAGCACACCCACACCACTGTTTTGCGGTGAAAGTACATTTATTTCACCTTTGTTCTGGTCTTCGAGTGAGAGAAAGGGAAGGATACCAGAACATTCTTCAGGGTGGTCACTGTGTCATCTCATCCAATGCAGAAGAAGCATGCATTTGTTCCACTTGATCTAAGTTTATTACTTGGATTTATGTTTTTGCTTTTTTGTTTGTCTGTTTTTGTGTTTTTTTCAGGAAATGTTACTTAAGACAGATCAACCTGTGTTTTAGATGCACATCATGCAATATCTAAAAGCCACTGTCATATTTCTATATTTTTCGTACATATGTATTGTGGTTGCATACAACAGAGCAGTTTGTCATGTGGTAAGTGAGTAGATGACATCTGCACAGACTTGAGCCCGCAAAAAGAGGAACTTTAGACATCACGTTCAGGTGAGCTTCAGTCATAATATGCCTCCTGACTCAATAAGGAGGTATACAAATGTATATTTGTGCACAAAGTAACCTAAGCTCCCGTGGTTCCTCCAAGGTGGTCACCCTAACAATTCCTCGTACTGGAACAGAACCGAATCGACCCACTCTGTTCAAAGAGGGGAACTGTGCCTGTGCCTTATTTCAATGCATTTGCGGCAAGGAGAAGCACATCACTGACTTTTGTCAAAGAGTACATTTTTTCAGTTTTTCTTTTCTTTTTATGCAAGTCATAGGAATGCAAAGATCTCATTTAAAAAAAAAACCCAACTGTAAGAGCTTTCTACTTTCTCTCCTTCTTATTAAGGTTTTGAATGAAGCAAGCAAATGATTCTTATGAGGGACAAATTGGCATGTGAGCATGATGGTCATGTTAGCGTTCGGTCCATCAGAGCATCACGTCTTTTATACTGTTCAAGTGTAAATACACATTATCATATATATGCTGTCTAACTCTAGCATAAATCACAGGATAAATTGCATATTTTCATAGAAGAAAAATATCCTCTCAAAAGTAATTTTTTTAGTCAATTTCAAAGAAAAGACAAAATGTGCTTAAACACAAATGCTAAAACAATGTTCTGTAGGTTAGCATGTAGAGTACAGTATACAAAGTTTGCCCGTTGAAATAACGCTTTTTATTTGACACTTCCATTTTTGTAAAATAGTCACACCAAAGGGAACAGTAACAATGAAAGCTAGTCTTTATTTTTTCAGTTGGGAAATGACAATCTTTGCATTCCTTGTGTGTTGTGTGAAAGTGTGTTTTAATAAGAGCTTTTATATTATCTTTCTTTTTTTGTCTTTCATCCATTGCATTTTGTGATGTATAACAACAGAGACGCAAACCAAAAACTGGAGGGGCTAACGCAACTATCAAAGTAGCTCATTATTGAAGACTTCATGACATGCATAACTACATGACTTAATGTTCATTACTGTAATAACAGTTATGTGATCTGATGCAAAGGGGTTAATGGAAGTTGGGTGCAGAGCAAAAAAAAAAGTGACTTAAAACTCCATATTGCCTTCTGCAACTTTATTTCTGTCTCTTTTTTTTTAATTCATTCACAGAAACATTTAGCCTCTTGGTAATTACTCACTGGCTAATCGCTCATTGCCATGGAATGTGCATGATCATGATAGCTGTCAATCACTCTCATAACAGTGCACACATTATTCTATGGGGTCAAAGTTTTGGATATTTTTGTCTGTTTTAACAACCAATATGGCAAAATTTCCAATGTCCTCTACATAAATATACTTGTTCCTCCATACCCAAGCTCATGTGTTTCATTCATATTTAATTTCAACAAATGCAAACTACATTAAAATGAACTGTCACAGTACAGAGATTTAATGTGTGTACATTAACAAAAGAGCAAGTTTACAGTCACATTTAAAACACTCCCATTCATTCAATGTCTAGGCATTAATTTTACAACCATTGTCATCAGCCAAATGCAGTCATACTCAAAATCTGTGCCCGAGTATTGTATCAGCTTCGATTTTAAAAGCATGATACTGATTTTGTTTGTGCAATATGCCTGTATCTCCCTCTATAACACACAAGTTCACACACACACACACACACACACACACACACACACACACACACACACGCACGCACACGCACACACGCACACGCACACGCACACGCACACGCACACACAGGGATCTTCTTCCTGTGCCAGTGGCTATTACCTCATCAGATTGAATCAATGGCAGTAATGAAGCTGCACACAGCTCCCCTCTTCTTGTTATATCAGAAAGACCTTCCCATGCATTTGAAGTGGGTTTGAACTGATTAGAAATGATACAGATGTGTTTCCTGAACCTCATTAATGGCATCAGCAGCCAGTAATATGGCCTCTAAATAGGTGTAGCAATATCACATAGAGGGAGTTTTTTAAGTGAGACTGCTGCTTTTCAAATAAAAAACCTAAGTAGTGTTTTTTTTTTTCTTTTTCCATGTCAATGGTTGCATTTTTCTGATATGTTGAAGCAAATCATAGAATAAACAGAGCAGGTTTTCAAGTTAAGCCAAAAGAAACACATTGAAATATCTCTGCAATAAGCAGCCACCGCAGTCCAGCCGATGAGATTAATTATATCATTCACATGGCTAACACCTTCAGTAGATTGCAGACTTTCCCTTTGGTGTGATCTGTGTCATGGCCAATTGTAATGAGACAGGGAAATGAGAAATTCCTTGGGAATGACATGTTTTGGAAAAAAAAGGCTGAGTTGCATTACTGTGCATCAGAGGAAGCCCCAGACTAATTAAATCTCCTTACGGGGGGATGGACTGATTGCCGCCGCATTGCCCAAAAGGAGTCTCAGTGAGCTCACAGACCGACTGGCTCACGGTGCAGGGGAAGGAGAACGGGGAACATGGGGACTGACTCACTGCAGGCGATCTAACACACTTCCCCGCATCAGTCACGCCAGGGATGGCCGTTATCGTGATGTTTATACCCCAGCTGAAACAGCTCTCATAACATGCATTATTTCTCATACGGTCCCTGCAAGACTAACTGTCTGAAGATTACAGCAGAAAAGCGAGCCTACCCTAGGTAGAATCAGAATACCCACTTTGACTGAGATTAAATGAGCCTCTCAATTCAGTTGGATTTGATTATGATCAGAATATACGAGTTTTGTCATTGCACCCAATTACTGCTCATCAGTTTTCACAGACCCCTCCAGTAATATGAGATTGAACTAAATGCAGACCTTCTGTAAGGCTACAGAGCTATTAGTTCATCAGAATGGTTTCTTTTCTCTTGTTTTGTACAAGTGAATGAAGGCTTAAATGTTTAAACATAAACATGTGTCGAGTGTTTAAAAAAATTGTAGCATGATAAGTTTGTTTCATGAGTTTTATGTGTGAGAGAACTGAGATGGTTTAGTTTGCTCTAGGCTTCACAAAAATGTGTTACGTCATAGGTAAGGCATTCTTTGCATAGCAGTTTATACAGAAGGAGCACAAAATGTAAAGAATATGTACAGAACATGAGAACATCACTCAAAATTGCACTTCAGCACCTGACATCGGGTGTGAAACTGCATGTCATTCTGTCATGTGTACAAAATTAATGTAAATAAAACTGAATAATTTGGTACAATGAACATCTGGATATCTGTCCACAGAGACTGAAAGAAGATATTATGGGGGAGGGTTGTTTTTTAGTTCATTTTGTTTCATTTCTCTTTTTCTAAGGGGGCACTGCTACACTTTGTTGCCTTGGTGTGACATTCAGCTGATATGTGTTGCAGTGTAGTGGCTTGACTTAGTTCACGAATGTGTACTGTGTCTTCTTTACAAAGTTGTGGCCAAAATTACCTGCCTGGGAAAAGTGGGTTAACACATTTTTGCGAGGCTGAGGTCAATGTTTTTAATGTTTGTTTGTTTCCTTCTTTCTTTTTCTTGTTTTAACCATTATATAAATGAAGAAGAGCCTCACACATTCTATGCAAAATACAGAAACAGAATAGAAAAGCATTGTAATAATGAGATGAAAATATATCAGTTACAATCTTAAATTTATTATACTTTCTGTATAAAATTTGTATTTATGAACTGAGTTGCAATCTTATAAACTGTATTAATAAAATTATTAATAAAAGCAAATTGCGTTCCCTGAATGGAAGTGCTTTGTAATTGGATGTGCATCTACGAAAAAGATCAGGAGGTAAGAATTAAAAACAGGAGTGAATAATATGCTATTTGACCTTTTAACAGTTTCAAGTTTTTCAGCTAAGGCTACAGGCTAGAATTGTTACATTACCCTAATGGCCCCGCTAACTGGGTTGCAGCGATTATTACAGCCAATGTTCTCTTTGCCAGGACAGTATGTCACAGTTCATAACTAATGGGAGGTACAGATTGGAATACAATAAAACTAGGGAAGAAATAGTGTGGAACGATTTATCCATTTCTGCGGTTCTCTGTGTTTCTCTCCCTTGTTTTGGTCTTGATCACCCTCAGGTAAAAAGCAGAGTGTAGCCCATCGTACCCATCATCTGAAACTTGTGCTGAGATGAAAAGAGAGCGATCTCAGCCTTTCAGACACCAGCAAACCAATAGGACACATAATGGCTAAATGACAATAATAAGCTCTCCACTATAGCTGGCCACTGCAGGTGTACACTCGAGCACAAACCCCACCACGTGTGTGTGTGTGTGTGTGTGTGTGACACCCACAAATGTGATACACACATAAAAACACACTCTGAGCTACAGACAAATGTACAGTTGTCCTCTATTTGTGATGTATAAAATGACATATTAAATCAGTATATTCTGGGATTTTTTTTTCTTTTAGCGAAATACTCAATAGTCATCTAATGGAATAGTCATTTAGGAGCCAGTTCAGACTTATGGGCACTGAGCATTCTTTTTGCTTGCCTTGAGCATTTTTCAGACTTAACTTGCACACCTACATATCTATTCAAATGGGTGATACAAAGTTGTGCACAGTAAATTGCCCTGAAAAACCATACCTTCCTGCCTGGAGCCTGGTGGCCGATAGAGTTATAAGCCCTTATTGCAGAACGCAGTCACAAGATACTCTCTTTAATTATGAAAGCTGAGTGGATAGAATGTAAAGCTTTTCTGGGACCAAGATCAACCTCTTGAATACTTCTTCATAAAATGGTACAAACATCAGTCGGCTATCGAATAGTTTTATTTTTGAAAAGGAAAAAGACCATCACATACATAGCTCAAATTATTCTGTCAAATAATTCATTGGGTAGACAACACAGCAAAAACAACAGGCAGTATGGAAGTTTGTATATATGCAGGAATGGCAGAGCCTGGTTGCACCCTATGGACACTGATGAAAAGGAGGCTGTCCATGATCTAGTGAATGGTTCAGACAAGCTAAGAACATAGATTGCAAAATGGTCCAAAATGCTTTCTGTTTTAAGACAATTGTTTCAGCTCTCTCGTGGCACTGTGCACTGTCCAGTAGGCAATTTCCATTTGCACATTTCCATTTCCTATTTGTACAGTGGTCCTGTTTCAATCTTCAGTGTGTATAAACCTAGACAATTCATTCAATGTAGCCAAGCTAGCTATCCAACTAACTAGCTACTGCTTCAATTACAGTGAATATTATTGTGACTGAATCAACATGTTGCAAATGAGTTGGGTGCATTCACAGAAGGGTAAATAATATCCTCCCTTCACAGCTATGGTCTTGCAGAACAATAACAAGATTTTAAAAATGCAAACATTTAAATGCTTAGAGGATGTGACCTAGGTTATAGACCTATGTACAGCATAATACAACAATGGACGCATAAGTAGAAAAGTGTTGAGGAGACAATGGATAATGTATTAATGACAAAAAAATATTGCCACAGCTTTAATGGACTAGGACACAGTTGTGAAATTTCACGAGGTACCTTGACGGCAGCTGGAACAACTATGTTGCAGGACCAATGTTTATTTTCATCAAAACTGGGATTGCAGTGCAGATTTATGTGGCTTTCAGATAAATTGCCATTTTGTCCAGTCAAAAGCACTGGATATACTCTTTGTCAACCCCATACCATCCATACAAGGCCTGGGGAATTGTAAAGTAAAGTAAAAAGTGATGTAAAGTGAAGTAAAAAGTCCCTCACTATGCTAACAGTAGTTATTGAGAAGTATTACAAGAGGTCAGTAATATACTGAGTTGAGTGCTAAACTAGTGTAGAGTGCCTTTTTTGAATAGAAAAAAGGGATAGATAGGATAGATAGAGAGGAAGGTAGACTAGAGATACAGCTTGAAGAGGTGAGTTTTCAGCTTTCTCTTGAAGGCACCCAGGGAGTCTGTTGTACAAACCTCAGCACACTCCACCAGTATGGAGCAAGTACTGAGAGGAGGTGGGTCCAAGGGATGCTGCCCTTGTATTTCAGGACAGAGGCGACCCGAGGTAGCAGAGCGCAGAGCTCTTACTGACTTGTAGGCCTTCATCATGTCCTGTATGTATTAGGCGGCTGATCCATTAAGTCCCTTAAAGATAAGGGGTTGTAGTAGTTTGCTCTCCAGATCTCTAGCTAGCTAGGTAGCAAAGTGGTCGGAAACACTGTCCAGCTATTTTGTGTCAGTTATTTGACAGTACTGTGCATTGTCTGAAACTAGGTACTGTCTAAACCATAGGGAATGTTGTCAATAGATATCTGAATTTTCATCCCAGTCTCCCTTTTTAAATAACAGCATTATGGTGCAAAATGTTACAGTAAAAGTACTTCCTTTTGTGTTTGCTGACTAGCTACTGTTTTATGACAGGGATACTGTTTGCAGAATGTACAACCAGTGAGAACGTTAGGGTAGCCAAATTAATGTGTCCAATGGGTTAAATCGAACATTTAATAATAAATGTCTTGCAGTGTTTGCTTCCAAGTTTCAGGTGACAGAAAATAACATGCCGTGTTTAAAGAAAGAAAACATTAAACATTTCAATGGCAGGTTACTTATGCAGGGTTATCAAATGGGGTGAAATTATTCAAATGTACAATGCAATATATGTTAAATAGAAACTTGGTTTTCTATGTTTTTAACTGAATTTTGCCTGTTTAGTTACCAATAATGTTGTTACACACGATGGCCACTGTGGTGCAGGATTCATTCAACTTTTTCCAGTGTGGAAGGGTTGCATAGAGAAAGCAGATTGCAGTGTCAACTCAGAATAAGCATACCTTGGAAAATAATGACACAGCCTCTTTTTGAGCAACATGCACTCATTTTTTGGGCAAATTCTGCCCCAAACACACATCTGCCACATAGGAGCTTAGTCAGCCCATGTCTGAATGCACGCAACAGAGGCACACAACTTTCTGTGGTGAAGTGGGATAAACTTCTTAAATGGATTTTCAATTATTTCATCGATGATTCCTTATCATTTTACAGTTTAAGAGAGCTATCCATATTAACACAGAAATGTCTCCAACAACCAGCACAAGTAAAATAAATAAAAATAGGACATCCCATGTGAGGTCAAGCACTACAGTATAATCAGCTTTTTATGTGAAAAGCAAATGGCATTTTTTGGCATCTTTACAGCATTTCCACTGCCTCAAAGATAGATTATTATGTTCATTACTTTCACTGCATTGTCTATAAGGCTACTAAAATCAAGGTTACAACAAAAAAAAGAAATATCAAGGGGGTGTTCATAGTTCATAGGCATTTTCTGCTTTTTGATGTAGCTTTGAAACATTTCCCACAGCAGTCAGTGTTAGGGCAATTAAAGCACTGATTCATACATTCTTGTTGTGACACTTGTTATTTTATTTTTATTTTAGCACCATATTTAGTCTTTTTTAACTATGGAACTTGTTATTGTAGTATACTGTCACATTTACACCTTTATTCCAATATTCTGTGGCATCTTCTGCATGTACAATACAGTACAGTACTCTAAAAAATATTGGAACACAGCTGCTACAATTTTCAAGCTCCCAAGAAACAACAATTATTTCTATTTAAGATAAGACAGAAAAGTCATGTTCAGATGGAATATTAGTAGGAGGAGAGAGTCAGATTAACCTTGAACTATATTTGTCTTGGAGGATGCTGAGAAAAATGCATTGCCTGAATTAAGCATAATATATTGATGACTTGCTTCAGGTTCATTATGCTTAAAAGAAGGCAGGACCAAGTCACATGCCATATATCACAATGAGATATTTAGCGGCCTTTGAGGTAGAATGGGTTTCAGTGATTCCCTGAGGCAAATAAGATGAGAAAAGCATTTTGTGTTCATTAGAAGCAGCTGTTACCTGTTGCTCATTGATTTGATCCCCTAAAATTCTAGTGCAGCGCATGACAACATGCTGAGAAATGACATCTCAGATCTCAGATCCATAAAACTAAAAAGAACAATATCCAATGTTTTTGGTTCTTTTCATCCTCCTTAATTTTCCCCAGGTGTTATAAATGAGATGGGCGGATAGTAACCAGATGATCAAATTAAAGAATAAAATTTCACTGAAGTGTCAAACTGATTATTTAATAACTATGCAGTAGGTATGAGTAGGTAGTGATTCCGTGGATTGGCACAATTTTTAAGCCTCAATCAACATAATAGCCAGTGTTTCTAACATTTTTTTCCTCCAATACATCCTGTTACGTGGTTTCTTGAACTTCTTTTCCCACTACAAAAGCTTAAGTCAGGCTATTGTGAGCTGGAGCCGAAGCTGGCCAACCTAGTATGGCACAATTGCTTTCCCATTGCATCACCCGCATCTGGATCTGTGGCACATGACGTAACACTAAACGCTACCATCTGCTCACGTCAAGAAGACAGCCAGGACTTCAGTCCAAGGATGACATTGCCTTTAAAAACCCTAGACTGCATATTCACCACTGCAGTATCTGTCCTTGTGTGTTTACTGTGATCAGCAATTTTATCGTGTTCCTTTCTGCAGACACTGGTGTGGGGTCATGTGTACTGCGAACTGCATTTTAAAAACTCAGCCGAGTTACTCCTCCCAGATTTGGATAAATGTTACAGTTCATATCACCGGCACTCCTTAGATGACATTGACCCAAAGAAGATATGCACCGTTGTCCTTATGAGGAAGATTCTGCTTACAAAGCCATTGAAGAATATATTTACCACTGAGTTTGTGTTGTCGTATCGTATAAGCTCAGCTCCATTACTCCAGAAGAGGAATCTGGCACCTAACCATATCCCTAACCATAAACTAGACTGCACATTCACTTCTGCAGTATCTATCCTTGTGCGTTTACTGTGATCAGCAAAGTCATCATGCCCTGTTCTCCCTTCCATGTTTATTATATGTTTATCAATGCTTGTGATTCATGCTCTGAACACTTTTAGCACTGGGTAAACATTGAAGTTCCTGTAGTTTACATCATTTGCAAAAACTCAGCTGCATTTTTGATGTTTGCATGGTGTGTACTGGGACGACAGTCAGTTTAATCTTCCAACCTTGTCAGCCAGTTTGTTTACAGAACCCTCTTTTGAAATATTTTACCATATTCTAGAGAAATACTTGCTGAATTCAAGTTACTCTGACAACATCCATCATTATTAGTGGTTTCAGACATCAGACAAAAAGCAATTCAGCTAGTTATACCCAACAAACTCTTTGATACTTTGACCATCTTCATCTGTATCGATTCTGTATAAAATGTTAAATACTGTGTTGGTAGCAAACTATCTATATACCTGTTTCTATTGCACTCAGTATTAAAACCTGACCAAAGAGCTGTCAAACTATTTAGCTTGCAACTCACTTTAAGTATTTCTAATTTGATGTATTCCCAAACACATCTAGGTAGCTGGTCATGTCATTTAGCTAATGCGCTCGGCTTGGATTTTGAATTTTAAGCTGCTCCTGCTGCTGTCACAAGCAAGTCTTCATAGAAAAAGAGTTTACATTACCTCTATAGAATCCACTGTTCTCTGTAATGGCGTCAGGGTATTTTCATGTTGATGGAGTGAATATGCCTCTTTTTTCAAATGCAAATTCACCTTGTTGTAAACTGCATCCCAAAGTTACAGGTGACCTGATCCCACTTTTAAAATAACTAGTAATACCTAAAATCTATCAGACACTTTCCTCCAATTTTTTTGGCATTGAGTTTAGTTTTATTGAAAGTTTTGTCATGTCTGAGGCTTCCTTAGGAACATTATTTCTGCTACTGTCTCTGCATCGATCATATTTCACATTCCGGTTATTTATTTATTTATTTTCCCTACTTTCGAGTTTTCACGTACAAGTGCAGTACAAAACAAAAATGTCTCAGCAATTATTTGAGTAATCGATGAAGCATGCTGGCTTTCAGCAAACCAAGAAATGACTGGTGCTATGTAGGCAGATTTTCTGAGTGGAGAGAACAAGATACAAGCAGAACTTTTGTTCACAGCTAGGGGGATGTGTACTCCTGGGGTTCAGCCCCACAGAGTTCTTGGTCACATAGACATTTCTATCAATGTCTATACATACCATTGACAAAATCAATAAAGACAAAAATTTCAGACAAGTAGAAGGCTGTTTTGCACTGCTCTGCATATTAAGTTCAAGTTAACTTGCCATACATGTATTTATGGGCAACTTAGCATAGCGAGACATTGTCGCGTGGTATACAATGGCAATATATGCTTTGTACTATTGTATAGTACTTGCTTGTCAAGCAAGAAGTATGTATAAAAGGAAAAAGGAGGAAACAAAAAGCAAAGGCTAAGAAGCACAAAATGTGTCTGCTTTTTTTTTTTTGAAAGGAGGAATCAGGGAAAAGGTGTTTGGTATTTCTTTACAAGCTTAAGAATTCTCAAGATGATCTGCAGCAAAAGTTGAAAAATACTGTAATCTCACAATCAGATTTTTACTTTAGGCATTCCAAACATTTCTTGTGCACATTTATAATCTGATTTTGTAGCCATAATTCCCCCAGGGAGTATGATTACCACAACACTTATGTTTCTAACAGAATTCCCAACAACAGTTCACTCAGAAACCGCACTGACTTTTTCTCTGATACATTCATACTTGTAAATACACTTTGTTGTTTTGCTATTCCGTTGGCAAGAAAAAAAATTACACAGTATGCCAGCCAGGCACTTTCAGGCTTTGAAACCATTAGGATTTTTATTATTACTGAGGATCTCTTACTCTTATTATTGGCTTTTTTCTCATATATTTCTCCAAAACACATCCTGAGTGTTACAGAAAAGGCAAAATGGAACATTCTGAGCATTAAAAATCTTGAAAGTTAAAAAAACTGTTACAAATTGTGCAATTTATTAGTTCTCCATATTTTAATGTAGTGTGCCTATCCTAATTTCTGGAATGCACAGATAAGAACAAAACTATACAAGTGTTGTCATGCAGTCTATTTTATGAAACTGTTTCATGGTAAATACACTACAGCTCAGTAAGTAATACCCCACCTCCTCATCCCCACAGAATCCATATGAAAAAAGAGAATTAGTATTATTTTTAAATCATATGTATTATGTATCCATGATCTATATTATTTAGAAAAAAATATTATATTCCCTCAGCTACAGTAGTTGCCATACAAGTCTTGCAGTGCAGTCACAGAGAGCATACAGATTATCATGTTTGTCTCTCTGGTTTCATGCCCTTCATAACAGTAGAGAATCCAGGGATTTTCCAAATCAAAGAAAGGTAAGTAAATCCCAGATTACTACAGATTGAATGTGTGTTTGCTGTCACAGGTTCCTCTCCAGGGGCGCAAAGTATCATACATTCTCTGTGACACTTTTTCGAGGCCCTTTGTCTTTGTTGTAGGTGTCGGTGCCGTGGTGAGTCACTTGAGGTCTGACAGCCTTGCATCTCTCTTGCCAGGAGGACAAGACTTGTTTAAATCACTGTTTCCCACTCAGAAAGCAGACCTACTCCAGACAATGACCATGACCTTGTCATCTGTGTGACCTCATGAACATAACCCTTTAATGTCAGCCCTTGCCTGCTCAAGAACAACACAATCATTCAAGTGCTTAAATGTTTCCCGGGTTATGCTTTCCTTTTTTACTGTGGCAGTCAAGCAGTGTTCCTGGAGCACCTGTTTAACCGACTCTCCCAGAACAGCTCAGCCGACCTGCATATTGTCCCCAATACATCCATATTTGATCCCAAAATCAGGAAAGCAGTCCCACAACAAATAGTTTTTGTTGGACAAAATAGTTTATGCATAAATGCCACATTAGGTAGCCTTCAACCCACAATGGTATTCACTATGGGTCTGTGTTTGTACACAATCATGGTGTGACAAGCTGTATTCAATTCGATAACAATTCAAGAGTGCATGAAGCAAAAAATGTGCTTCCTGCAGAGAACAGGTTCTTTTTGGAAACTACCTTCAACCAGGTTTAAAAATGTTGTATCAACACCCATACTTGCAAGCTCTGGGTCTGTCATGAATTTGTACAGTGTCATATTCAAATGGTGTGAAAAGCTGTATTTGATTCAATAACAATTCAAGAGTGCATGAAGCAAAAAATGTGGTTCCTGTAGAGCAGCGTTTCTCAAACCTCTCCTGGAGTACCACTTGTCCTGCATGTTTTAGATCTCTCCCTGCTCCAACACAGCTGATTCAAATGATCAACTCGTTATGAACTCCTGAAGCTGCTTAACAACACACGCTGCTGTAGAGGACAGGTTCTTTTTGGAAATGTGAAAACAAGTGATTGCACCTCTTCTGGATTCCACCGGGCAGGCTGACTGGTCATCTCAATCTTTGCATTCTCTCAGCGGCCAAGCACAGATTCATCTGTAAGGGGGTCACTCAGCCATGGCCTGAGTGATTCATCTGCTTCTCTGTGAACTTGAGTTGTGTGCTATGCACTGGCTGCACTAGTTCTGTGGCAGCGGTTGGTCTCCATCTCCCAGACGTCTGCTGAAGCCCAAGGATGGATTGTTGGGCCCTCTCCATTTTGTTCCACTCTCCTGTCCCCCATAGCATTTTGGCCTGCCTCTGCATGTCATATTATTATTTAAATACTCCTCCCCCATTTCTCCTTTATAAAATGCATTTTTGGAATCGTTAATTTCACATTAGGCTCAGCTCACCTCACCAGCCTGTGGAGTCGTGCAAGGGCACTGAAGCGAGATGATTGCGATCCTCACAAACACCTGCGCACAAGCCAAGCTGCTAGTTTTCACACTACAAGTCCCACAGAGCTCCACAATGACGTGGGCAGAAATTGAAGGGTAGGCGCCGCTATACTGACATCATCTGAGCAGCTCACCAGGCATCTTAGGAACCACATAATATAATCTAATATCCATGTAAATTTGTAGATTCTGTCTTTCTTTTACAAAATAAACCACGCTAGTTAGTGTTCCTTGGCCTTGCAAAAGCCACTTCACACAAAGGCACTGTCAACAGCATCCAGCATTTCAGGAAGTAAAAGATCATTCTCCCCACCAATGGCTGTCCCTCCATCTACCTCAGGTCTCATGTTTGATGTAGTGACCTAAATGGTGGTCTTCTAACTTTTGCTTGTCTATCTTACTGTTTATATTGCATTTCACAGTTTCCCAGTGTTTCGGCTGGGTTTCCAGTATCTGGGAATCTTTTTTTTTTTTTGGTTCTTCCCTAAATGGGCTGGGTTTTTCTTACTTTTTAGTCTCTCTGGAAAGCTGTCCAAAGCTTTTTTTCACACTGTAAATGTGTCCTATGTTTGCAGAAGGCATTTGGTGCAGGAACATCTTTACAAAGCAATGGTTATTTCATGGAGCAAATATGGCATCTCATGTGTTGTAGCACAAAGATACATCTACGGGCTTTCCCTTTGCCTCAGAGCACCCACGCTGCAGCCTTCCTCCCTCCTTGCTGGCTGGCTGGATACAGTTCGTCTTTCCTCTGTTCTTCTGAAAGAGGTGCATCATGGAGGCCATAGGGTGATATTTCATGTCCCTGCTCTACTGCCACAGAGCAAACATGCAGCTCTCTCTCTCTCATTCCTGCAGGGCTGAAGTTCTGATTTCAAAGCTAACAGCAGTTTCAGGTCAGGGGCAGTCAGACACTGCAGGTAGGTCATTTTATCACTGAGTTTAAATACAACTCCTTCTGCCACTGATGACTTTTTGTACAAATTGTTGCTTGATAAGGTTACCAAGAAAAGCAGAGGTTTTACCCCAAAATGTGAATTTTTATTACTGTATATTGCTTATTTCTATTTCACTGTCTAAAGAGCAAGCAGAGTTTACTGATAGATTCAAATGAAAGTGGACCACACAGCTACTGCCAGTGCACCTCTCTAATAATGCTGACCTTTTCCAATAAGATATTCTTTTCTGCAGTTGTAATCAGTCGAAGTTGTTTACCTCTTTTGATAGTACTGCTTCCCCAGTCAAACCGCTGCTCTTAACTTTTGTCTTCATATATTCTGACATCAATGGGCACTTAAGAGCACATCAAGACTTTCACGGTGTTGCATAATGAGGAATGTGTGGGTACAATCGATTTGAGGGCTGCCACGCTGACGGCTTTCGAGGGAGTCTGATTTCAAATGAGGTGCCTGTCTGGAAACATGCCAGAGGAGAATTGTGTTTGCCCTTCCCTCATACTGGGCATTAAAGTGTCAGGCGGTGCCACAATTATGACATCACTGCCTGAAGAACCTCAGCACCAGCCAATACCACATTCATGACAGCATCCGTGACAAAAAAAAAAAAATCAAAGTTTTTATGTCTATAGCTTAGACATAAATTAAATGTACACCTCGGAATTTCTGTCTGGTCTTCACAGTCAATGACAAAATTAAACCCGGGTGTCAGTCAGATTCTCTGATGCAAATTCCAGGCAGCAGATACCACTGAAGATATAAGGATGAAGGCTGGTGACAAATCTTCTCAATGACTTCAGCTGTCTGCACTGTGCACAGGGACTTGCAAATATGGAAGTGCTTGCCAGATATATGCTGCAAAAACATGTACATGAAACTTAATGACATTAAATAATTTATAAATTCATTCAATGTCCAGCAAATTAATTATATATGACCATGCAAATAGCTGCTAATTGCACAGCTAAAGAGGGTGTTTTTACACACATAATAAAATCATCCTGCAGTTAAGCTCAACACTTATGTTGGGTGCTAATTTGAGTTTTAGCCAATGGACTGCAAATTATGATACACAAATTGTGTAGCTTTTGAACTGGAAAATGGCAGGGAATTAAAACTGCATGCTGTCTTCTGAATTAATTGCCCAGTCTCTGAGTTGTACGGCATCCTGCATTTTTATAGGATTTGCTAGCCGAACGAAACTGAAAACATCATGAAGATTAATGTTGTCCTATAGGTGTATGCTGAGCATATATGGATTTTTCTTTGCTTTTACGATATTTGAAATGGATTAATGTCAAGCCAGGCAAGTAAATGAAATGAGTTGTTATCTTCCATTTGCATAGAACTAGGCAGAAAAGACCACTGTGGGTTATGGGAACTCTCCACACTTCACCTTGAACACTTCCATTTACAAATGGTCCCATTAGCTATGTGGATGCCACACCCAAGTCCTCAAGTTATCATTGAGACAGACTAAGAGACTTTGAGCCACTACTTATATTCCTGAATACTCCCTCCTGTTGCAGCCTAAACACAGAGGAGACAAGTCATCCTCTTTATTGTTCCAATCAATGTCCACAAGTCATTCTGATGTCAGTAATACTGTCACTCATGAAGGCAGATATGTCATTCTCTGAAAGTTATGAATGCCCATATAAATAAATACAGGTTGTATGGGTTATGTATAAGCCATCACTGTCCTCACTGCATTTGTCTTGCAGTGTCTGTCTGTCTGATCTGTCTGATTTGTGTTTTTCTTAGGAAATAGGCATTATGCATTACTGATTCATTATTGGCTGTTGACAATTATTTTATGCACAAAAGAATGTATTAATCATAAAAGTATTGTAAAATGTAAGAGCTTGAAAGCACAATAAAGAATAATCATAAGAAAATGAGCAGTAAACTATTACTATACACATCAAAAACTAAAAGTGGGACAGAGCTCATCTTATCTTTAATACCAGTTTTGAAAAATATGGGTTTTAATAAGGATTAAAAAGAGTTAAAGATTCTGCAGTCGTGATGTGACAGGTTAAGCAATTCCACAGTTGAGAAACTAGGGGAAAAAATGATGCATCTGAGACTGACGAGCATGATATCAGTGCGGTGTTAATTGAGTTCAGACAAATATTAGCTCTCAGAAATACAGAGGGTTTGCAGTTTGTTTCCAGTTTTTCCCACCACCTCACACTGAGTCATGTTGACAATCCGGCGGTGCCTTTGACACCAGCACATTCAGCAAGAATATTAGCAGAGATTATGTAGAATTTCGGGAAGTTATTTGTATCAGAGGCAGAGGGTGTTTATCAAAGCTGTAAGAACCTGCAGAGTCTTTGATAGCATGTGATGTATTAGCAGATTGAAGGGATGCGCCAGCCTGTCAGAAAGAGAACTCGAGGATTGCGCTGGGGGAGATGTTTCGGAACTTAAATCGGCCTCCTCCAGACTGGATGAAAGCCTCACAGGGCAGGGGCCCAAATGAATGTTCATCTCATTTATTATTTCATTTGTGTTCAGAGGCCTGAAACTAAAGCCGTATCACTGGAAGTGACATGGTTATTAGCTGTCTTTGCTGGACTCAATTCTCATCTAGTTTTGTCATCTAAATTAGTCACTTTTAGATATACTATTATACCACATTACTATAATACTATCCTACCCTCTAGATGGTCTTGAGCTATACACTCAAAACCCTTATGACAACTTTTTGGAATTTTGAAGGTCTAATAACTGCACAAACATCACAAACAAATGGCTTCACAGCAAGTGAATGTTCAGGTGAATATATAGTATAACTTGGCAAAGTAGACCTTTCCCCCCTACTGTTCACAAGTAATCAACGCTGTTTGTGGAAGTGAATTCTTAGGCACCAGAGTTAGAAAAGTGCAACGAAGCCCAAAGTAAATCAGCTTATTATTTACCACACACTGCCTAAATAAAGTGTTTCTTACGTGACAAGCAGTAAAGTCCATACATTGTGAGCACTGCTTTATTTGAACTTTGATTTTTAAAAAGTTTTTGGTGCTGAGGCGTGCCAGCGTAGCGCTGCCATCGCACTTTATCGCTACATTTTATTTTAACATCTCGTATGGACCGAACTGTTCATTTTTTAAAAATGTGGGAGAAAGAACATATATGGTCCTAGCGATTTCTGTTGTGTTCCTTTAACAGTGCTGTTGTAAATTCTAGATGACGGTTGCCGAATAAATTCGGACATTTCCTTTTATAACCGTGAAATGCCGGCTTTCGCGCATGTAAAGGGAGAAGTGCACGTCCCTTGGCATCGCGTCGATTTCTGCAATCCGTAATTAGGAATTTGAGTCTGGACTTTGAAATGACTTTTACACTGTATATTTTGTGTACCTGCATTAGGTATACTGCATTTAGACATTAACGGTGGAAGCAGGTAACTTACCTCGCAGTGTGTACACAGCAGCGTATAGCGTGCGGTTACAGAGAAAAGGCTCGCGCCCGCGCGCGTACCCCTGTTATAGATAATGGCAGAGACAACCAACGCACCTCACAGGGAGTGCTTAACGCACAGATGGAACTGATTTCAGTCTGTGTATCATCTGTGTAGATGAGACTGTCTGTTGTCTGTTGTCTGTCTTTATGTGTTCAGTAACGTATTGCTGTGATGTGGCGAATTGCATGGTTTTGTTCATGGTTTTGTGTGTCCAGACAGCAATTTACCTATCTTCAAGTTGGTATGTTCCATTCAGGGATAACCTGTGAGGTAAGTGGTGTATAAGCCATTCTCCTTGCACGGCCTGGGGAAGAGAGTAGTGTAAGTTTTTTTTAATAATTAATATATTATTATCCTTGCTGACCAGTGTTAATGTGGTTTAACACTGTCTTTCAGTTCGTATAGATTCCCTTTTTTGTATATATATTTTTCTCCTCCACTGTATATGTGTTTCACCTCTGCACCTGCACCTTGCTGTAATAAACACCTGCCTTGCACTGTATTTTGGACTCCCTGTCACCTCCCTTGGCTGTCCATGCCCCACTACCTTGTGACAATTGACAGCAAGGTTGATCCCTGGCTTGGAAGAGGAAGGTGCAGGTCATGCTTGAATTGGGCATGACAGGGCCTCTTCGCAGAGAGTAGTGTAGCCCAGTGGTGCTGGTATAACTAAGAAAGACGGGAGGGAGGCTTTGGTTCTTTATGGACTTTTCCAAACTGAGTTCTGTCTCTGCAAGAGCAGGTGCCCACATGAATGTTAATTTCATTAATTATTTCATTATGTTTGGGCGCCTAAAACTACAGTCATATACCTGGAAGTAGCCATCTTAGCTAGAATCCATTCACATCATTGGCATTTAGTAGATAGTCTTATCCAAAACAACTTACATCAATTGTACCTTTTTACAATGTTATCCATTTATACAGCTGAATATTTACTGAGGTAATTATGCGATAAGTACCTTGCCCAAGGGTACAGCAGCATTGCCCCCATGGGGAATCAAACCGGCAACCTTTTGGTTACGAGTTCTGCTCCTTAACCACTATGCTACATTGCTGCCCATCATCAAGTTCTGTCACATCAAGTTCTGTCATCTAAATTGGAGTCACTTTTAGATATACTATTATGCCACACTACTATAATACTATTCTACCCTCTAGTCAATGTTGAGCTAAGCAATCAAAACCCCTCCTACAACTTTGATCCATGCAATTTTGGAGGGTCCAACATCTGCATATTTACAGCATGGTTTATCAAAAACAAATGGCTTCATACCAAATGAATGTTCAGGTGAATATAAAAGCTGCCAAAGCAGACCTTTTCCCTGCTGTTCACAAATAATCAGCACTGTGAGTGGAATTCTTATGCACCAGAATTAGAAACGTGCAACAAAACCCAAAGTAAAGTAAATTGGTCTATTATTTACCACACATTTTATAAAAAAAGTGTTTCTAAAATTAGAAATGGTTCCGTAAAAGTATTTTATGACAGGGTGTATTACATACAATGTGACCAATGCTCTATTTTAACTTTGATAAAACTTTGTTGTATTTAAAGCTCAACCAAAATGTCCATCCATGGACAAAATAGTTGAACATCTTTGCATCAATGTCAAATGTTGATTCTATTCTATTTTATTCATTTCATTATTTATGAGTTTGTTTACTGTATGACATATTTAATTATGCCAGTATTAATGTATTTGTATGTCAGTATTTTAAATATGCCAGTATGAATTATTCAACTGTTCCAACCTGATGCCAAAAGTTACAAGATATTTGTTCAGAATTGCATATTCTATTCAGTTAACATAAGGTCTGTTCTTAGCATTTGTGCCAAATGATATTTTTTTATCCTGTGCATTTAGTTCAAAGATTGCCTTTTGCAGACAAATGGATCTCATTCTCCAGGCCCAGGCTGGATGTGGGGAGAGATGCTGTAAATTAGCCCAAACAAAGGGAGACAATGCTGGGTTGAACATCCAACAATGTTGCATTCATTCAATGCTCTCCAGGTACACTGCTCTCTGTTAGCACCTCTCTCATTCAAGGAGGGCATGCATGAAATTTCACATTCAGGAGAACATAACATTACATTACATTATTGCCATTTAGCAGACACTTTTATCCAGAGCAACTTACAGTTCTTATCCATTTACACAGCTGAATATTATCTTAAGCAACTGTGGGTTAGCTTCCTCGCCCAAGGGTGCAGTAGCAGTATCCCAGCAGGAATTTGAACCAGTGCCCTTTGGGTTACAAGCCCTGCTCTTCACCACTATGCCACACTGCTGCCCACACACATTAAATGCCCACATATTAAATGCTATTGGGGGATCACATGCAATTGAAACAGACTGTACTTATATGAATGGTAAACAAAACAGTAATGAAAGGGGAGTTGCTGTCCAGTCACTCTACAGTCTACATGCAGAGTGGTTCCCAAACCCTTTCTGTGCAAAGGGAGTGAAGCATTTTATCAACCTGACTGCAAACCGTAGTAGACACAGGGTAAACTAGGCAATCGATTTTAACTGCTCATGGCATTACTGTTCATAATAATTTTGTTTTCTCTGTATTTACTTGTGCTCAGCCGATGTCCCTATCCAGGATAACTTAGTCTTTGTTTTTTTAACATGTAATGTAACAATGACAGTTTGGCATTTAATAAAGCAGTTCATGTAAAACAGATTTGCTCACGGATACCATGCCCTGGATTTGATTCTATAACCCTCTGGTTAGGACACTTGTTCCTTGACCAATATGCCATAGCAAGGGTGGGTGTCACTGTATACTGACATCATAATACTATGTTTTTATATTTCATAGAATGCTCATGCATATTCATAATACATTATTTGTTAGTTAAGGTAATGTGCCTTCCTGTGGAGAACCTTAAGAGTGCATCTTCATTGGGAATGTTTTATAATTCTATTCAGGTAGTCTGAGAAGCTCTTAACTGCTTTCCTCTTAAGAACTGCTCAAACAGCAGCTGTGAAGCAGCAATTCATTGAACAGTTGGAGGAGAAACTAAAGTAAGCTTCGCTCCCTGCCAACTGTATCTAAATCCAAAGACCTGGGAGAAGGGACCAGCTGAGAAATATCCAATCAAGACAAAGGTTGAATTAACAGCTCAATTAGCTGTGGTAATTGTGTGCTCGCTCAGAATGAAAACCAGAGCATGTTTCAGACCTCTCCTCCTGGGATCAGAAAACATTGGGTTTAGTTTTTTTAGTTTTATTTGTTTTGGGATTTTTTTTTTAGTTTATGCTTTTGTTTTTGCATTTGTCTTATGAATCCTCAGCAGCTTCTGTTCAGAATCCCTAATCTTTAAATTACCTGGGTATCATCTTTAGTTCACAGCATCCACCAGATTATCTTATTCACATACTGTAAAGATCAGTGCATCTGTAAGGAAAGTGTGCAGCATAGATCCAAATGAACAACTCCATGCATTGGCACTGAGTCATGTAATGATGGTTGAGAGTCCTGTACTGGCCTATCCTTGGTTTTATTCATCCTTTTTTAAATAATAAAGACTTTGCTTTTGCATTGCAACACCAGATTTAATGACATTGCTGCTCTCAATGTTGAGGAATTCAGACTCAATGAAGCAATAGGGAGATTGCATATAGTTGTATAATAGTCAAAATAAGAATGCATCCAGCTTTAGTTCAATGACTGTCATGAACATCATCAATAATGATGAATCTGTAGGACTGCGACTCTGGAAGCCCAGCGCATGTGCAGCTGGAAGGAGCTATGAATGTAACCTGCCAGTAGGGGGCGAAATTTGATTGATTTACTTTAGGAAAGATATCTCAAACCTTTTTGAACTTTTAATAATTTTGAACAAATAGACTATTGTACTATAATAAGATTCATATACAGAAATGTTTTAATAAGCCTCCAAGATGGGGTGTGGTTGTTTATTGCCAGTCACCAATGACAAAATATATGCATATGCTGTATAATATAATGTATTACATATATAAGTGGGCAGTCCTAACAGCTTACTCTTACTCTCATTTCAAAGAAACTCAGCAACTGATATTTACTGTTTTGATAAACATTGCACTTGAAATGTGGGCATATAGTTTTCATCTTTTAAATGTATTTGTTTACAAAGTTGAACTTAACTCTGAGCCTAAAATGTTTTCCGTCAAATGAAATGTGGCTTGCACTGGACTGCAAAGCAGTTTAAAAAGAAAATAAAAAAGTCAAATCAAAGTCTCTTCAGAATGCCAACAATCCAGCGATTTATCAACTTTAGAGGTTAAAAGGAAGAGAGACTAAGTTACACAAAAGCCAGACTAAACCAAATTTTACAGAGCAAAACAATTCCCCTTTTGTAATTCTTTCAAGCTGTCCAGCGATGTCAATAGGTATTTTTCTAAGGGATGCCACCATAAATCCACCACAGAAAAGCATGTCAAGAGGAGTAACACAGTAGAGAATGGGCTCTTTTACTTTAGTGATGCAATAAATATAACCGCTACTGTCCCTTTGAATGGAAGGACTCAATAGATCATTTTGCATGACAAACAGAATCAGTCTCGTTGTGAGACAAAAAAAAAAGTCAATGTATTTCTGGCCCTGCTTGAGGCTGGAGACTTGCCAGCACAGTCATATCAAGCCTGTTCATGATTTCACCTTCTGCTTCAATAGCAGGTATATTGGTATTGTAAAACTCCAAATAAAGGGTTTTTTTTTCTAATGCATGTGAATCCCAACTTAGTGAAAAGGATTCGATCAGAGAAGCTTGTGTTTAACCCTCAGGAACATTTGTGTTTGATCAGGCCCTGCAGTATGTGGTATATTTATTAAATGTAATGGGAGGACACCTATAGGTAGGTATGTATGAAATTCTAACACTGGCAGATGGTGAAAAAATAAATATACTCTGCTTCCAGGAATCACTGAATACTCCTCATAGTGGATGTCTTATTATCATAAGACAAAACATGAATAACAATAAACCTGAACACCGGGAGTTTTTCCCAGTTTCCAATAAATAATTAATAAATGGCAGGGGATTTTCTTCTGCTTTTGCATTTCATCAAGAAAAATAAACACTTTCCCAGCTACAATACAGGATATTGATGCTGGCAGACAGTGTGTATTCCTGCAATTGAATCTCTTTGGCTACTGCCCCTGGAGAAATGGTTAAGAAGCAATAGCCCTTTGGCAGCCTTTTCACAGCTCAAGTCACATCTCATGGAGGTTATTGCTATGATGCCTGGAGTAAAGACCAATGCAATTTACCTCACAGGTACAATTATGTATACTCACACCTATTTGAAAAAAATATAAACTTCACTTATATAACATAAAATATACACTTATAGAGTGGAACTGTAAGTAAGAGTTTTTTTCACTGCACAGTTTGCCATACTCACAGATTTCCATAAGGGAGGTTTACACAAAACCTTGATACATCACTACAAGAGACTCGGTTCCATTGGTGGTGAATTCATCTTGATTACAATGAGGAATATTGGTGAACACTAGGCTTCTGGACACTGAGCAAAAATACTGCATTCTTTTTCTAAAAACATACATGCTGAAATGACCATGGATATATCAGCTCCACAAATCAGAGACTGAACAAGATTATAGGGAGGGGTGGCATCAGTGCACATGCAAACAGATGATAATTTGATCTCTCGGGGAAAATTAAGAGATGAGAACACATAACCTGTCACTCTGTAATTGACAGCTTATTTACTATCAACTAATTAGGACAGGTTTTATCACATTAAGAACTGCGGGGGTTTCGATTTTGAATTAGTCTGCATGTACACGTCTGTGCAAGTCTGTGTGTATGCTGCTTGGTTATAGTACCTTCAGCTGTACAGAGTAAAGTGTTAACTTTAAGGCTGTGAATTTTTTAACGGAAAAGAATTCAAATTACTGGTTACATTCACCTCTGGGCACGGTGACCGCTGAGCACAGTACATTTGGGAGAGTAAACTGACATGACTATTGCCAGATATGTCATAATATCCACCTTTCTACAGAGATGAGAATAATCCAAAACCAGCCTTTTGATTTTAAAGGGGTGAATGTCTTATTGTTTGTTGAACAAAGACAAGCAGTGATAAAATTGTGAAGTGTTATTAAATAATCACAAGCCTTGAGGGCACTGCTGTATGACAATATCTCTGTCTGAGGTTTTTTTTTATCCTTAACACTGGATGGAAGTCAATCAATCAGTCACATCCTGTTTGGTTAGCTGACTGAGAAGAGAAAATAATGATTACGAAATTCTCAAGAATATACAATTTTGCTGAGCTCTGAATTTCATGATGATAAAAAAAATTCTAATTCAGTCATTTCTCTAATTCAGTCTAATATTTTAACAAACATTGAGTGAACAAGAAGATCATCCAGTTTCCTCATGCAACACCAGGAAAGATTATGTAATTTTTTAACATTATCAATAGGACAATTACATCTGTAGACTTATATTCCCTTTGTATATACAAGAACAGTCTTGATGTTGCAGAACTTTCAGCAAAATGTGAAATTTGTGGTCTGGAACTTTAATCAGTGATGTGCTTCTGACATTAGACTCAGGATATTCACCAGCTGGGCTGTACCTGTACTGAGGTTTGGGATGCACCTATGGTCTTCTTCTGGCAGTCAAAAATAACGTCACCTAGGGTAATATATCATTGTCATATCTGACAATGCAATTACTTTCCAATTAGTGCAATTAGTCCCCAAGAGGGTCCTATCAGTTGACACCCACACATGACAATGGACAGGTTAGTTCTGGCATCTACTGTGTGGATATACCCTAGTGTCAGATGCCATTATCAGCAGATTCACATGGATACAAACCTTGGGAGACAGTCAGTGTGGAAAGATCTAATATTTTTAAGCAACTAGGCCTTCCCTTTCCACACTATGAGGCAAGGCTAATGCTATATACCAGTCCAAAAGCAAGCATGCCAGTGTCAGTGCATTCCACAGTTTCAATGCTGAAAGAGATGCCGTCTTAAAGATCAGGGGAGAAAGTTATGCAGCCCGAAAGATACAGGAGTTTGGAAAAAGAGTGATGAATTTGGGGTCAGTACATGGTATCAAGAGATGTAACTCTAGACACTGTGCACCCCAGCCCAGGTCAGCTGGACAAATAGTAATATCTGAAATATTACCCATCGTCCAAATGGCACTGGCATTTGCTCTGGTGGAAGAGCAAACATTGTACATTACCTGCAATGGATTCTTTCCATTTTATTAACAGCATAGTTGTGCAGTCCTCAATGGTTTAACAGTACTGGGAATAGTAGAGTTCATAACAAAGTTATATCAACAAACTTGCTGACCCACACTCGTGGCTGTCAGGGTGGATATACAATGTTTAGTTGGTGAAGACCGAGTGAGGGATGTGTGCGAAGGAAAAGCTGATGCGAACAGAATCTTACAACACCACGGCTCCTAATGAAAACAGAAAACGCATTTCCTTTCGGAGCTATCGGATGCTGTTTGGCCACCCACGGTTTGTACTCCATGTCAGACCGTAATTGTGTGCTGAAATATGTGACACTTAATGATTTGTTTGAACTTTATTTTCCACCTTTGTTTGTTTTCACCTCGCTTGTGTTTCAATTAGAGTTTGATGTTTGTCAAATATACAGCTTTCAGTGTCGTGGTTCCACAGGGCAAACCAAAGTGAGAAATCTAAATTGCAGTATTAAACTTTCATAGGGTACACCTCATAAAATAAGAAGATGGCATTCCACAATAATAGCCTTTTTTGTCCTTAGACAATAAACCTGCATTAATAATTATACACCATCTTTTTTGCCTTTCCCAGAAGTTGGGTTCATTTCTGTGTGACTAGGGAAAAAAAACAAAACAATATCTAAAGCACTGAGCAAAAGCAGCCTTTCCAAATCATGTGAATCACAGCGTGATGTCATTTCCTTTCCTGGCCTCTAGGGACAGATCTCGTTTCACAAAGCTGGCTTCCCAAGATTTCAGATAATAAACTTTTCGGAAAAGTAAGGCACAGTTGAAGCCTCGCAGCAGAATTGTTAAAGTAGGCTGGCTCCAAGACGACATGGCTGTTAGTGTGCTGCTTCAGAGTGAACACAGTGTTCAGCCAGACTGCATTGTGTTTAGTACCACCTTCATAGTGGAGAGATTAGTCATAAGAAAATGTTGTGAGTGAGATTAATCATCAGAAACTCAAACTAAGAAGTCATCTCAACCTCTGGTGCACCCGAAGGAGTTATGTCCACAGCTCGTATCTGTTTCTACTGCTGCACACAGTAAATGTTTCAATTCTAGACCATTGGATCAGCCACATTCAAAGTTTTAAAGCCTTTATAGTGTGCCAGGGGACAGTGAAAGCATACATCTCCCTTAGTAAACACCACAATGTTTATGGTTGTTTCCTGACTTCTTTATTAATGAAAGCGCAAACAAACTTTTTGCACAGCGAAACTAGCAGTGTCGTTCATGTGCATAATGTGGAGCGTATCACCCTTGAGAAGTTAGAGGAAGAGGCCATCAATGTCATCCTGAATGCATATCGAATGACAAAGGGCATTTGGGGAATCGTGGTGTGGAGTTATAGCTCCATTCCCTGAGAAAATGCGTGTCATGCTTCTGGCATTCAAGCTGCAATAGGATAATTAGAGGCAAAAGGGGAGCGAGAATGTCAGTATGCAAATTGGAGTGGAGAATAGTTTTATATTTAAAAATATCTCCAATATGCTGACAGCAACAGCGGTAGAATCAATCACATTGATTTTGAATTTACACCAAATTTACTATCAACTCTGACAAGAGTTTTGAATGCTTGAGAAGAACAACAGCAACAATATTTGTGTTTATTTATCTGTTTCTTTCTTTCTTTGGCAGACACTCTTATTGAGCTACCAGACCAGCAAGGTAAAATGCATTGAATGCATGTCAAAGGGGCAACAAGCACAAACACACAGAACTGCCAGTAACAGTAACTAGAAAACAGTCTGAGCATTCAATAGTAATTATTTAAATATACATTAAGTAGGGTAGTGCAGTGCGATCATCCTTAAAAGACATACTGCCGTCATGCACATAGGGCCTATTAATCAAAGGTACAACAGCCACAACCCATGAAGGAATTGAGCCACCAACCACTGGGTCAGTGTTTCCCAAAACCTTATCCTAGCACTAGGCACACTGTCCTGCATATTTTCTATCTATCCTTGCTCTACCTGCCTGACTGAACTCATCAGTGGCATGTTTGATTAGCTGAGCACACCTGATTTACTCCAGCAGCAAGGATAGATCGAAGATATGCAGGACAGTGTGCTGCCAGGAGTAAGGGTTGGGAAACACTGCCCTGGGTTACAAGCCTTGCTCCTTACCACTACACCCTATTGCTGCCCCCAATCATAGTGTTTAGCAACAATCTATCAGAGCAACATTGCACCATCTCTGATTTCATTCAGGGTTTGGAGTGATAGATACTAGGTGCTAGGCATAGGACACATCCAGGTGATGGCAACCAAGGTGAGGTTTGAAGATGAGCTGTTATTTGCAGCTGATGCAGAAGATGGTCAGCGGTTCCCCAGTTCTGTCAAAGTAGGCTAATGTCATAGCCATATCTCATTTCCCTAGTAACACTGAGTGTATCTAAGATTTGTTATCATTCTTATTTGTGTAATATATATGAATGTATGTATCTTTCTGTACTCCATTCATGCGGAAATTCTGTGGAGGGACTGACTTCAAACAATTCAAGAATGATATACACACAAACCCTGGTTAAGGATGCATTAAAATATGATTGGCAATGGATGAATTTGTGTGCCATGTCCTGAGCTATGTAATTCATTTCTGTGAGCTGAATATCATTGCAGCATTAGATTTCAAAGATGAACAAGGTCGTTGGGAGATGGCATGCCAACAACAAGGCTCATCATTATTCATTGAAAATGGCATGTAAATAGAAAAATCGATTAACGTCAGCCTTGTACATCATCCTCAGTCAAAGGCTAATGAAGATCCTGTGAATTAAGTTTTGGATTGAAAGGCATCAATATCTCTGTTGTAAAAAGGTATTTGTCATGTGCTACAGGCTTTCAGTGAATCCTTGACAGCACCTAAAGATAGACCATGCTCTCCAGCTGAAATGCATTCTAGACTAGAATTTAGAATTTAGAATTTTGGAACTCATCTTCCATTGTTACATGAAATGTAAGTGTCTTTTTTAACACTTGATATGGAGTACTGACAGAAGTGATGAGCTGAAAAACCTCCACCCAACATGTACATTTAGATTGAACCAAATGAATCACATATAACTCTCCTCAATAGTCAATACCTTTCAGTCAATAACACACATAACAGTCTCACTTTAATTACTTACAGTGCCCTTTCTTTTTTTGTAGTCCATTTTGGATTGACACACAGGTTGTAACTGTGGAAGACACAAACAAAGAGGGTGACAAGATCCACAGTGCTCAAAGGTTGCTTTTCAATCGAAAGCTCCAAAACTTTTCACATTCACAACACTTATATGCAAGGTGGCTTCCCCCTTCACTCCAGCCACAGTTTGAGCAGTGAGACGTGGAAAGGGCAGATCACTGAGAGGCATTAATGCGGTTCAAAGCTGTGAAAGATTCGCCACCGCCCGGCCCAGGGAGAGTGTTTTGTGAGATCGGGGTGGTTGACCACGCTCGTTAACGAAGCTTGAAAGCAAGAGGCCCGCGCTGAAATGTGAAAAGGTTTGTGCTGACGACCCATGGGGAGTGCTGACGGAGCAGGTTCCCTGCTCTTTGAAACTTGCTGGTCCAGGGATTGTCTTTTGTGGTGTGACTTAATTATTTAAAGCTCTGCAGGGTCTTTGCACAGGCGATCCCACGCATATCTCTGACCTCGCATTTTATATTTTGCTGATTTACATTAAGGAGTTCCGTGTTTGCATTTACCCTGTGTCGGCCAGATGTAATGTTGTCCTTATTTCATGCAAAGTATGCAGTGTTAACTTTGTTGCCTCCTCTACAGTGTGTGTGTGTGATTAAGGGAGATTCTTTTTTCTTGTTGAGTGGTTTGCTTTGAGCAGACGCACCAGCTTGAGTGGTCAGTATGTTAAAACAGTACTTGTTATAAATACTCCATGGCAATCCAGGCCTGATAGAAGATAATGTACTTTGAGGTCAAGAGTGTTAAGGCCCTTGCTAAAAGAGGGGCCAGTATTCCCAACAGAAAGGATATGAACTGACAGCATATTGAAACAGAGTCTCACTGAATGTGTTTTTTTCATCCTCATATCACAAATGCCTTTAACTTTAAATGCAAATGAAAGAGAGAGAAAAGCATTAATCTTTTTCAAAGGATCCCCTGAAAACGGCAAACTAAAGATCTGCTATCTCAGCCAAACATGCCACCATGCCTTACCAAGCGTTCAAAGCGAAATCCTGGAACTCTCTCTTCAGCATTGGATTAGGCCGTTACATCCTTTGATAGGACTGTCATTATCATTGAATCTCAGGTGGACCAAAGGATGTTTTACATTGTCTCACAGCAATAACTCCGAGGCCAGCGCACACTGAGAAAAACCGTGTTGTCTCTGGGGGCTAAGAATATGTGAGACAGTAAATACACTCAAAAAAATGCTTTTAGTGTACTAAAATGCCCAAGTTACTCAAGTGTACAAATCCTAAATCAGTGCATACACATTTGTAAACACGTTCTCAGCATGCAAACACTGCAATATGTCACTGTGGCAATATATTAATAAATGCTGTACAGGATTGTAAAAATTGCACTGCCATTCAAAATAATGGTTTCAATATGATACCAATTTACGACTTATAATTTTCCCTGCCTTACCTTACACAGACTAAAAACAAAATGTTCCAGAGGAACACATCCCAATATTTTTTATGTTCTTGTCACTCGGAAAATTGTCCCAGTCTGTAGGCCATTTACTTTTAGATCATATGATGCTGTTTCTAAATTCTTTGTATTCAGATTAGGTTAGACAGTATAAAAGGAAATGTTCATAACGACCTGAGGCTTGACTCTGTATGATATAAGTATTGTCATATCACCCGGAGTCAGGCTTCAGGGTCATCATTGTTGTTTCTGTGGGTCACATCAAGGCCCACAGGTCTGTATAGGTACAGAATATACAGCTCCAAAATATAACCTGGCAGATGCCATGCCTGACAGAAACAAATAAAGTACAAAAAAGGAAAAAAAAGTAGACTAAAATGGAATATGTCAGCATAGAAGATTACATATTGTCAGTGTTGGGGAGTAACTAGTTACATGTAACGGCGTTACGTAATTAAATTACAAAATAAATGTAACTGTAATCCGTTACAGTTACTGAAAAAATTATGTAATTAAATTACAGTTACTAATCAAAATGTTGGTGATAACAAAGGGGTTATATTCTTTTCGGTAAAAAGCTTATGTAGAATATAACATTCATTCTGTTGCTTTGCATCTTTTCGCCGTGCAGGAATGCCTTCTTTTAAGCGTGTTTTACCCTCTCGCGGGTTTGATCGCTCGCCTGAAAAATGAACAAGTGAATTTCGCACCACATCAGAGCAAGCAGTTTTCATTACACCAACGCTGCTAGCAAGTTCGAAAAGGCAAAGCGGAAAGGGGGCGTGGCTTCTAGCCCTACTTGAAAGCGATTGGCTTTCGCCAGGTGAAACTTTCGCTCCAGTTGAACATAACTTAAGCGAACGTTCATTTCGCCCATTTTGCGTCGCTCGCAGTTTAGCCGTGATTAACTCCGTCCATTCGCCCCCTCCATTGACTTTTCATACATCCGCGTTAATTTCGTGTGGCGTTCGGTTAAAACTCACCTTTTGGCATATTTCCGGTTAAAACAAACGTTGGGACAGATTTGGCAACACCATCAAGGGTAGGATGGCTTAATTACAAGGAGCTGTCTCTACGTCTAGACAGGCTCCATTCATTTGGTAGTGTCATTACCCGATCCGTGCCCGCTGCCCGATCCGTTCTGCACATGCGCAAAAGTCAGCGCATGGGCAGAATTTAACCTCTTTTACGACACTGCCCGATCCGTTCCACGCATGCGGGATTTTTTACGTGGCTTTAATACTCAGCAGGAGTTGGTATCGGTTGGTATTGGTGGTAAAATTAGCTGTATGTGTATGCTGTACAACAAATATGTCTGATACTGAGTTCTACGCAGCCCTCCGGCAATATGAAGATGTGACATGCACAAACAAAAAACGATCCTTTCAGCGACCTTGTGTCATCATACTGTATTCCTTCTATTTCTGTATTGATTCTGTATTGTATTCTGTATTATTTCTGATTGTGACATCTTTTCACAATCAATGTTAAAACAAGAGCAGTCGTGCAACCTATGTGTGCTTTTATGTTGGCTGATATCGGCGACGTCACAAAAAACTTAAGTGGTAATGCATAGACGACGCGAAGCGGTTTCAGATCGTCAATAACAAGCATTAAACAGACTCTCGCTGTGAACTGCCAGTTGTTTCCGGTTACGTAAACTCGCTGACGGCCGTCCAGTGTTTCAACACCGTAAAATGTTCACACGTGCGTGGTACAAATCGGGCAGAAATATGTTGTGTTTCCCAGTGCGCAAGCACCCGCATGTGCAGAACGGATCGGGCAGCGGGCACGGATCGGGTAATGACAGGCAGTATGCGCTCAAGTTTTGAGAATTGTTTTTGATTGGTTCTCTTGTTTGAATTGGCACCGCCTCTCGTCTGTCAATCAAATCAATGCACATTGCTCCAAGCAACCTGAGTCTGCCATGCCTGCGACCAGCCGATGACGTCAAGGCGGGTGGCTATATCGGCAGACAAGAACGCCTTTCAGTGCTGGAAATTCAACAATATTTTCCCTCTGAAATCATAAAAGGGCTCTAACATTACTGTACAGTGTAAAGCTTGTTTACCAGCGTTGAAAATGCTGTCAACATCGACATGCTCGATGTCAAACCTGAGGAAACATCTACAGGTAAGTTAATGTAACCGCAATCAGTCACATAAAATAAAGTAGCCTACCTCCGGCCCCACCATGTTATTTATGTGTGTTCAAGACGTAATTTAGCTCTACATTTCGCTCGGTGCCGATCCAGTAGGCTACATATTTATGTTTAATCTCCATTCATGACAAATTAATTGCTAGCTAGCTAACAGATGCCTTTTGCACAGCCGCACCTCCTTTTATGAACCCTTTGATAGAAAATCTTAGCTAACGTTAGTCCTTGAATAGTGATGTAGGTAGCCTATGTGAGATCTAATAACACTCACTAACTGAATTCAGCATTGTGTTTTCATTAAATATTAACTTGGAGAGCTCATTAGGCCGTGAAATTTCTACAGGGCACCAACAGACTAAATTAATGGTCCTAGCCATGCGTACTGTGCTTTTTGTTGGGCACACAACGGTAGTTGTTGCCAGTTTGCCCTGTTTGTGTGATCTACATACTTGTGATTAGTTGTGGTGGTTGTGCTTTCAAATCAAAACATTCCAATCTTAATTCAAGTTATATTGAAGAACTTTTAATGAAAGTTTGACAGTAATCAGTGTTGAGTACTGTTGTGAGGTTTACACTGCCTGGTTTAAATTTATGTTTTTAGGACTTTTCAGCTTTATTGCCCAGTTTAAAACATTTGTTAGAAAAGTAATCAAAAAGTAATCAAATGTAATAAGTTACATTACTTTGATGAAGTAATTAAAATAGTTACATTACTTATTACATTTTTAACAGGGTAACTAGTAATCTGTAACCTATTACATTTCAAAAGTAACCTTCCCAACACTGCATATTGTAAATGTGAATATAAGTAATATGTTTAAAATTTAAATCTGGATATTGTGAAAAATGCAGAACAGCAGTTATTTAGAGTCCTACTTTTATAAGGTAGAAAAGGCATTGAAAGACTGCAGTACTTATGTTGACAGGCACTTCACTCCTTCACTTGGAGCAGGAAAAAGGAGATTATTGAATTGTATTTATACACTTCAAACACTTACACTGAAATAGGTCAAAATCCATCTATGCTAAATTACATGCTATACAAAAGGATTCAATACCAGAATAGTTTCTTCTTCCTTTTGGTCTGCTAATTAATTTTCTTCCCAAAAAGCTGAATTAGTTTTTTGAATTAGTTTGACAAGCACTGATTTCATGAAACTCCTTTTGTCCTGTGTGTGTTTTCAAGTTCTAAGTCTGTTTAATTTTATTTAATTTTTTCGGTATTCACAATCTGTATTAATTCTTGTGCATTGTGTTTTCACATTTCTGATAACAAGGAAATGCATTCATTTCTATTGTTATTTTTGTAATTATTGACTGTATGCTTTTTTATTTAAAAAAAAAGTAACAAAAAAGGCAGCAACAGTCAAGCTCTTCCCCACCTGCTCTGCTGGTACTTTCTCCAGTTGTAGTATTATTAATGTATTGTCAAATGCATTCTTAATTACAGTCTTTCATTAACAGGATGCACACTGAACCGTCTTCATAATGTCTGGCTGGAACTAAAGACAAAATGGGTAATAAATGAATACATGTTAATGTGATGTTTTGTTTCAGTTGATGTTTCCCACTGAGAACACCTGGTACCAAGAGTGGATTGTAAAAGGGCATGGTATAAGTATTTTATTCAACCACAGCTTTCACTGCAATTTGTGTTAATACTAAGACTTTGTATTAGCTATTTTGAAGCACCTCAGTCACAGTAGCCAGCTTTCATTGTCGTCTGTCCTATGGCATCCTATTCTTAGTGTTCCCTACCGGCTGAAAACTAAACTTACTGAAAGAGTCACTGGAGCAAACAGTGATGTCCACGCTCAGATAAACTCCAGACTACTGCACTCTTGCAATTAGTTCACTGAACCGAGACCCATTGGTCCTCTACCTGTAGAATTTGGCATGACTGTCATCCTAACTCTAACTAAGTACAAATAGTGCCACTCTGTAGGAATTGCTTACAATCCCTGGGCCTTCAGTCCAATGCCTGGATGTTTGCCCAACTACTCACTCCAACACTAACCTTCTTTAGAAGGAGGTGAACCTGCCTACCCTACAGCCATTCAATCACAGTAGCACTTTGTGTTTAATTCTAAATCTGACAGTGCTGGCTAATGTACCGCCAGTGACAGCAGGATGAAATGTATAAAACAATACAAAATTAATTTTAAAAATTCATGATGAATGAGGAAATGGAAAGGACAGTGGCTTCACAAAAAACTATGGCTTCATCATCCACAGTTATGCACCTGTATTTAATACAAAGAAATCGAACAGTCATATCTTGTCCAATGGCCAGTATCCTTTCAGACACATTCCTCACAGACAACTGTCCACTTTGAAATGTCAATGGAAAGAGCTCTATTATTGGTATTATTAACAAGGATGGCATTTATCGATTTAATTTACTTTAAATGCTCAAAATAACAAGGATGGCAATTTGAATAATTAAGTGGCAAGTAATCCCAAAACTTTCTCTTAAATGTTTCAAATTATAGCTTTCTTGTGCTAAACAATTCAAATTACAAAACGGAGCTAAATTTAGTTAAATCGATTTAAATTACTGAGAATAAACTTTCAGGTTAGGTTGAGTGCAATGAACAACATTTAGAACACAGACCTCACAAAAGCTGTGATGTGTCATGAGCATTTAACGTAATTTACATCGATAAATGCCATCCTTGTTAATTATACAATCTCACGTTGTCGCTTTCGCAAGCACACAAACTACAGACAATCTGCGCTGTTTCGCGAGCATAACCATTTATTTACGATAAACTATAAAAACTATAAAACTATATATATAAAACTATAAACTATAAAAAATGTTATCGGTTATCGGTATCGGTATTGGTTATGAGAAGCAGGAATTTATCGGTTATTGATATCGGTTGTAAAAAACAGTTATCGTGCATCCCTACCCATATTAATAAAAATAACATTTTACTGACCCCTTTTTTTTTGTTGGGGTCATTAATTTTCAAAGGGGGTTAAGACTCTTCCTTCACATTTAACATGCCTACATCTACAGGCCCTGTACATCTAAAACCCAAACATCAAAACAGATTTATTGGGTGTGCTCTTGTACAGACTATGGAGAGACAGCAGTAATAAATCATATAGGTTTAGCATTAAGTAGTTCTCTTTACCACTATGCAGTACAGAGTGTAGCATATTTCCGGTATGTCTGAATGTGACATAACCTTAGCACAGGCTAGGACATGATAATCATTTTGTTTAGCCCAAGCTGCAGTCCTCCTTCACCATAACCACAACAGAATAGACTATAACATTCCATAAGTAATGAGTCCCAGTTCAAATATGTGGGCCTCACTTGCAGATTTTTTTTTTTTTTGCAATATTACTGTTGTGCCATTGGTAGTAACATTGTCATGGCGAAATCAGATACCTGCAAAGCTGTAATTAAGAAGGACTTCCTTACGAAATGCGGCTTGTTGCCGGGGGGAACCTCTCTAATGGCACCTGGAGGGCCTGTGAGGAGGCTCTAGGCGGAAAAGCAGCGTAATTAAAGCTGAGGCCTTTCACAGTTCCCTCTCTGGCTCCTGTCAAGCTCTCTAATGGCTTCCATATGAGTCGCTTTACGGCCAGAAAGTGGGATTAATGTTCGATGGTGGGGGAAATGACTGTCCTGGGAGTTACCTGTCAGAGCCCGGCGGCGCGGCCCGTGCCGGAGAGATCGCGGTTTCACAACATCGCCCAGAGAGGATGTCATCCCCCTGTGGAAGGAGTGGGGATGGATGTAAGCAAAACGACAGCACTGGACATAGCACGCTTTTTTTATAAGAACGAGTGCAGCATGTCACGGGGTCCTGCTTTTCGCCATCCTGCTTTTGCCAGCGTCTTTGAATGCACACACAGGGGTGGTAGGGGAAACACAGCAGGCACGCCGTGTTGCTGAGCGTTTACCTGGTCATTCCATGCACAGGTGACCGTACATGCACGTGCCTTGCAAGGCTTTGTGCTTCTGAACCAGGCAGCTGCGCTGGATATAAGAACGCCGGGATGAGAGGCGAGCGGCCTCTTTCTCTTCATCAGCCCAGGGAATGCTTTTCATTAATCACCATACCCCACCCGTCAGACACGTATGTACACCTATCACTCACAGAGCGCCACTTCCTCACAGCACAAAGAGGGCTGGGTGGGGAAAGAGAGCCAGAGAGGGGGAGAGAAGGAGCGAAAGAACAAGTGAGAGGGGTAGAGAGAGGGAGGGAGAGAGGGAGAAAGTGATAGACAGAGTGCCAGACGCAGTGCGTCTTGCAATGTGCTGCCTGTCAGGTTCCACTGCATCCCATTGACAGGCCAGCTGATACGTCCTGACTTTTGCTTACGGAGGGTTTTCAGCCGGCGCACTCCGGGGGTACCTGCAGGCCTCAGAGACATGGGTGTGCATGCTGGGAGACAATGGGGATTGACACGGCTATAAAGCGATCCTGCCCGTACGCCCGCTGCCAGTCCTCACCTTGTTAAATCATGGAGAGTTTCTGCCTGCCTGTCAATGCTATAGAAAAGGTCTCCTCAGCCACTGGGGAAAGTTGCAGCAAGGGCTTATGGGAAACATAACAGTTGACTGTCGCTGGAGTTCAGCTGGCATCTTTCGGGGAATTGATTCAACTCAAGGGCATGAGTTACATGAAGCTGCAAAGTCCCCTCCGTAAGCATTTGTCAATTAATTATCATCTGCAGCCTTGATGAGGTGCTTATTCTCACACATCATCATTACAATTAAATGCTGAGAGTTTAAGGCTCTAAGATAGGAAAAAAGATAGATAGGGAAAAGCAAAACTTGATGCTGTAAGTTACACCGGATAAGACCATCTCCCTAATGACAAAATGTAAATGTAAAATGATGGCCATTTCAAGAATTCAGGAAGAAGCACATCAATTATTAACAGGATGGCAGTAGAGTATTACCATGAAAACATGGAGATGGGCATTCTGCCATGTTAAACTTACAATGTAATATTTTTAATATTACCAATTGTTTATGTTTAGTCAAGGTTGCATCTCAGTGTAATAGTGCATCCAAGCTGTCACATGTCATCTATTAAAAGGTCAGTCTTAATGTTTCCGTAAGACAATGCCTTGAACATTGTGTGCTTCAAGTGAAGTTGTGCAGTAATAATCATGATTCCATGGGACTGGTGACAATGAGAGAGGTATTGATAAATGTAAATAGAACTTCAATTTAAAGCTGTTCCACTTCAGGCCACCTCACTCATTCTACAGGAGACTCCCACCATTTGAGGATTTGTGATTCCTGACAGTTATTCTGAAAATATGTTTGTTTTGTCCCATACCAAAATTACATATACTGTAATATATTGAGAACCACAGTATGTTGTCCACCCCAAGAATATATTAAAATATATTTACATTGTATTAATGCAAAGCAGAAATATATTGCCATATACCAAAGTGGCAATAATTTACATATTTTCAGTACATTGATTTGGATAAATAAATATTCTTTAAAATATATTCTCAATGTTTTACATTTTGTATTGGGTGACAGGAATAAATAACCTTGGTACATAAGCCTTTATCATTTCTACATTACAGTATTTGAGGATCTCTCTATTTTCATATTTTCAATATTTATCCCCCAAACGGCAAGGGAAAGTACCCCCCCAATCTCCCCCAAATGTATTTTATATTTTTTTTCCTTTTGCTTTGCAAGCAGCAGTTTGACGTGGTGATCATGGAACAATGCTTGCTATCAGACGGTTGCATGTTCAATTCCAAAGAGGGACACTTGTTGTACCTTTGAGCAAGATGTGTAACCAAAATTGCTTTAGCACATACAAATCCTTTATAAATAAATGTAACCTATGGAAATTTCCATGTAACCAGTAATAGGCATTACAGTTGTTCCACAGTGTCATGCTGCTCTAAAGCATAAAATATTCCCACACAATAGCAAACTGTTCCAGAAACAAGACTTTACCCTTCTGTAAATGTACACAATGCGCAATGCATTTATAAAATCTGAACTGCCTTCTTGAGACAGTTCCCTAATACAAGTGAAATTCACTGTATCATCAGGTTTTTGGGAAACCATTCAGTCAGCAGTAGCATATGGGCAGACAGTTCTACCAGTTAAATTTATAATCTGCATCATATGTCCCTAAAAAAGAGGAACTAAAAGTTTTTCTTCTCCTTCTGTCTCTCACCAGAGTTCCCCTTGTTTTTCTTTGTTGTCAGTGTAAAATGTACTGGAATCGTTTCAGACATGTTCCTAGATACAGAGTTAACTGAAGTCGCCACCTTCCTATTATTATTATTATTATTATTATTATTATTATTATTATTATTATTGTTGCTGTTGTTGTTGAAGTAGCAGTAGTAGTAATAGTACTAGTAGCAGTATTAATAATATTATGTCCCACCCATCTTTGGATGACTACTTTTGAGCATAATTAATGTTGCAGCATTTCTGATTTACAGTCAAGTAAAGATTTTTCCTCACCATACACAAAATGACGAACAGATTTTTAAGTTAATTAAAATTATTCAGTTTGTGCGGCTACTGTGAAAGAGAGGATGTTGTCTGAATACTCACTGTTGGACTGAGGAGGATTCCGTGAGACTGTTAGTGTAGTCTGGATCTAGCATTGTATTGTTTTTTCACATTTCCAAAAAAGGTACTTCGGGTTGCTTATATCTTTTGAGCTCCTTGGCACAGATACCATTTTCACGCGAGTCCATCTTGGATTTGGCTGACCACCAGCCCTTCCCACTCTCGTAGCAATGAATTGCTATTTGATCCCACAGATGTGGTGCACTAAATAACCACAATGAGGTCAGCATAAGCTACACATTTTATTGTATGAAACTACAAGAAATCCCTTGGTAAAATAGGTTATGACTTAGCTAGCTACCGAATTGCTGAAGAGTCACATTGGTGTTGACAATCAAAAAGTATAGATTTCCAGAGAAATGTAATGAGAATATGCACTGCAAGTGACCTTCCCTAGCCAGGTGTTATCATCCAGAATTTATTTCCAGTTTAAAGCCAATAGTGACTGTTTATTCATTTTCCTAAATAGCTGCAGTAACTTAGAGCCAGCTGGAATATAACATTAGCTTGAATGAGCTGCGGTACCAGCCACTGATCTGTTTGCTGTTTTGGCGCAATTTGTCTGTGAAGCACTCAATACACAGTCAGAGGGCATCATGTGTTTTGTTTTTTTGCATTTTTACTGTCATTATCTCCAGATTGCTGTATCTTGTTCCTCTTAGTTAATGTCCATTCACAGAGTGATTGTACGTCTGGGGAGGTATTTTCACAAGTGTAATTATACTGTAGTGGGTTTGGCAGCATTTTCTTTGGCAAAAACTGGGTGTATATTGGGTGACCAGCAATTTTCAATGCAAATAGCGATGGGCTTTGCAGAATGCCTTTTACAGTGATGAACATTATCAGAACATGACTTGAAACTGTCCACCACATTTTGCATCATTTTTATTAATAGGTAATTGGAAGGACTTTAAAACAGTGGACCTGTTATAGTGCATGATTCTGATGTTCTGATCTTATTCACAAATAAATAAATAAATAAAACGTCATCTTATTCAGAGACTGATTCCTCCATTTTGCAAGGTTCATTTTTAGACAGCATACTTCAGGGACACGGGGACGGATCTCTGAACAGATGGCCTGTGTAAACGACAGTCTTGACCATGTGTGACAGTGATGGAAATCTTCCACAGATGACAATGAGTCCTCCGGGGAAGCGAGCTGTGGTTTGCGGAGGGTCATGTTCTCCTCTGCTTCAAAGCTCGGCTCCTTGTCGGGGCCTGTGAATGGTCAGGAAGGCTTCCTCCGAGGACTCGTTGACCACAAGAGGTTGCGAGGGAGCGGCACTTGATTCTCGCAAAGATCATCATTTTACTCATATTTCTCAGCCGGTCAAGAGGCCTTTTATGTTCTGAAGACACAGTTTAACACATACAGTAGATCTTCGCAGGAGTGAGGGCCTGATGGATAGATAAATAGTGGGTTAATCAAGAAAAAAAAACTTTGATTGCATTTTATACTTTTCAGATATTAGCTTGTTTTACTTTGTGGTTTTATTAAGTGAGAAGTTAAGTTCAGAACATTCACATGGAATTGAAGATTATTATGTTTCTTTTGGAGTGGTGTACTGGTGACCCAAAAAACTGGCTAAAGGACATGCTGACCTACATCTGATGGAACAAAAATGTACTAATATCATGGGTATGAAAGCTTTCCAGCATAGCGGAGCACTGAAGGCCTGATTAATATTACAACCAAGACTGTGACACACAGAAGCTGTGCTACAGAATGTGGCACAAACAATGCTTTCAGAAATCATCTGCACGAAATTGCTGCCTCATAAAAGTGATCCCCACATATTCACAGAAACATTTAATACTGTGCTTGTTTTTCGTTCAAAACTCCACTCCTTGACAGCACACATGGTGTAGGATATTATAGTGGATAACGGTGCAGAGCATTAGACTAAATGCTGTGAGTTTCAGAAATCATACTGCTACCTACTGCCTCCGTGTGCTTTCTTTTGTGTTTTATTTTTCATAAGCACGTCATGCAGGCAGGCAGGTCTCCATCTCACAGGGAGCTGCCGGTGTCTCCCGTTACTCCGGTGAGATGTATACATTGAAAAGCCTCCTAACAAGGGAGCAGATCTGACCCCCAGAATGTGAGAGTAGGTCGTCTTGCACTCTGTCTACAGAGGCCCTCCCACAGTGGGGTGAGGCAGGAGCATCCTAGACTCAACATTCATCCTTAAATCTGACTCACCATTGAAAGAGTATCAAAAATCGATACAGAAACCTGTGCTTGTATTGACATACAGTCAAACATGCATTTATGTGTAGGACAAATGTTATCTTAATCTGAACAGATCTGTCTGTGCCGTGCCAAGAAACAGCAGGCTTCTCCATTTTTTACAGCGGCATGCCTGTCTTCCAGGGAGCCACTCTGGTAATCAGGCCAAGCACTTGCATGTCAATCCACAGAGTCTGTACAGTGCAGCAGTTAGCCATGTGACGGTGGAGACTGCATTTTATCTGTATGAAAATACAAGGCAACAGGTAATCTGCTCTTTGAAATGAAATATTGCTGAGGAAACATTCATATATTCATAAGGTCCTATAAGCAGATTAGTAGGTGCCCCTCCTGCTGTGAAAAAGGGCCAGCTTTCTCACCCATTAACCCCTACATATTAAACTGCAATGCTCACGCTAACACCTTACACTGGAGAATGCACAGGTACACAGGTAGATTAAAGATCAGTCAAACCACACAAATCCTTCATACATGTACCTCTAAATTAAAGACTTGCCAGCTGCATTCGAGCAGCCGCGAGGGTCACAGCGAGTGTGTTCATTACGGGGCTGGTTTAAAACGCTGTCACTCAATCACACCGGGGTGTCCAAACCCGGGTTTTTCAGACGGTGCCAGAAGCCTGCCGAAAGTGAGGAGTGTGTAATCACGTTTTATTCTGTCCCTTCAAATAACTGGGAAGCGTCTCCTGAGAGAGCTATTATCAGCCAAATGAATTCTTGGCGGTAAGTGATATGCCATTGATGAGGATGTTGATAAACGAGCGGGTCTTTGGGGAGCGGGGCTCTGGGAGCGTCGCCATAAAGAAGTTCAAACACACACACTCCGGCAGGCGGAGACGGGCGGACGGGTGCGCCGCACTTACCGCCGAGGAATGGAGGTGCAGTCCTGATCGTGCAGAGGAGACGTCAACCGTTTAACCTGTTTAAAACCCCAAAACTTCCGCCGCTGACCGAGACTGCTGCAAATTTGCATGTCATAAGCAGAAGCTTAGTTTGCGCAAGTTGCGTGCGTGCGGTCAAGAGGCGCAGACAGCTGTTTTGCTTGATTCATGGTGTTGCATAATTTCTTAAAGAATCCATGCATATTATTAGCCCACTGGGAGATATAATGGCGTCATTTAATACCTAATTGCATATAGATTACATAAAGAGCCAGGAGTCTTGTTTAATGCATTAAATAAGTTGTGGTGAGCTAAGACATGTGCACATTTAATCGCCCTGCAATTTAACAGATCCAGTGATCGCGGTTACCCTTTTCTCATTTCTTTCTACACCTTTCAACTTGTTTTGCATGTTTGGAAATTAACAGAGTTAGCGTGTAATTAATCTCTATCTGAAAGATGGAGCCAAAACCCCAAGGCTTTTGAATTATAAATGGAACATTTACAGTACAGTACGTCCTACCTTTGAGCCGAGACATGTTGAGCCTAGTCTCCTATTGTCTCCTGCTGTGCTGTGGAGCACCACTGCGAGATATGAATACTACTGTATGGATTATATGGATTATTTATTGACATTAACTGATGAGAGTTAGCAAAGCTCTACAGTACCATAGCGAACCGGTTCATGAAGGAAGCGTACGGGTAGGCTCCTGCTTTTATCTCTCCAAACTTCCTGAGTCAATAGCAAGAGGCCATAGTAAAGTCGCTAATGCAAAACAGATGTCAATGGCGCTTTAATTTACAAGCATGCTGCGCGTTCCAACAATGTGGCTGTAAATTTAGCTTTTCGACCATTTTTAGTTTGTAATACAAGACCCGACGAATCCACAGCAGCACATTATCGTTTTACCCTGACTAAAGATTGCTGTTCTGATTTCCAAATCCATCCAACAATTATAATTTAAGGAAGAGGTCCCATATCTAAGATCTGTCCCTGTGTATTCTCAGTGCTCTTGGACATGCAATTCTTTCCTATGACTGCTGGTCTGTGCCATTGTTTTTTTTCTGCTTTGGGAGAGATCAGTCCCCCAATTATGCATTACTGCTCCCTCCAAATCCTGATGAGCTGCTGGCATGCACTGTTTATGCTATAAATAAGCTGTGTGAAGCTGAGGCAACACAGGAGGCCAAATGTTGGGGATAGAGATGTGGAGAAAAATCTGTCTCGTTTTGACCCTCCCCAGAAATGTCCGACATTGCGTTACTCTGACTACAGTATAGAAACACACTGTGAGGGGAGGTTCCATCATGTGTTGTTCGACATAGATCTCTGCAGAGAATTTCAGCCTTGCCAGCCTCACAGATGATGAGTATGACATCACCCAGGGTGTGGCAATGTGAAAATATGGATGATTATGAATTTGTTGCAAATTCAGCCGCCGCTTGTGCCGAGAGGGTAACAGTTCTGCCCGTGATGGCATCTGCCAGCTCACCAAATGAGCCGAGATACAGCAGCCACTGTGGCGTTTGTTGACAAGCCAGCCCTCGGACGAGTTCTGCTTCACGTCCAGGGAGGCAGCTTTGTTTGTTTGTGTGATTGAGTTGTATGAACTGGCTGGAGGAAGTGTGACCGGGCTAAGCGAACAGAAATTTTCCACAGATCAGCACTGCAACTGTGTAATGAGAATGGCAAGGGGTTTGCTTGTCATTTCGAAGCACTGTTTTTTTTTTTTGGTGGCAAATCTCATTTCCACATTTGTTTTGCTCACAGCTTTTAGGTCTTTCCACGTTGCATCTTTGAGATGAAAAAAAAAATTTAAAACAAGGAAGATTTTGACCGAATAAGGGGTCACATAACCTATGTGCACTTCCTCTTCTTTGTCACGAACAGTTGTCAACTTCCTGTTCGTTAACTCCATTGTTTGCCACAATATATAAACATACTAAACACACTAGCTTGCTAGTATGTTTTCTCCACTTTTGCTGTGTTCTGCACAGCTTCTCAACGTCCCCATTTGTCCCCATGTGTCCCCATGTGTCCCCATGGCCTAATGCCAGTCGATATTCAGCATTCCTCTTGCCACAGAAAAAAAAATTGAATTATGCCTGAGAGCGTGGTCCCTGGTAAACCCAATATTGAAAGTGAGGGAAAACTGTAGAAAAGCACTAATCCCGGGGAAAGGTTTATACAGAATCATGGCTCTGATGTGTGCAGGTGAGGAAATGCATGATACATGCTTCTCAGTGAGGTAGCTATCCTCCCTCCATTAGGAGATGCCTGGGATGGCATTGCAATCGCAGCATGCCCAGGTGAGACCACGGTTCCTTAAATATTTAACCTCTTTCATTAAAGGGAATCTACAGTAGCGTCTGCAGGGATCCTAATTTAAATCCCGACAACTGCCGCTGCCTTGGTCAGGATGTCAGAATGAGAGTTAGGGCGAACGGAGAACTGATCCAGAAAAAAAGGGGAATGAGAAAAGAAACAACAGGAAGTTCAAAGCAAAGAAAAGGGAACAAGCTCATCTGTTTCCCCACCCCATGGCGAACTGCCTCTCTGTAATGTTGTGTTATTCCTTTGTCAATGAGAGGAATGAGTATGTTTATCAATTGTGGCAGTTGAGATGCAAGGCCGCCTTTGGCTCTTAAGCGAGGGAGGTGTGGAGGGGTAGGGGGGCGGGAGGGCTTGTGAGATGCTATTTCCTTTTCAGGCTGGTCTGACCCCAGCTAGAGGAAAAAGTATTCTTCTTTTTTTTTTCTCTCTCTCTCTCTCTCTCTCTCACTCAGTGAGAAGCGTGTCTGCAAATTACATGCAGACTTTTTTCATGAAGTGTCAGCTCGCAGGAGGAACTTCTCTCTCTCTGTGCGCTCTTTGCAGACTCGGCTGGTGCGCGAGAGGGCTCTTTTTCGATGGATTAAGGAGCCAGACTGCGGAGTTTGCGGAAAGCACTGCGGGAATATGGCCCACATGGTGAAAACTCCGCTGAGGAGGTCCTTCAGCGAGCATGTGAAGGACTCCACCAACAAGGCTTGGGATATATTCTGGAAAAGTGCACGAGAGAAGAGGCTTTCAGGTAAGGGAGAATGTGATGCTGTCTTTCCTTACCGGAACGTTCGTACACTTCTGTCAGACTGTCACATTCTAAGAGCTAGCTGAGCGCTGACTGAAGGCACTGGAGTTTTGGGTATTGTGTTTACAAGACTGTTATCTGCGGTTACATGAATTCTTTATGAATCACACCATATGAAGGACAGTTTTTGAACTTGCCTGCGAAGTTTCCTCAAATTGCGCAAGCGTGCGAGTTTGAATGTCAACTGGAATATTCAAGATTTGTTGAATTTTGCAAAGTGTGTGATGCTGCTTAAACCCACTATTATACAGAAAAAATCAGTTGCTTACATTACTAGTATGAATGTATTAATGTTGCATGAATTTTTGGAAATGGTCAAAAATGTATGAGACAAGTATTTTTGTTGTTATTACAAAATAAATGTGCAGTCATACATTGCAGAATACCATTGCAGAATTCAGATCCAAATTATGCTGTGCGTGTGTGATATCAGAATTCTTTGTGTGAATGGTGCAAACCATTAGTGCAACTCAAGACCAAAGGCTATATTTAAGTGTTTAATTTAAAGTGGCATTGATAAAACCATAATTTATCTCAATGGAAGTGTGTTTGTGTAGTTTACAGCAAGAAATATTATCATGTCAAACTCAGCTAACTTACAAACACCCACTGACAGTTGTGTGAAGACATGAAACCACCCCCACCCCACGTAAACATGTGCATTACATTAATGAGTTTACATGGCAAGATGGCCGAATTCACAGATCCCCAGAATTATGCAATGCTGAATGCTTTAGTGTCCAGCTGAACTTCAGGGTTTGGGGGGGTTTTGGGGGGGGGACCAGGAAGTGGCGCCCTGCCAGTTGTAACGGGAAACTGGTGTCCCAGAGCACCAAGGGAACGGGGGGAGTAGTGGGAGAGACTGCAGAGTATCTCTCTATCTCTCGCTTTCCTCTCTCTCCCTCTCTCCTCTTTTTCTCTCCCACCCCTTCTCTCTGACTCCCTTCCTCCCTGCCTGCTCTCTCTGTTTCTCCTTTTTTCTCCCTCCCCTTTTCCCTCCCTCTCTCTCTCACTCCCTTCTTGCTCTCTCTCTCTCTCTCTCTCACTCTTAGGGTCCCACAGGGCACATCTCTCTGGGAGGAGCCACCACTCACCATACATCACAGGCCTGTCCTAATATTTACTCTCAGACCAAAAGCTGTCATAACTCAGGCCAAATATGGTGTTACACTCAAAGGCTATGGTGCGGCGGTCACTCCGCGTGCCGCCCAGATGTAGCCTATAAATGAGTGACGCCGCTCCTTCGCTGCTCGAATCCAACTCGCGAGATACTTTGAAACTGTTTTTATATGCAGTCTGATTACTCCACATCGTAAAGACATTGTAAAAATTTGCACAGTGTGCTTCGCAAGGAACTGTCAGATGTACCAAGACGCATAAAAAGAAATGGCCCCGAAGCGCTTAAAGTAAACATCTGGATAGGACAAAGTTTTTGGGCACATGGATAACGCAGCAAGATCTCTCTGCTTTCTGTCTGACATCCAGCGGGATGCAGGAAGGGAAGCATTGTAGGCCAGGTGAGGGGAGGGAGAGAACTATACTTTTCAAAGCACGTCTCTCCCCACCTCTACATGCAGAGAAACACTGCGCAGATCGCCCCGGCCGTATCGATGACTGGCTTCAATTTTCCCTCTCCGAGTGCCTGCATTTCAGCGGCATTACCTCACCCTGGGCACGGGGCGGCCTGTTCCTCTGTGTCTGTCATTTGCTTAAGTGCGTTTAACTGGAAGACAAATTCTGGGGGGAAAGGGGGACCGTGGAGCCCTATTCCAATACGGAGTAGGCCTCACGGTGCAAGATTAGTGAGAAAGCATTACCAGATGTTGCGTTCAAGAACCAGGCTGAAAAAGTAGGAAGTGGAGTCAGATTACAAGATTTTCTTGGCTATCACAACCGTGAAAAAAATATGTGAAAAAAAAATTCTATGACCTATTTAGAAATAGGTTCCCACTCTGTGTTTGAAAGCCATGCATATTTTAAAGCTTAAACTTGCAGAACTTTGCTGGAGGATTGTTTGATTTCAACACCCTTGATCTGGAAAATGCATCCTTAAAAAAGTCCTGAAATATGAACAGCTGTCACTAAAATGCACTTTTTTTGTAACCAGTAAGTTAATCATCCCTGCGTGGACCTACTCAAAAGCATATTTTATATGAGTGTTTATACTGGTGATGGACCATGTTCTGACTTGGACAGACTTGGACCTGGCTACACTGAGAGTACGTATATTTACACCTGAAACCCCTTTTCTCCACAAGACAATGTGTGGTCCAACACTGTACACACTTAAAGAAGTTAATTTAGCATGACTATACACATGCCAGCAGATGGCCAATTGAATTAACTAGTTTCTATTTCAGTTACGTTCTGCCTTCTCAGGAACAACTTACGTAATGTATTGCAATTTTCAGACTTTGAAGCAGGGAACAGTTATCATCCGGTATTTTTTTTTTTCATCAGCACTCCCCATATAAACTTTTTATGCTACCATTATGTTTCATGTGCTCACATGAGCAGAACAGATGGAGTTTTACAGATTAAAAGCCTATACTACATATGTACTCCACACATTCCGCCTAATTAGTGGCAAATCAAATTGTTCTAGAAAATTCCCCTACCAAATGTGGAAATACATCACTAGATCAATTGTTCCACTTATTTGTTCTTGACACATTTTGACTACTTGATTATAGGCTGTTTTTTGTTGCTTTGTCTGGTTAAATATGACATCACTGAATTCTCTTAAAGTGTACTGGTCTGTCTAAAAGCACTACATCAATTTCAGCAGATGCCTGTGCAAGGTAGAGGTATTGTGCCCCTGATCATAATAATTTGATCTACAAATATATAGCTGGTATCAAGTCCAAACACCTCCAAAGTTACCTTTCTTGATGATAGAGAGCTGAGGGTCTTGTCTCTATACCAATGATTTTTTCAAAATTTTCAATCCTGTGAGTGCAGATTGAACAGGGCTTGTGCAGTTTAGCAATGGCAGGCCCATCGACTTGGAATTGCAACAGCAAGATTTGTCAGGAAACTGGGCAAGAAACGCTGAAGAATTGAAAAAACGTGTGAGTGCAGCCAATGCAGTAATTTTCTCAGAATATGATATCAGATATAATCCCTTTGGTCTTTCAATGTTTTTCACAAGAGCTCTCCCTGGAATGGCCAGTCGATCATCTCCCAGGCCGATAAGAACAAACAAGGCTCTAAACAGTTTTCTAAACTTTATCACAACGGTCACGGTATTTCACGTTTCTATAACAATGGTCATATTATTTCATTTTATTCCAGTACTACTCAGCAGTCTTTTTGTATAGCATCGACTGTATTCACTACATCATATCATTTATTTTGTTGAAATCAGCAGCACTGCCATTAGTGCATGTAATGCAGGTAGACTGAGAAACCAGGAACCAGAAGCAGAATCTGTCACAATGTTTGTATAGGATAAAGAAGCAATCATAACATATAACAAAAGCGTGATGCCTATTCCAGTAATAACTGCAAAAACAATACCCCTATTTTGACTGATCTCATATCTTTCATACGTCCATCATCGAGGCAGGGTTATTTTTTTCAAATGTTGCTCTGTCATCCAAGGACGTTTCTTTGGGTCTTGGTGTGCAGTACAGGAAAACTGAATCTGCAAAGCATTGATGATGCTTTCAAAGTTTCAGGGCATATGTAACCAGTGAACTCCCATAATTGTTAAGTTCACACAGATTCCTCACCATTGGTTTCCATCAAGCCAGAAAATAAATTAAGTGCATTCAGAAAACAATCTCAACCTGCCAATAAAACACAGAAGACAAAGGGAATCACTGTTTGTGGCTTTACAGCCAGCCCATTTGATTAAAAAAATGAAATTAGTAAAGTCACTGTTGCATGATGAAGACATTTGCATTCTCATAAATGAGCATAGCCTAATCTTTCCATTTATTTCCAGCCAAGGCCCATTACATCAATTATAGTGGAAATTTTAGAGTCTCATCTCTCATATTGTGGAAACTGACCAACTGTGGCTCTCTGAATAATACACACTAACCCTCCGTCAAATGTCATTTTCGCTTCAGTTTGGTTGTGAGAGGGCCTGAAACCTCCACTCCTGCAGGCTAAATGAGAAATGGCCACGAGTCCTTCCTCTTTTAATCCATTAAAAACTATTTCCTGCACGTAAATGCCCAATGTAACGTGATCATTAGGTCTTGAAAGAATAATAAACATTGGAAGTGATATAAGTTGACAGCCTCCTGACAGCAAACCTGTTTCTTCTTGGTGAACTTTAACCATATCTCCAAAAAAAAATTTTTACACTTTTATGTGGTACTTCCTGTTGACTGTTGCACCAGCAGACTTTATTACATGCTTAGGAGCTGAGCTGCTTTGAACGTGACTGTAATAAAATGCCCTGTACAACATATATGTTTACTATCTGTTCACCTAGCTTCGCCATTAATTACAGCAGTCTTTCAGGTCTGCTTAAATTATCCCCAACAATAGCAGTTCCTTGAGTTCACTTAATTTTGCAAGGGCTTAAAAGGATTATGCACAATGTTATGGCCTTACCTCACCCTCTGCCCGGAAGGGCCATTTGCCGTTTTTATCACCTCTGATTATGTGCAAAACCGTCGGCCATCTGCATCACAGCACAGCTGTCAGCCCCCCGCCACTTACTAAATCAATTTCTTAATCAGCACTTTTGTGGAAAAACCTCTCCACTTCACAGCCCGTATGAAAACGCTTGGCCTGTGAAACAGTCTCCCGTCAGGCCGGTCCAGAGAGCAGTAAATCTACCCACTCTCTCGCAGCGGATTCTCTTTACTGGAACCTCAGCATCGATTGTGGCACTGGGAGGAAACACAAGGGGGAACGGCGCGGGCGGGAACGGAGTGATTATTTTTCACTGACAGACACATGACAACGACAGAATTCGTGTTTCTTTTCTTAGGGGTCAAACTGTGCTGACAGTGTGCTGGGGAAACAGTCCAATAATACTCATCATTACTATTATTGGTAGGAGTAGTAGTGCTGGTATTGTTGTTCATTTTATTTGTTCAATAATACATGACGTTATTGTCATTTAGCAGATGCTCTTATCCAGAGCAAGTTACATAGGTTACAGTTTCTCATGTTATCCATTTATTCAGCTGAATATTTACTGAGGTAATTGTGGGCTAAGCACCTTGCCCAAGGGTACAGCAGCAGTTCCCCAGGGGGAATGGAACCAGCAACCTTTTGGTTACAAGTCCTGTTCCTTTATCACACACTGGCTACACTGCTGCCACAGCAATACAAATAAATCTGTTATAAAAGGTTTAAATGAGCAACCAATACTGCATGCATACAGTAGCAACATTATTTTGCACCAACCACCTTGGTGAGGCCATGATACATCATCCGGTCAGATCTGAAGTATGTGGACCATGTTGTTTGCTTTGATATCCCATGGACCTGCCCAAGGTGATAGACCTTGCACGCTTTCAATGGCGAAGCAACGACTGCTCCTGGATTTCATTTCCGAATGTCTGAGTATTTTTCCCATCTGATACATATAAATCAGAATACACAGACACAGATTCAATGATGTGAATCCCCAGGACCATTACCATGCAGATAGAAGTCCAGAATGGTTCACTAATAAGTCATGCTTCCACCAATAGCAGATGTCCACTAGATACTGTTAAGGTCTATGGCTTGCTGCAGATTCTCCAAGTGCTGTGAACCCAAAGGCCAATTCATCTTCATGCCATATAAGCTTGGCACTGGTTGATAAAGGACAGATCTGCACTCTCCACCATCCTGAAATTCCTCTGCATTAGAACAAATTCTCTGATAAAAGCCTGTCTCCTCTGATGCTGGCTTATCTCTCTCTATCTCTCTCTCTCGCTCTCTCTCTCACTCTGTCCATTTCAGACACACATGAAATATCAGCTGAAATATATTAAGAAAAAAAACAGCTGCTGTTTCATTAACTTACAATCTTTTGGCCAGCCCCACCAGAAAGAATTTTGACTCACCGGATTCCCGAAAACAAAAAAAAAAGGCGTATTGAATTGTTTAATTATTTACATGCAATACAGACTCATTCTGCAAAGCTTCTGTGCTGGTCCATGAAAAATTTCAATGTTTACAGGACAGTGAAATATGGGGTTTTTTTGCACTGCTGTGCTTTCAAATCACCCAACATGCATTTCAATCAGACACCTCATCATTAGTGCACATCCCCGTGAACAGATTTGTCCAGATGTCAGAGGCAAACAACTTATCCAGTGAAGCCACAGCACAGAAAACAGGGCCAGAGAGCTGTTATTGTCTGCTCCTGCAACTGTGTAAACATATGTGTGGGAAAGTTTAAACAGTTTGCTCTTTCATTTTAAAGTTGATGAGGGAGTGTCAAATTACGTGTCAGTCAACTCAGCATCCTCTAAAGGCAGGGCTTTTATTGGCCGGCATCTTGCAGCATCTTAAATTAATTATGACTGAGCCTTGAACACCTGATCTGCTGACTTTCTGCTTCATTTACCAGTGTGTTCTTAGAGAGCTAAGCAACGAGGCCAGTGTTTGCGCAAACTGTGTCTGGTCTGTGTCTCTTCTTGCGTGAGCAAATGTTTATAGATAATCTGTAAGTAGTGATCACTACCAAATGTGGTCATTAGCGGTGTCTGTCGCTGGAATTGGTTCGTCGAAGTTTGGTTTGGTTTTTGTTTGTTTTCCCCTATGCTGCGGTACCTCGGGTGGCTGAATGCAATGGCGCTGTTGCTGTGAGAGTGGTCTGGCCTACGGAGTATTGATGTGCTGTTGGATATTCAGGACATTGCTGAGATGCCGTGCTGCACAGTGGCTGACGCACATGGAGGGGTGTTCTGGAGCATCTGAAGGGCTCCGATTCCACTGGCGTCAGTGACGTCTGCTAGACGTAAACCCAATACCGTCACTCAGTTTCCTTTGCATTTAAAGACTGCACGTGTATGATAGGAATCAGGGCTACAATACAGGGGGTGCATCAGCATTTTGCAAAGCCCTGAGAGCGGATTACTGCCGGTGCAGGAAGTCTGCGGCCCTTTCTCTGTTTGTCTCTTTTGTGTTTGTTTGTCACATGTGCACGAGCAGGGGAGGTATCCTGGTCTCTTCTTCCAAACGAAATGTTCCACTTGAAAGCTAGACTAAACAAATGGCAGTGTAGGTTTATGTTTTTTTTTTATTTCATTCACTCTCTGGGTCATTTTCAAAAGATTGGAGCCATACCATTGAGGGGAGTCATTGAAATGCATTCCTGGTCCATTTAGAACAGAATGTTCTTGTTCTCCACCTGTTCTTCTCAGGTGATTTCTCTGTTTCCATTCATTAGCTTGAACCTCCTCCTCCCTCTAGTTTACTATGTGTTTTATGTGTGGCCAGTAGCCCAGGGACTGAAATCTGAACATTTTACTGAATTTTGTGGGGGAAAAGTCAAAGGTTTTCAACTATGGCAGGCAGAATATTGCCAGACAGCAGTTCAGAGTCATTACCATGCAAATGATACAGTCACCCTTCTGCCCAAGTCATTTGAGGCTGATAAATAGCTTCTCTTGTGATTTTTTTTTTTTTTTGAACTTGCTCTGCACCAGAATGGAATGAAATGCCATTGTCTTGCTGATTTTTAAATGTATGCATTAATCTTTCTCTTCTGTGCAAATGCACACATGTACAGTGGAACAGTGAAAGCCTGTGTATTTGTATTCGTGAATGAAATAAATCAGCTCTGCCATGATTCATTCTGTCCAAAGTTGCTGGCAAATAGGATTTTTCCTGCATGTTTTGCTCCAGGATGAATCAATTAATTGAGCTTTACAGCACTTCTGCAATTAATTTCTCTAAAAAAAAAAAAACACACATTGAAGGCTTTCATCTCTGGTTTGTTGTGGATGTAGTCTGATAATCCAGACAAAACACAGAATTTGTCAGATCAGTTAGCGCAAATGGTCCTGTGCGGTTGTGTTTTAAAGCTTTCAATGTTCACACATTCATTAAGCTGCAACAGTGCACACTGGAGTCCTGTACTAGTTTTATGAACCAGGTATGGTTGAATAAAGTTTCAAGGTTAGAGGAACTTTATGGGGCACCTGATGGAAGCCCAAAGCCTACTTATGATCGCTGTTTTCATTATGGCAAACACGGCCCCAGAGTTGCCTCATTCATCATTATGATATGGAGGAGGCTGAAAAGCAGTCACTAGGCTTGTAAAAGCATTCTGTCTGCACCAGGCCGAGGCACAAGCCTGTGAAAATCCAACCTGCACCTCCACAATATGCCATGCCCCCTCCCTTCTCCACCTTTGTAATATCTACACCCTCATCCTTCTCATTTATCACAATGTCCTCCCTCCAACCCCCCTCTGTCCTTCTTAACCATCATAAAATGCATGCCCCCCTTCTCCATCTCAAGAGTATCTACACCATCTCCCTGCTCCATATTCACAATATCTGCACCCCGTCCTTCCAGAATCATTATAAAATCTATACCCCCTCCCTTCCCCATCTCAAGAAAATCTAAACCATTTCCCCTTTCCATACACAATGTCATCCGCCCCTTTTTCCTCACAATATCCATACCTCCCCACTTTATTCATATTTGTTCAATATATTCACACATCTTGCGTCTCTCCTCAGAATACACCTCTCTCATGTCCACAATATCTTCCCTCCTTCCTATGTCTCAACAGTATTGCAGTGTCCCTGCTGCTGGTGCATAGTAGTTATTATGTTTTAGTCCTAACAGCAAGGGAAGCAAGTTAGTGCTGATGGTTTTTTGCAAGAGTAAATGTTATGCATGCAGTATATTTGTTGCGGAATTGTGTTGGGCGAATGGGCTCGCTGGGCGTGTAGAGAGCTCAGGTTATGGCTTCTGGGTAATTGTGAGCTGTCAGGAGGTAGGACCTTATCCTAAGAGACATAGTGAGCTCCATTTCAGATTTGTGCTCAATAACTTGTTGCAATAACCTACACGTATGGCAAACTGTACAAAATGGAGAGAGCTGAAAGTTTGTAGTTTAACTAGCAGCAGTATCTTACTGTGGTTGCTGTACAGTCTGTGGAGTAGGTGTGTTTACAATGCATTTCTCAAAATAATAATATGTTGCTTTCTTTAAATGGCAAACCACATGAATCTGCTTATTCTCTTAGTCCCTGCAGGAGAGGTAAAACACTGGGTGACCCCATTCAGAAGATCCTTTGCAACCTAGGGTCTGTTTTGAATATTATCAGTAACTTCACCACAATTGTCTTCTTACTCAAAGTTCCAATTCTGTATACTGTTGGTAAATTACACAAAAAGGTCAACAATTACCCAAAAAGGTCAACAAAGGTCAACAACCAGCTATAAAGTAGGGTAATTTTAATGGCATTTTTTATGACATTAATATTGCATCACTTGAACTTTCAGTTGTTTGGTTTTGCTATTGTTAGTTATAATCAATACCAGAATGGTGGTTGAATGTTGTTGTCTTGAGCTGGGAAATGATCACCATTAGTCACTCATTCCTGGCAAAAAGCACAAGGAAGAGGAGTTACTGGACTTTGTCTCAAAAAATTCACTCTCAGGCAACAGCGACACACGTAAACGAATCTGAAGATGAGACGTCATGGACCAGCTGCTTCGACTTCAAAATATCTATGTCCCTCCCCACCATCACAATGTCCCCATGCCTTACCTTCCGTTCAAGTTTGGAGTAACCATTTACAAGCAGGAGTGCTGCCTCTATAATAACTTTATGAAAGTTCATAAATATTTAATATGTCATTTAATGGCCGATGAAACCGCAGCCAATATTGACACCATAGCTATGTGGAAATGTGCAGGCATGAACAGTTAAATACTCCATCTGTCTTTACAATGTTCATGCCTGGTGAATGGCTGGAGCATTCAATTGCTTTGAATATAATTGCCAGGGCTCTGCTAACAGTGAAACCACAGAAGCTGGCATTAAAGTTAGTAATGTAGGCCTATCTGAATGTGCCTTCGGTAAACTCCTGCTGTCCAGTAAACTCCTGCTGGACTTGTATTAATTAAGATCTACTTATCACTGAAATGATCTTTAAAGAATGGCTAAATGCCATGATTCATTATTAATAAGATTTTCTTCCACATTATATATTTATTAGGTGAGGAGGCAGCTAAAATTGTATGGAACATATGGCTGCAGAGACACAAGACAGTACTTCACAATGCATTTATTGTAAAGTAGAACAGAATTGTATTGTACTATGTCAATACACCTTTAAATGTCACACATGTGCCTGTCTGTATTAGTAATCAATTCTAACCCAGCTGTGACCTTTACCTTTAAGTTTGCCTACTGCTTTTTTTCTCCGGTGGCAGTTATTTCCTGTTCGGCCCCTTTCTCCTTATTGCTTTTCAGTCAGCTGTTTTCTGTACACACTTCAGTCCCTTGACCTGCTTATCCAGCAGTATTCGGACCTCATCTGACCCAAAAGTAAAGTGTTTTGTGCTGAACTGAATCCATCACGTCAAGGCGAAGGCTTCTTATCGTGAGGAGGAGATGCGTTCATAAAAACCAGGCCCGCAGAGGAACACAGAAGGTGTCGCGCTCTGGATAACAAAACACACAACAATTGGAGCCTTGATTTCCAGATAAGCCCGCGGGGAGCCGCTGGTCATAAATAATAGCATGTGGTTCGACTTGAAAGGATGCGTGTAAATGCGATAACAAGCATGAGGCGGTAACGGGCCACGTCGGACCCTCTAAAACACGACTGAAGCCACATAAGTGTGACTTCGGAACACTCCGGATAGTTTCAAAGGATTTATAAGGTTCCGCGAGGTGAAGTCCTCTAGATTCCTCCATCTGGTGCTCAAGTGAAATTGATCCCGAGCTTGTCTGTATCTCAGCTAAATCGATTGAGAGAATGAGGAAGGGCGAGAGACAGCAAGAGAAGGAGAGAGAGAAAGATTGGCTTTTTACCAAATCATCACACAGCCGATTATATTTACACCCTTTACACTCTAATACAAAAGTATGTTAACCAGAATAAGAAAAAAATGCTTGCCTTATTGATTTTCACACAGCATTTGATTCAATTTGCCATTTTGCCCTGTTTCACAAACTTATTGAAAGTGGCGCAGGCTAAAATATAATTGAATCAATGTACAGAGGAAATAAGTTCAGCATCTAGGCTGGCAACATAAAAATAGATTTCTGCATGCCGGGGCATGGAGTGAGACACAGCTGCATCTTGAGTCCAACACAGTTCAACATCTACATCAATGAGTCGGCCGCATTTTTTTTGGAACGTTCTTCAGTTTGTGGTCTCTCTCTGCTGTACACGATAAGGAGAGAACAATTTCTTCTCTATGCAAATGACTTGTTTCTGCTGTTGCCCACAGAACAAGAGCTGCTGCAGAATCTCACTCTGTAAGAGCAGTACTGCCAGACATGGGCCCCCGGCAGTAAGCATGAAAAATACAAAAAATAATGATTTTCCTAAAAAAAAAAAGATTAGAAAATCAGGGAAATGAATACAATTTCACCACAGATACAAATATAATCAAAATATTTTTATCAGTAAAATTTGCACTGGCAGAAAATGAACTACAAAGACACTAAATAGAGTACATTTTTACAATAAGCAAAATTCCACACTGATTCTGAATCAAAATTTGCCTCAAAATATTGTTGTTTGTGATTGCTCTATACAGCAGCGTAGCACTACAACAAGATTTTTCTGAATAGAGCAAAGACACGCCTGCATGCAGAAGTCTATAAAATAGTCTAGAAGTAAAGAAGGAAAATGAACATTGCATAAAGGGCACAGGCCAGTTAATATCCATTATTAATGAAGATGAAAAAGGCAATTACACGTTGGCAGTGTTCAAACAATGAGCAACCCTGACTTATGTTACCACAAGTCCATTTACAGTGTCAAGAGCTAAGTCCAAAATAGAGTTCCCTCAATCAACTGGTTCACTGGACTACTCACCCATGTAATACCAAGCAAACTCAGACTGGCATCATGCCATCACAAACAATTAGAATGAAGCAAATCATAAAATGAAATGCTCAGAATGACGTTACTTATTGTGACATGCACACGCACACACACACACATTCACACACAAACACACACACACACACACACACACACACACACACACACACACACACACACAAAAGCACAGAGACAACTCGAGTGATATTGAATCCTAGAAAGAAAGTGCAGCACGGCTGTAAAAAGAGAAAAAAAACTAAAAGAACTTGAAAAAATAGAGACTCACTGAGCACAACCTGGCCGAGTAGACTGGCTGACACAAGCACACCTGCTTGTCCAGAGAAATGGAGACAGAACTGTATTTCCTAATTACAGTCACATAAGGGAAATCGTTTTTCCTCCAAATCAAATTGCCTGTCCCAAATTTTACTGACCCTCTCAACACCGAGTCACTATATTCTATACGGAGGAGAGGAGCCGCGTAAAACCCGCAGGGAAATGCATGGCCACCTGCCAAAACCTGGGGACCACTGAAGCACATTCCTAATAAAGCAAATGAAATACATATTTACTGTAAGGAAGTAATTACACATGAAATGCCTTTGATGTTGTTGTTAATATTGGTGGTGCTGTTGCCGTTCAAATCTCTTGTTAGTTAGATTGTTCATATCTGTCTTTGCTTCTAAAATATTGATACCTTTGTAACCTTTGGCAACATATACAGTAATATAATTTATGTCAGATATGGCATTTTCATTTGAATTAGATAGAACTGAATTGAGTTTAACTGATCTGAACTGTGAGGGAGAGGTAAAGAGAGAAACCAATAGAAAAATAGGGACACACAGTACTTTAGGGAGGAGATTCACCAGCACAACTGCAGTTCACTGTACTTATAAGAATTGCTGATATAAGAACCAACCATAGTGATTAAAAACTGTGGGACAGAATCATTACTATACTAATGCTGTTTAAATAGTCTGTTTGTAAGAATCAAGCAATCCACTTACAAGAATCATTATGGGGTTCACTAACGACACAATACAATACAATACTTAATCAAGTGCAATGGCGTATAACAGGAAATGAAAATAATCTGAATATCGTGAGTCCCTAATCACTGCAGCATGTAAAATATTTTGAGATGATGTTCACTTCAGCTAGGTGCCTTAAAGCATCATGCACTGCAGGAGGAAAAAAAAATAGTCTCCTGATGAAATACAACAACTACTTGAGTCTTATGAAGTCCTCTGAGGACCAACAACGAGTGAGTATTCCAGTTAACACTATCTAAGATTCTAAAATACAGGAAGAGAATCACAAAGGATGAAAGATGCAGAAAGCATCTGTGGTTGAAGCGGTGTGATTATTGTTTGAAGTATTTACTTAAAGACATTGACTGTGCCACAGCATTGTAGCCTACACAGCTACAGGAAAATGCAAGACATAATGTATTTATTTTATACTATGCTATTATTTGTTTTATATATTTTATGTTATTAATGAAGGTCATTTCTCACTTAAATAAGAGAAAAATTATTTTTAATACATATGTGTCCATTTCATCCTATCATTTCTAATTGTCGGTTTTGAGAATCAATCGCTTGTTATGAAAAAATGACCCAGGACAGATGTGATTCCTATAAGATGGAGTGAATGATAAATCCAACAGACATCTCCACCATAATCTGGTGTCTCTTGTTGAGAGGCAGCCATTTTTTCAGTTCACTGAGGCACCTAAACATGACCCTGGGGACTCTGTGTGGCACCTAGTCACATGGGACTTTGGCACCTTTCTATAAATGGCACATTGTCAGTAACCGGGACCCACCTCTGTCTGTGGAGGGCACACACATACTTTATCATGATAATTCAAAATGGCTCAGTGCCTGCAGCGGGTATGCACATGCCACCATGGTAGCTTTGCATATAGTACAACAATATCTGTAGTGCAGGTAGTGAAGTGGATATCAGCATGGACATACAGAGATTTTATCATTCTCTCTTAAATTGGTTTATTATTTTATCTTAATGTTTTTATGTCCTACCTTGACTTATGTCCTCTCTTGTCCTTCTGTAATCTCTACTGTCATTATTTTAATATCCCTTGTACTGTTCTTTTTGTTTTGTGAAGCCCTTTGTGCTGTGTTGCTGGAAAGGTTCTGTACAAATAAAGATATTGTTAAAGCTCGGAGTATGATATTTCAGTGTCTGTAATGGGGATGTACCACCCTGGTTACTCTGTATAAGTGTGTAGTGCTGCAGTTTCTTTAGTGGCCAAATGCCATAATGACAGCTCTGTGTGGTGCAGTTCCTGCTGTGGGCACACAGCCTCTCGGTGAGACAGGCCTATAAAGCTCAAGCTTTGCTCATTACAGGACAGCCTGTGTCATAAATCAGCACACAGCAAATCTCTGCACACCCTGGCATTCTCTGTGAATTTCAACTGCGCATGCAACAGACAAACACACACACGCATGTGCGCACGCACACACACACACACACACACACACACACACACACACACACACACACACACACACAAGCACACATACATACTGTTTCTCTCACCCTCACACACAAATACACACAGAAGCACGCAAGAAAGCAAGCACAAACAAACATGCATGCACGCACACACACACACACGGGCACACACTCCCACAGCCTCTTATCATATTTCAGACGCAGTCGAGTGTGCTGAACAGAGTAGATGAGTTCTTCATGGGGGCTGCATCTGTTCACTGGGAAACTATCTGACAACTTAATACCCACCTGGGATCGAAAGAACATTAGCAATTAAAAATACAGTTTTGAGGTCGAAGCACTCAGCTGTGGTGCTCGACTTCTGTAACACATGAGGGTTTTCCCCTTCCTTCAGCGTGCCCTCCCAGAGAAACATTTAGCCATGTCACTGCTGTCTGAGCATGAAAATGAAATGAGCAATGCTGTATAATTTATCTACACGGACTCATTAACCCCTTTGCTTTGGTTATTTGCTGCTAACCTCCTCCACAGACAGTTCTATGGTAATTTTCGTATGAGTTTGCACACTTTTGCCTTTTTTTCTTTTTAAAAGTTAGTTGAAGCAACATGTATACTAACAGCAGCATGCACCTGTGTTTTAATTAAATCCTTTCATCTGTATTCAATAACTATTGCATCATTTTTATAAGGGGTTGTACCGAAAACTGCACTGTTTGACGAAAACTAATTTTGCACCCATTACTGAGATATTTCAAAACCCCTTGTGGCCACTAGGTGTCGTGTTAGTTATGAAGACATTTTGTGTCGAATGCGAAAAAAAAAAACACTAATTTCTTTAGACATGAAGCTGGTTGTTTAAGTAAACAGCTTTGATCATTAAACATATGCATATCCATAATAAACGTCAGTTATAATTTCTGAGACATAACACGAATTGCTGTTTTGAATGCCTGTGATGTTATATTCTGTCCGACAACGACTGGATATAGAATGTTATGTTGACAGGAAAGCAAAACAAAGCTGTCATGTGAATCTATGTCAGCCTTGACTTGACAGATTGAGGATGATTAAAGATATTGCACACAGCTTGCTCTATTTTGAGCATGCAAAGAAATTGTGGGTTTTTTTGGTGCATTCCCTTTTCTTTCAGTTGATAAAAGCAGGCTGTGGCATCTGCTGCAGCAGCTTACCAGCAAACTGGTGCAAAATGGCTCACCCACATTAACTGATTAGAGGGAATCTGGCTGTGTCTAATTCCCATACACCACATTGCAGTGTATACTGTGACCTATTGTTTAGTAGAGACTAAGGAAGTCTGTGACAGGCCATTGCCGAGAATGTATATCACACTCATTAATGACATCCATTGCTTGCAGGACATCATCTTGGCACGTGTCACCTCCTCCATTGATGAATGGCCTCTATACCAGTGACATTTTCTGGCAGAAATTGCAAGGCAAGACAGTTGGGACCGAGCCACTTTTGAGGCACCTACGCTTTTTTTGCTCGACTTATCCTCTGTTTGTGCACACAGTTGGTCTTTAATGTCATGATCTTTAGCATGCAATGATTTTCAAAAAAAGATGCTATGACATTTTCATCAAAACCTCCCCTTGCGCGTCAACAGAACCCCCCTCTGGGAAAGTGGAGACAAGTATTGGCATTTTTTTTCTGCATAACTCTCTGTCATCACATCAGTTCATCCTGTGCTTAATGATGACTGCTGCAGTCTTTAAAGCACCTTTTTCTTATTCACCCCACTGAAACATTGTGAAAACCTATAACAGTTCTTTGTATACCAGCCACCAGCTCCCAGCTCCTATCTGGTTAAGGGCCTCCATGTGCTTTTGAGGCTGTATTCCCACCACTGTGTAAAAAAACATCACACATTGCAGCCTCTGTCCCAGAAAAGCCTTTACTGTACCACAGCTACCCTAAGGGTCTGTTGTGCAGTGTCAGTGCTTCCTGTGTGTGCCTAGTCAGAGATATATAAGGTGAGAAATGGAGCCACTGCTCCTTCTTCAAAGGGTGCTCTGGTTTTACAGATGGGGGTGCATGGGTTAGATCCTCATTGCTGCGTGGTGTCTCCTTATTTGTGCCTCGTCTCTCTCCAGTGCCCAGCTTCCACTGCAGGACTAAGCTGGTTTCTTTAGCTACGTGGCCTTCCATAACGTTTCTTTTCATATTGACCTTTTGCAGCTACGTCCACTAGTTTAAATCATGTTAGCCTACCTGCTGTAGCAAGCAAGCTGTGGGCAGCGTCAGAATGCTGCATAACTACATCGCCTCCAGTTACAGTTGGTGTTAAAAACTCTGAGGAGATAAACATGGAGAGGGAGAAAGGGAGCATGCTGCCATCCCTGTGTAGAAGTCATTTGGAAAACCTCAGCCTTTGAACTGCAGACGCAGGCCTGGACTTTGTCTCAGTCTGGGCGCACGGCGGGAGTCAGCATGACGTCGTACGCCACGGCTCCGGACGCGGTTAACGCAACGGAAAAGCCACCACGCCGCGCTGACGCGGGCGGCTCCGGGTTCTGCACGCGCCGCGAACCCGGTTTCAGCCGCGCAGCGGAAGAGGTGCACGGGGGAACCTGTGCCATTTGCAGTCCGGCCAGCAGCACGCCAGCTGTCGCTGCCCCGGATCGCGGCAGACACCTTGGCAACCGGAGGCCCCGCGTTGGGCTGGCCGAGAGGAAATGCGATACGCCGCGCTTATCGTGTAATTCTTTTGTAAGCCATACGGTATTTAGGAGCATCAGTAACGAGCGCAGTAGGGATGTGGAGGCATCGGAATCTGGGGCCACAGCTGAGCATTTCGGCGCTCTTTCCAGTTCAAGCTCTGAGACTACATAGCCTGCGGTTATCATCACCGTCATCTCTGCCTGTGTCAGTCATAGGCCTGCTCGTACTTAGCTAGCTTCATGAAGTTTTAGGCATATAATCGAGTACGCCACAAAAAAATCTGAAATTTCTTACAGTCACCTTTTGAGGTGGGAGAGACCACAGGAAGGAAGGTATAACTGATTATTGTTTTATTCTCCTTAAACAAGAGGAAAGACTTTCTTCTATTTAGTGGGGATAATATGGGGTTTGTTCTGCGTGTGACATTTTGAGGTTCAGCTGATAAACAAAATTTAACCAGGTATGGACCCCACCTACAGATGATACCTATTGGGGCAATTATTTCAAATTGATCCTGTATGGTTTTATGGGATACAAAGAATATATGTGGAGAAACTGCCTGGTCTTGGCATGCTTGTGTGCTGTTGTGAGGAGCTGAATAATGACGCTAGCATCTGAGGGTGGGAAGACCTGGTCTCGTTTGGCACGGAGTCTTGGACAGATGGGGAGATTAGCTGGCTTGCAGGAATGGCAATCCCCATTTTTTTAAACCTTGAAGGTGTAAGAAAGGAAGGAGATGAGGAGAGATGCAGAGATTGTAGCATGTGATTAACGTAGGAGAGTGGGAGGGGTTAACAGTTAACAGGGAGGAGCCAAGGTATGACCCTTCCTACTAAAACGTAGTGACAATATAGCTAACTCCTCACACGTGTAGAAATGTGAGCACGACAGAGAAGGATGATACTACCTCGATGCTTGTACCAGCGTCCCCCTTCGATTAGTTACATCACTGCTCACTATTTCAGCTCCATATTCGATATCTTTGATTGCTTTGTACCGAGACATTTTGTTCCTGGCTGGAAAGTATGACAGAGCAGCCTAAACTCTGGGAAATTACCTCCTCTCATTATGTATTGATTGTCACTAAAAAAGGAGCCGACTCATTTTATAACAGTAAGGTTATCACACTGCTGTGTTTGTATGATAACAGGTAACCCCCTCAAAAATGAGTTTCACGAACTGCTGTCATTACCTGAAACATGTCAGGTCACCCAACACACCACTGAAGTTTTAGCTAATGCATATGGAATAGGTGACAAAGGTGTAGGTTGAAGAGAACCCCTAACTCTGTATCAGGCCAATTACAGCACAAAGTATTCAAGATTTAATGGAACGCGGTAGCATTTATTAAAAATTGGTAGTTTGTGTACGGTTCAACATTAACATTTCAGAACTGGTTTCTGACTTACCAATAACTGGAAGATGTCATTTGTCCTGAATGTCAGTCATTTACCCTGACAAATATTTATTGGGCCCATAACAAGAGAGTGGTTATTTTGCTGAGTGGCTCTTGTCAAAAGCACACTTTGTGAAAACCTCAGACTGAAGAGTCATTAAGGAAGAAAAAGGTTGTTATTAAAATGAGACCCACTTTTCTGTCAATGAAGAATTAAACATGCTGAAGGTTGGTCGCAAGGACAATCGAAATTGGTTGAATCTCAGATTCACTCTGGCATCCTTCCCTCTTCCTCACTCAACCCTGTCTCTCTCCTTCTATCTTCTGCTTCATCTCTACATCCCACTCTCTCCCTCCTTCTTTCTTGTAGCAACTTCACTTTGGGACTAAACAGGAAAGAACCGGCATAGAACACTAAAGACATGATGAAGTTGATTAGATGGGGGATTTCCTATGGAGACGCTGGGCCATAAAAGGCCATTTTAAAGAAAAGACCGTGGATTTTTTTTGTAATCAGGGCTTCCTGTAAACGTGCCATTGACTGAGTAACACTTCCTCATAAAATAACTGTATATCCACTGAGGGAATGATAGACTTATGGCCATATTCAACACATGGCTGTTTCGAATAAATAACTGCAGGTGGAAAAGCATGGAACAGTAGATGATACAGATGAATGATATTATTATGCCTATTACTATGCAAAAAGAAAAATTTGCACGTTAAACAGTTGTGTTTTTTACAGGGTCATTTAACTTAATAACCTATGGCAAGTTGTTCTCATATTTACATACTGATTTAAAGCAGATTGAGTCACAGCAGGGGATATTAATTAGGTCCAACTGTACTTTCAGTTATGATAACAGTGAAAATAAACAGCTTGCTATTAACATATACTATTATACAGGTTACATATGTTGAATAAGAAAATCTGCCTTTTAAATAATGAGTTAACATGTAAAAACATTCTCACAACTCATGAATGTTTGTGTATTTGTTTGTTTTGGTTCTATCATCTCACGTATGAATATGTAAAAATTTTGATCATAGGATTAATTATGTTTTTAGTGACTTTCATGTGGGAATTTTTCTTTTACGGATCATATTGAGGGTTCCAGTGCAGATGCAGGAAGCTGAAGCAGTGTGTGGTAAATACGCTAACAGCTGCAATACCCAGCTACAATCACTGACACAGGTTCTCCTGTAGGTAGAGGAGCTTATCCCTGTATAGGACCTTTGTGGTTAATTGTGGTAATACATTGCTGTACACATTACATTACATTACATTACATAATTGGCATTTAGCAGATGCACTCATCCAGAGCGACTTACCTCAGTTACAGTTTTTTTGTTTTTTTTTTTTTTACAATGTTGTCCATTTATACAGCTGGATATTTACTGAAGCAATTGTGGGTTAAGTAACTTGCCCAAGGGTACAGCAGCAGTGCCCCAGCAGGGAATTGAACCCCGGTTACAAACTCTCGGTTACAAGTCCTGCCTCTTAAACACTATGCTCCACTGCCGCTCCACACAATTGGAAATGTCCCAGCATTTCTATATTTCAGACTCTTTATGTTTGCAGTTTGTTCTGTCAGCTAAGAGACAACAATTCTCTTACATGTTATTTGTATTCCTTGTTGTGTTTCAGCACAGAATGAAAAGATATTAATAAAAAATACATTAATAAAAGTTCAACGGTCCAACTATACATCAGTCAGAGAGAGCGCTCTCTCTGTCTGTACACCTTTAAAAAAAAAAAAAAAGTGTTGCCTCCATAGCCTAGAGGACTGTCTCATTGCTTGTGTGCTCATAAACCTTCCATTGCCAGAAGAAAAAAAAATCTCCTCTGCTGGGTTCGGAGGCAGAGAGGATGGTGAGAGGAATACCACTGAGAGGCCCGCATTTAGCCTGAAGCCAATCGTGGACCAGGGCCGAGAGGTGGCGGCTCACACTGTCCCAGACAACAACACAGACTGTCAGCTCTGGCCCCTCCAGCTTTGTCTCTTGTGAGGGATAATCTTTTCATACACTCCATCATGAAATGGCAACAGGTGTGTTGTACTGTAGGGGCATAACTTGGCATTATGAACTACAGCTCTCCATTTTAGGAAATGGCAGTGTGCGCTCCAATCCTTCCATGTTGACCCACCTTTGACACAATACTGATGAGATTTTGTCCTCATATTCTTTTTTTTGGTCAAATGAACCACATCCACAGACATTTATTTGTGTGTAGTTATGCATGTACAAGCTTCAGTATCAGCTGAAATACCAGTATATGATATTACGATTACAGACAAATCAATATCATCGTTTTATTATCAGCACACTAGTTTGTGTTAGTAGTATGTTAGAGTATATACAGTAACGAAACCCGCCTGAAATGTGTGTGAAGTGGTTTATTAAATAATGTTTTTAATATGGAAATGCAGGTGAAAGAAAGATTTATTTATATTCTTGCCAAATAAAACAATCTTTTGACAGGAAAAATTCTGGCTTTGATCTTTGTAACCACAGTTTCCCTTGCTGTGTAAAAAAAAAAAAAAAAACAATTTAGAGAAACTGTGATGTTACATCGACCTTAAACCCCCTCTGAATGTCGTGATTGGGCGTGCTTTATCATGCGCTTGTCCGAGGGAATGTTATGAGGCAGAATGTTATGAAATGCAGTGAGGAGTACATGGACTCCCATTCTCTCTTCATGGTCTCAGCGCACAGTTGGTCTCCCGCTGGCCGGCACTGTAATGGCTGACTGCCACCCGGTAAGCGCCCGGCAGGGGAGCTCCACAGATGTTGCAAGGCTCATTGAAAAGCAAATGAAGAGAATGGGAGGGAGCCCGTGTGAAGGCAGACGTGGGGCGTACGCAGCCACCCCATTCTGAGAGATGCATCTGTGCGTGTGTGTGTGTGTGTGTGTGTGTCTGTGTGTCTGTGTGTCTGTGTGTGGGGGGGGGGGCGGGGGGAATGTATTTGAGTATATGAGAGGTTGCTGCAAGGTTGTATGGAGAAAAGCATGTGTCTCCATCTGTGTGTGTGTGTGTGTGTGTGCCTGTGTGTATTTGTGTGAGTATATGAGAGGTTGCTGCAAAGTTGTGTGGAGAAAAGCGTGTGTCTCCATCTGCATGGGTGTGTGTGTGTGTGTGTGTGTGTGTGTGTGTGTGTGTGGGTTTTTGTGTGTGTGTGTGTGTGTGTGTGTGTGTGTGTCTGTATGTGCGTGTGGGTTTTGGGGTGTGTGTGTGTGTGTGTGTGTGTGTGTGTGTGTGTGTGTGTGTGTGTGTGTGTGTGTGTGTGTATGTGTATTTGTGTGAGTATATCAGGTTTCTGCAAGGTTGTATGGAGAAAAATCTGTGTCTCCACGTGTTTGTGGTGTGAGTATATCAATGTTCATGTGTGTGTGTGTGTGTGTCTGTGTGCGTGCGTTCGTGTGTGCGTGCGTTCGTGCGTGCGTGCGTGCGTGTGTGCGTGCGTGTGTGTGTGTGCATGTTCATGTGTGTCCCTGGCATTGAACAGGGGAGATTATGTAGAGCCAGCTATAAGCTGTTTGCATACTGAGTGCTCAATCTGTGTACTCTGACTCTAGGTGGTGTGCATTGAGCAGCTGGCATTAAAAGGAGAGAAGAGAGACAAACACTCCTCTGTAGTTCTTTTCTCTTTGTGTTTTTATGGGTTGCCTTTTTGAGATGAGGGCTCCCTTAATCACTGTCATTTCAGTATTGTTGCTTCTTCACACTAATTACTCTTAGATTGAAAGTGTAATTTCTGATCCATCTGATCCATTTCTCATCCATCCATAAGAGCGGCCTTTTTAGGCATTTACTGAAGAAAAACAGATGTGCACTGATTTTGACTTCAAGATACACCTGCATGTGGGGTTTGTTCACTTGTGAAACCATGTGTCAGAGGTGCAAAATGTGCAGTGTGAACAAAGGAGTGCTAAACGGGGAGTAACGGGGAGAAACAGTCACTAAAGCATTCTGCTCTCCAAAAATAACATCACATCTGCTCTGCATACTTTGAGTATGTTTCAGTCACAGTGCGCAGCAAATTGGCCTTAACTTTCAATAAGAAGTGCTGCTTGTGGTTGCCACCATATAATCTTCATTATATTTCAAATGGAAATAAACAAAACAATTTGCGTAAGTAACTAGCCAAGGTAGCACTGCTCTAAATGTGTTACTGGAAGTTGAAGGCAAACCTTCCCCCCTCATCCCCCCCCATGAGATTGAGTCATTGAAGAAATCATAAAGTATTAGCCGATGGATTTGAGGGCTTTGAATGCATCAGCCCTATCAATCAAAACAAATGAATTTAGACCCAATTTTTTCAGCTGCTTTAATCCTACGGTAAACACCGACAAAGGGCAGCTGATTGTTGGGGCCACACACTCCTCACTCTGTGGCTTCTGACATTTCTTCCAGTGGACAACAGGCTAAAAGGATTAGTGCCACTATTCCCGTCCCTGTCCCCAGACTGACGTCAGGCTCATGTGATCCTCCAACAGGGGGACAATTCAACCGCCACCGGGGGCCATGGTGACCTTTAAGCACATATCCAGGTTTTCCACTCGTCCGTGTGTGTGTGGTGGAAGGTACACAGCTAATCCAGCACAACCGGGTCCAAAAGTAGCGGGTTTCTGTTTGGTCGCCCGTTTTGCTGCCTGCCCAAAATAATAAGCATAATCACCAACCGGCACTCCTCTGAGTGGGACCGTTCATTTATCAAACTCGCATCCACTGTTTTTATTTGCTTCAAACTGACATGCAGATTTATTTCTGCAGAGCTATTTATCTTTAATAAAAACATATTACAATAATTTGCTTTCTTTCTAACCCATTTTTCTTTGTTACTTGATTTTTTTCAGACATTTTTCCATAGACTCAAGATTGTTATGCTAGGGAGGTATTTTGTCCATTAATAAAATTAAAATCATCATTTCAGTTCAAGAAAAAAGAGCATCACATAAGACAGCTATTAAAAATGATCCTATAGATTCATTTTTGAAAAAAAATCTGAATTATAATGAGAAGAAGTAAAGTAATACAGGCAATTTGAGCAAGGAAGGTCTGAGCCTTGGCACAAACAGAGTCAACCTCAGAAATTGCTATATTATATCAATTCCATAAACTTTAATTGGATAGTCCACTCATAAAAATAGTAAATAAACAGTTTAGTTGCCAGAAATAAAGCCTGCCATCAATATCAAAGTGCTCTTTTAAAGCTGCCCTCTAGATTTACTGTTCACTGATGCACCATTAGGCTTTAGCATAGATCACTTATAAGCCGTTATAAACTAAAGCGCTATTAATATTTTAGAGTCATTATTTCAGGGAAGGATTTGCTGATCCTGAAACTCATGTCTGATAAACTTCAGGGGGGCTGCGCCAGCATTTAGCCTATGGGGTGCTTTCACGGTCTGTACTGTACTTGTACAATTTGTATCAGCTAGAAGAGGATCAGCCTCTCAAAATTTGCAGGCCTATTACGCAACAGCTGGGGAGCAAAATGCCAGGATGTGGGCTTTCCAAGGCATCTGGAAGCACTCTCTGATGTGTGCTCTGTTCCCTTTCTGTAATGCATTTCGCACACTTCATATTTCAAATACCCTCATAAAGGGTACACCAGGCAAAGAGAGAAAGGGGGAGGGCCTTTATAGGCATTCCACAGCAGTGCCTTTCTGTACACACACAGAGAATAAGGGGGGTTTCTTCATCTGTTCAGCACTTCCTGATCTCTCTACAGTGGCACAGAAAGCCTTGTAGAGTGGAGTGAATCGTACAAATGGATCTGATTAACAGATAGGTACTGTCGGCCCACTGTCAGTGGAGTGTGCAGGGGAGGACAGGCAGCACTGGGACCAGACAGCTTCCTGCTGCATCGGAAATACCAGCTAAAAGACTCAGAGCTTGGATTTAGATTAAGAGCTGGGCAGCTGAGTGTGCACGCACACACACACACACACACACACACACAGAAAAATACACACACACAAACATACATCAAGACATACAGATACAAGCATAAAAACACACACACTTGCACACAGACAGACACACACACACACAGACTCACGCACACATACACGCAGAAAAATGCACACACACAAACATACAAGCAGAAAAATACACACTAGCACACAGACACACATACACACACACACACACACACACACAAAAATACACACACACACACACACTCAGGGACACACAGACACACACATACACACCCAGCCTCCAGGGAGGAGGCTGAATTCTTCATATTGCTCGGGAAGAGGAAACCTTCCCTTGCGTAACCCCTGACAATAGTGAGCAGTGGCCAGCACGGCTGCTGCCAACAGCCGAGGTCAGTCCAAAGTGAATGCTTTTCTTTATGGCTTAGCAAACAAAAGGGGAGGCAATGACTGTCACACAGCGTGAACACACTGCTGTCCCTTTGTCCTCCCCTCTGACAGTAATAAGACATATGTTGCTTTGTAGAAAACATACTGACGTCTGCACAGCAGTGATGTCATTCATGGTTAGCCACGGTTTCTGCATTTGATTTCGTTTCAAAACTAAGACTGATCCGTGTCCATTAATCCAACTTATTCTGAGGCTGTTTCTTACGCAACAATCAACCTGAGTAATTGAATTTACTGTGACGATTTTTGCTCTTGTTCAGACTGATTCATTTCAGTAACACAAGGTAAAAAAAAAAACGCTGCTCGGTTCCATTAATGAACAGTAGAGACAGAAGCAGCCCATCCAATTCTTAATTTGAAAGGCTAATTAGAGCAGCCATGGTCATTGTGAAAGGCATGGCATTATATCAGTTCACTCCTTTGATTGTGCTTTCTGTGTCTTAACACCAGCCTGGTTCCTATTCTCCCGGTGATTGATTTGCCTTGATGCTCTGCAAAGAAAGCTGACAAATACCCTTATATTGGAAGATGGGGAGATAAACAAAACACCCATAAGTGAAAACAGCAATTATCCTGAGTTGTCAAAATAGTTTTTCAGGAATTGAACAGATCCAGCAAATAAACAAAACTGTCAAGTGACAAATGTCTTCAGAGAAACCCAGAAGGTCTCAGAGGAGAGGTGGGGTGGGGCAGCAAAAAAAGGAACAATACGTGATAAACAAAGAAAATCCACTTTGCAGATATGAAAATAAAAGTTACAAAGTTGTGAGGAGACACAATGTGTTTTCTTTTTCCAAAGTAAAACTGAAAAATCGTGAAACATAATGTTCCTTTTTGATTATGAGTAAAAGCCAATCCCAGGAAGCAAGTTGATTTAATCAAGCAACATCTGAATTATTATACATCGATTTAAAAATAGAAAATGAAAAACGGTTTGTTTCATATTTTAACAATAGTGTGCACTTTGGGGAATAATAAAAAAACATTAGCTTTGCCAGAATTGACTTGAATTAAATAAAAATCAGACAGCCACCATGGTAACCACTTAACATTTTATTTGATAAAACAGCTCAATCCAGGGTTAAGGCATGTACTCAATCGAAAGTCACTCCTGTGCAAATGTATGCTATGCATACTGCTAGGAGGACTTTGGATGACTCTCTCTTCAACCTGTCTTGTAATTGATGCTTGGCAGTCAGAAAAATTAGCATAAGGTTATTTCATTCTTGCCAGGCTGGACATGTCAACAAAATGCAGGTCCTGGCATTTCATTTCATTGTAGCCAGGCACGAGGGAAGGCTGCAGAGTGACCGCAGTCAAAAGTTGCGTGTCAGAGGGTCGCCACTGTTTAGGGAGCGGTTCACTGTTTGCAGCTGCTTGAAACAATTCGCTTGTGGAAGAACTGGGTGGGACATGACATGCGGGACGCAAGAGGGAGTCTGTTTCTAAACAGGAATGGTCTAAAATCATCTCTGCCAACCCCAGATTTTGGATTTTACAGAGTTACAGCCGAAGGCTTTTTGCCCATTTAACTGTCTAATCCTATACATTCACTTCCCTGCTGCAGTACATTTGGAAGTTTAAAGTTGTAAGTTCAGATTCTTACCAAGCTCAAGCGCCCACCACACAAGGTAGTGACTGTCCATTAGCAGACAGGCACTACAGTGGGTACCACTGTTGGTGTAAGCGATCTTGAGGGCATCTAGTAATCTGTTTGGAATCTCAGATCAGTGGTGAAGACCAAATAAAAGCTGTTTGGATGATCTTGTGGTTGACCTGACGCTGGCAGACCCGTGGGATCTTCCACACTCATGAGTGTGCAAAGGTAAATATTGAATTGACCTTGCAGGCAAAAAATGCCTGTATGTGTTTGTCTGCAGTAGGGCCAGAGCACCCTAGAAAGTCACCGAGGAGCAGCTTGGTTGTCCGTCTAGAGGCTTGTGTGGAAGTCATTTGTTGTTTTATTTCTTTTTTTTTCTAGACCTGTGAATAAATGTAGCAAAGCAGTAAACTTTACAGGGTTTTCACATTTAAAAGACCATAATTAAACATCCTTTGCTTTAAATGGGACTCATTAATGCTAATGGGGAAACCCAGGAATGACTCCTGACAAAGCCTCAAAGTCAAAAACTATTAGCAGTGATAGGCTCCGTCAATAACCTGATGGTTTAAGGGCAACCATTAGCATTAGTTCTTCAGCATGCATTAAATGTGATGAGCTATAAAACAAAGGTCTACTTAGAGCAAGATGTAGGCCCAGATTAAATCTAATGCTCTGCCCTTAACTTTGAGTAACAAATGTACATAGCGTCACTTTTTTAAAATGGTTACACAACATTCTGAATTCGGTGGTCAGAGAAAATAATGAGAATACATCTTCAAAATGGAAAAATTAAACAACACATTGACATCGCTTAAATTTATCACAGGTTAAGGGCTGACATATAGGTTCTCAGGCAGAAGGGAACGTGATTGTGGTTGCACTGGAATCAAACACCCCATACATACATGCTGACACAGGCACGTTTTGAATGTTGGATTTTGTCACCAGCTAGAAATCTCATTGGCAGCCCATTAGGCAGAGAGCAGATTCGTATTTGTCTTCGAGTTACGTTTCGTCGTTACGTAATGCTCCATATGAAAACATCCAGGGTTGAAAGTGGACCCCTTCGCTCCACGCTCTGGCTATGCTATGGAGACCTGCATAAGAAGCAAGCCTGGGCAGACGGCGATTCCCATCTACGCTCATGGGAAAAATATGCAACAGGCAGCAGCTGCCTTCCCAGAGAGCGTCCCTCTGGGACCAATACCAGCCCCTTCATGAGGTCATCGAGGTTCGGAGCCGCAACCCCAAATTCATAGGGGGCAACAATTAAAATCCGCCCACGTCCAAACTCATGAGAAAATGGAAGGGGGGGTCCTTTATTTGTTTGACAAGATTTTCTCTTATGTAGGACTCAACATATAAGGGAAACTGGAAGAGCGGACATATGTTTGGTGCGTGTCATTTATCCCAATGTGGTGTGTGGTAAACATGGTGGAAATGATTCATGCATCTCTTTGCAAAGTGATTATACTAGAAAGTCATCCCTCGAGAGACACTGCCCCCCAAGGCCAGGTGTCTGCAGCTTAGATGTCTGGGGTCATTGTAATATGAATTGGACACTGCTCTGGAAGTCTCCATACATATCCACGGGGGGATATTTTTTTTCTACTTTTTTAAACTTGTGTTTTTTGTCTAGTTTTATTTCTTCTAGACGTTAAGGATAATGTTTTCTCTGGGTGAGTCAATGCAACATTTCCACAAAGTATGTGCATGGTATTCAACTGCTCCTAAAATTGTCTTCCTCTTTTTTTTTTTTTTTTTGAGTTCCCACCCTCTCAGGATTGGGCACACTTGGACTGGTCCGTGGGAGGGAAAAGGGAATGCTTTTGCATTGATTTCATTATGATGCCATTATGCCTCACAGGACCGGTTTCGTCTTTTTATTTAAGGAATAAAGTATGCGTATTTCTTGTTTTAGCCTTTTTTGTTCATTTTAGTTTTGTTTCTAACTACGTCTCTTTAGGTTAATTATTTATTTCCAAGATACTAGGGAAGTGTTTTCATTTGCTTTTAATAGTGTTTACATTGCTCCAGAGGCGTAACATCACAGTAATGATAATAACAAGTAAGTGTACTGTTTTATTTTCTTCCACAGTTAAGATCTCTGTCACTTCAATTCTAGCCAAACTGTCATGTCCATGCAGTTATGATGTCAGAGTACAGTTCTGAAAGCAGTGATATGTGTTCGTAAATCTGTATCTGAAGTGGCACTGACTTTCGCAGAAATTCTTTTAGGTTTCTAAATTATTTTGAATATGCAAAGAGCATATAGAGGATGAGGGCATATAGAGGAGGAAGGCTTTGTATTTTGAAATTCCTCTTAAATGGCAATGGAAATGCAAGCTGTGAAAATGGGTTTGAAGAGACTGGGCAACAGCTGAAATGGACGGGTGCTGTTCTCTGAACCTAAAGCTTCTGGGTTTGTGTCTTAGATGGAGACCACTACTTTACCTCAATCTACCTAATCGCATCTGGGTCAGAGAATATGTTCTATATAGAATTGTAATTATTGTGAATCACCTTGGAAAAATGAATCAGCCAATGTATAAGAAGTAATACATGATACTACACCATAGTTTCATTAAAAAGTCATGTGAAGCTTAGTGCTAAGTACTTCCAAAAATTGAGTTTGCCTTTAAAAGTGGAAAAAAAAATATTAAAAAACTTCTACTGCTAGTACTGTTATAGTGATAGCTCCTTGGCAGTATGGTTTGTAGTTTTATAGTCCTCTTTTTATTGAATTGATGTTGTGTGGGGTGGATCCCAAAAGGTTATACTCTATATTAGGAAATGGTGAACTGTGTTTACTTTGGAGCTTGTCTGGAAACGCTCATCAAATTTTTTTTTTATTATTTTCTCAATACAATCCAACAATTCTCAGCAATCACCAAGGGAAAGAACAACCATCTCAACCTGCTTTTAAAATGCAATGTCTGGGAGCAACAGAAACCTAAATAAAGATGTATGAATACATAAATTAATTAGAAACAACCTGACTATCCTAAGCCATATTACAAAATTAAAATGTTTGCCAGGTATTGAGCAGGTAAGCATAACAGATTTTTGGTTCTTTAACTATAACCATGCAATGCCCAGGAGATTCTCTTTCTCCTGGCAGGATGGAATGGCATAGACTGTTGTTGGCAACCAGGAGTAAAAACACAGCACATGAACAATTATACGTATGACCTCATACCTCACTTTCCACTAACTCTAGCTGGCAAGAACTGGACAAGTCTCTTCCAAACTATGTCTGCTTTGCATAAAATTAGTGGATACTGACAAGGTGGCCCTGTGAATCGTAAAAGCAAGATATTTGTGATTGACCTTAAAATTGGCTTACTGAGCTCTGCTGCTGCCCAAGCCATGCAGTAGGGGTTACTGTTTTTGATTGGAGTCTTGTGAACAGTCTGTCTTGCCTCTCATTTTCAGTGCCCCTCACTTATAATTGATGATTATAAAACTCCCCGACGCAAAGTGATGGAAGTATCATGTTGTGTGACCTTTGATATGACCGCTTAACTTCGCCGACTCCCGAGGATTGATATCTTCCATAATGCCTCCCTTCTCGTAGTGAGTGCAGTCCTGTTACTATCATGTTTCTGTCAAGATACTTTTAAGGTTAGAAACGTGTCAACCGTGGTGCTAGATGCTCTCTTCCTCGGGGGCCTCCAAGATGCTTTTTTCATGTCAATGGGCTTTTAGAGTGAAGGAGAAGGGAAGCCGTCGTGGTGGCAGAGTCTTGTGGGTTTTGCTGTGGCACTTAGGTGATTCCAGGGAACATACATGCATGCGTGCGTGTGGGTGTGTGTGTGTGTGTGTGTGTGTGTGTGTGTGTGTGTACCCCCTGGGCCGGGTCAGATCCGGGGCGAGCGCTGCTTAATCAAGCCGCCGGAGCTATCGGCAGATCTGCAGAGCTCAGTTCGGCACGTAGCGCCATTAATGAAGCCCCTCCCAGGCCCTCGGCTGCTTCTCAGACTTCCTGAGGTTCCCGAGGAGGGGCCGGGCCTAATCGCAGCTCCTGATCTGCTATCTGAACCCAAACCTACAACCATAACTTCCTCTGAGGCGGGCCCAAGTATTTGGAAAGGGAAGAGCCTTTCCCTGACTCGGTCGATGAAAATTCGAAGCCTGCTGATACAATCACACTTACGCAACAGTACTGTACATTTTAATGGCTGGAACTACAGTAGTCCTCTGTGCAATCCCATCGGCCATTTACAGCAATTGCTTTTATCAATGTGCCTCTGAGTGCCAAGGTTTTGTATATGTTAAAGCATTCCCAGTTTACCTTGAGATCTTCTTGATGCCTTCTGTTAGCACACAGTGAAGGCAGGACTAACTTGTCTGTGGTAAAGAGGATGTAGCACATACAGCATAAAAATAATACACTGCACTTAGAAGGTCTCATTTAATCCTATTAAGACAAAAAAAAGATACTCAAATGTGTCGGGTCCCCAGGCCTACAACGCTCTCGATAAGGCAGCATGGCTTCTCTGGTCGAACTCCAATCCCTCAGCCCAACAGCAAAGCGGCAACGATGATACGCTTGTAAAACAAATCACCTCTGCATGCTCAGTTACAACGCGGAGTTGATCACATCAAACACGGCTTTGCGCGTTCCTCTTGCGTCAGCGGAGCGCCACAGTGACATGATACTCGCTGAAATACCGCTGTTTACATTTCTGAGCCATCTGCTCAGTGTAGCCCGAACCCCAGCTGTCTCCCTTTGACCCCGGCTGCCTATGGGAAAGCTACCGCCATCCCCAGCAGCAGGAGTCGTTGGGTCTGCAGCGGATTCAAAGGGCGATTTCATTCCCACCATCTGCTCCTGGTGGTGTTCTGTTGTAGGGAATTTCAAAAGGTAAAAGCAGAGGGGTGGCACCTGCATGGCAGGGCAGTAAAAAAACACAATGGGCTGAAAAATGGCTGGCCTTTCCCCTTCTATCTTTAACGGCCTCATGCGCGCACACACACACACACACACACACACACACACACTGGAACAAGAGCAATAGCCATCAAATTTCAGAACATTAAGCTGTCATAGGTGTAGAATTTTTTTTTAAATGTCAATCACAACTTGCAGGAATATTCTACAGCTGGGTTTCTATGAGGAACACATACTAGGCTTTTGCTATTAAAATATGACAGCACCCTTTTTTGAAAAAAAAGCTGCCAAACTCAAATTATTTTCTTTGTATTTATTGGTTTTCAGAAATTGAAGCAAAGGAGGCTTGTGATTGGCTCAGAGCCGCTGGATTCCCCCAGTATGCACAGCTATTCAAAGGTAAAGACTCAGATTTGTAATTTCATTTAGTTTAATTGAATTTCAATGAAGCCTGTAAGTCATTTTAAATATGCGTGAACCACACATATGGAAATCGGTGATAAACAGCGGTAAATAACCATGTTTCTCCAAACTGATTTCTCCCAGATTGCCGGTTCCCCATCGACATAGACTGGGTGAAGAGTGATCACGAATTTCTGGATAAGGATGCCATTGATTCTCTCTGCAGGTTCCGATTTCACATTATCACCAAAACAACACAGACGCTTGCTCGCTAATGAAGTGTGCCGCTTATTAAATAATGATGAGATTTGCTAACGCTTGCCGTTGCGGAGCTTGTTGAATTCACACGCTATCGTTTGCTTTCAGGAGATTAAACACTTTAAACAAATGCGTGGAGATGAAGCTGGAGACGAACCGGTCGCACAGGAAGGTGGGTTTTTAGCGGCAGGCTCAGGGCTGTCGGGATGAGAGGTCTGGGAATTTTAAATTTTCACCGCTTTCATGAAAGCAATGAAGCCTCTGATGGTATTCTTTGGTTGCTTTGTTTTGGAAATGACCCCCCGTGGTGTCCGCCCTCGATCCACAGAGCGAAGACTCGGAGGACGAGGAGCCCTGCGCCATCAGCGCAAAGTGGTCCTTCGAGAAGCAGAGCAAACGCTGGTCCCGCCTGGAGGGCCTGGGCTTCCTGCCGGCGCCCGACAGCCCCCGCCTGAGCGAGACAGCCGGCCGGGATGCGTCCCCTGGCGACGGCGGCGGCGAGGGGCACGAGGTCAGCTCCCTGCACAGCTCCAGCAGCGCGGAGAGCGACAGCACCGGGGCGCCCAGGACGGCGGAGGAGCCGGAGACCAGCAGGAGCTCCTCCAGGTGCTCCTCCTCCTGCAAGCCCGCGTCGCTGGACAGCTCCTTCAGCGGCCCGCCGTCGCCCGGCGAGGTCCCCGGCTCCGGCATCGAGGAGCGCCCGGCGGCGGCGGCGGCGGCGGCGGAGAAGCCCCCGAAGAAGAAGGGGCAGAGCCTGCTGAGGAAGATGGAGAAGCTGCGTCTCCGCGGCGCCCCCCGCAGGCCGCAGTCCCGCGGCAGGGACAGGGCGCTCATCAGCGGCCCACTTCTGCAGGAGGGCTTCGACGAGGAGAAGCTGCGGCGCCTCAACTGCGTGGACCTGGCGGAGCTGCGGGACAAGCCGGGCAGCCCCCCGTCGTCTTCCCCCCCCTCGGGGAGCAGCAGCAGCAGTGGCAGCGGTAGCGGCAGCCCCTCCAACGGCAGCAGCACCGTCAGCACGCCCAGCCCCGTCACCCGGGTCCGCAGCCACTGCCGCCGGGCCGGCCCGCAGAACCAGGGCCACGCGCACCACCGGGCGCACGTCAGCGAGCAGGACTACCAGAACGAGAAGAACCACGAGCACGGCATGGTCTTCCAGGTGCCGCAGGGACATAAGCCGGGGACGTTCCCCACGGCCCTCACCCACAACGTCCTCTCCCCCATAGACAACACGTCGGTGAACTGGAGGACGGGCAGTTTCCACGGGTACAGAGGCCGGAGGTCCCAGAACAGCACCTCCCAGGACCACAGCCCGGCCTGCAAAGACCACAAGCCGGCCCGCAGCCCGCTGGCGACGTTCGACAAGCGCATCAGCATCTACGACAACGTGCCCGGCATGCCGGCACACGCCGACAGCGTCAGGGAGGCCCTGGAGTTTGGCGACGACGACGTCTTCTCCGCACTGGACAACGTCATGGAGCGCATCAGCGGGCTCCAGCAGCTGGTGACCACCTGGACGGAGAAGCTGTCGGACGACGGCGACTCTGACTCTGCCAACAACTCGGCCTCGCCCTGCCCGTCCTCTCCGCACGACATCCACCTGGAAATCAAGAAGCACGAGGAGACGGACCTTACCATTACAGAGGAAGATGATGAGAGCTATCCCCCTGTGCCAGATGATTTAGAATGCACATACGTCTCTTATTCTGGAGAGCAGTCATCACTACAGCATGGAAGGTAAATTTGCAAATGCATATTTTTTCAATTTACATCAAGTTAGTAAGTAAAATGAAACAGATGCCAATTTATGGTGTCCCTTGACTCAGATTAATTTAATCTGTCACAGACTTCCAGTACTCCTCAATATCCATTAATTTACTGATGTTTACAGACAGAGGCAAAAACCTCTCTGTTGTAATAAGTCTTGAAAACATGTGAGTAATCACAAGAGAAAACATCAACAAAAGCCTGAGACTGATGATGTGAATGTTGCAGATTTTTGTTACGTTATTATTACTGTAAGTAATTGTGAAAGACTAGAAGCATCAAAGCCCTGCTGTGAATGGAGGCAGACATTAGTCACTGCCTGTACCACACACCCTTAGCAGCCTTGGGAGATGCTGTCATTGAGTGCAAATACATTAAACATTGCTGTTGTTGTGTCTCCAAGGGAGCACGAGCTTCACTGGTCCAGCGAGCAGAACCTGCACCCGGAGCCCCACAGCACCGGGATCGAGGGCCTGTCCGCCTCCCACATCAACCTGCTCCAAAAGCTGTCCCTGCTCAAACTCACCGCGCTGATGGACAAGTACTCACCCTCCAGCAAGCAGGGCTGGAACTGGTAAGGGAACTGGCTCCCGTCGTTTGGAGACTCACTCGCGATTCACCCCCACGCTGCGACCTTGCGAGGTTCGCCGTGAGACAAAACAAGCGGATGTTTTTGGAAACACTAATACAAGGAGGGGCAGTCTGGGCCTGAATGACAAAGCACAGCCTTCAGCTGAGATTCCAGGCAAAACGATTCACAGGTGTCCCTCTTACCTCTGACCAGACTGCCCCGCTCCAGTATGCGAGGATGATATGTGGCTAAGTGTCTGAAGAGATAATGCGGAAGACATCAGCCCACCCCCCTTCACAACTGGTGGAATAGAGATAAGCCTTTCAAAGGGTCTGCCATACGATATGGCAGAATTTAGACATGGAAGGAGTCTATTGTATTCAAGTGACACCCAAATGAAGGTTATTTCAAACTGTATTATATTTCAAAGATAGAAAATATGATGAACATCTTCATACTTGTGATGCAGCGTTTTGCAATCTTTTTTAGAGCCCACCAGTGAAAAGAAAACTAGAATGTAGATTAAACAGTGTTTTTCTTGTCTGTTTGTTTCATGTTGGTTAATAGCAGTTGTTCATTGGCTGTGTCAGATGATGTTGCATGGGAAATGCAAGATGACGCCTTATGTTCCAGCAAGCAGCAATTCTGATTTGTCACCGAGAGTTACTGCTTCCATTGCGCGTTTTGATTCCCTGCTTGTCCTTGCAGTTTCGGACTGCATCTCAAAACCCGAGCTCCCTTTGGAACAATTAATAAAGTGTTTGACGTTATGCATTTGTGTAGCGAACTGGAGTAAAACTGATTGCTTAAGGCGAAGGGACAGCGTAATTGACTTTTTGAGAGGAGAGTAATTGGGCTATTTGTTTTAACAATCATTGAGCTAACTACAAAGAAATACCTTCTTCAGTCTTTCCCCCACACTTCCATTGATCCCTTACTTCTGTATGCAGTGCTTTCACTGCCGCGGAGTGGCTTGATTTAAGATAAGTTTTGTCTTGCATTAGTTTCGGGCCAAACACTTCTTTCAGACTTTCCATTCTGATGAATCATATCTGATGTTGTGTGGGTCTGGTAACTGCAAGGTTTGGGGTTGGGGGTGCTGGGGTTGCTGGGTCTCCACACAGATAAGTAATCATATTTGATCACTGCTGGTACTTTATTAAGCTAATGGAATGAGGTGGATGTGGACTTTAATTGAACAGCCTCCCTCTGTGTTAAGGATGGAGAACTGGAATATAAATTAAATACTTACTGAAGTTAACCCTGTAAAAGAGCTATTCTGCTGTGTGTGTCCAGCTATGCTGGATTGGGTACGTTCTAGAATCAATGGTTTTGATTGGCTTTCGAGTTTTATCTCCTGGCTCTTACTCTTGATTGATAAGAAAATGATGAAAACATGACAGAAAACAGCCATGTTGCCTGTGTCAAGAGATTTCAGACTCTAATAAAAACACACCTTTCAACATTTATATCAATTTAGTGTTTCCTCACCTAAATGTCACAGCGAAAAAATAGTCCTGAAAGACAAACGCCAATACTGCTGCTGAAATTAATCATAACTCATCTGCAAAAAGCCAATATGTATTTAAAGAATTAAACCTTTGGCTGTTTGAGCATGATGGCTTTGTCACTAAGCAAAAGACTAATCCTGTTCAGATCTAAGGTACATGACAATCACTACTAAAATGCAATTTCAAGATCACGATTAGGTATACCGAAGGTTTTCTACTCCATGAGGGAAACGTGGGGGAAGCTTTCTTAAAAGTTCTTCAGTTTCTCATTATATCTAAAATGCTTTGTCTGTTGTATACTGACAAACTATCCCACAGAAAACCATGACCTTCGAGCATGCTCACCCTCTTTTCAGGACTGTGCCAAAGCTTATGAGGAAGACAAAGGCCCTGGACTCCAAGGATAGGAGAGTTTTTGGGGTCCCACTGCTACTGAGCATGCAGCAGACTGGGGACCCCCTGCCCCGAAGCATCCTGAAGGCCATACACTACCTGAGAACAGAGTGTCTGGACCAGGTGAGTATAAGTGCGTCCAATGGGGCACAGAGTCTAAAATTCACTTGTGTTGTACTCTGCCTCACTTGTAAGTCGCTTTGGATAAAAGTGTCTGCCAAATGAATAAATTTAAATGTAATTCAGGGTTGCCAGTAGAAAGGTGGCAAAACTGCCTAATGAAAACTGTCATACATGATTACAGAAGATATTATAATAATTTAGCCTGACATACAGTATTGTGCAATGTTGTGGATGTTTATGCTACACTTCTAGTTGTGTGCAGTCTCTGAGGGCTGACAGTATTTGTAATGTGGAAGCAGTTAAGTAGTGCAGAAACACACATGCACACTCACGTACCCCATGAACACACACTTACTCAACCACACACACAAATACACCCTCTCTCACACACCAACACTCTCACCTTCAGGTTGGCTTGTTCCGCAAATCGGGAGTCAAGTCTCGGATCCAGGCCCTGCGTGAGATGGTCGAAGCGGACCCAAACGGCGTGAGCTATGAGGGGCAGTCAGCGTTCGACGTGGCTGACATGGTGAAGCAGTACTTCAGGGACCTGCCGGAGCCCATCTTCTCCAGCAAGCTCTGCGAGTCCTTCCTCCACATCTATCAATGTAAAGGCTGACGCACAACACGTGCCAGTTCTGCATGCGATGCATTTTGACTTTGTGTTCGGCGGCAGTGTAGCATAGTGGTTAAGGAGCAGGGCTCGTAACCTAATGGTTGGCAGTTCAATTCCCCACAGGGGCACTGCTGCTGTACCCTTGGGCAAGGGACTTAACCCACAATTGCCTCAGTAAATATCCAGCAGTATAAATGGATAACATTGTAAAAACCTGTGATTGGTGTAAGTTGCTCTGGATAAGACCATCTACTAAATGCCAATAATGTAATGTAATGTGTTCTAGGGACTGTATGTTGTAGTATACTTGGCTTCTGTCAGATCGCGCAAGTTAACTTGTGGTAGGGCTCGAATATTGTTGAAGAGTGTGGTCCCCTCACACTCACTGCTCTGGGAATGTTGTTAGCCTGGTCTGACACTGTTGCTCATTTAAACTGAATGGATGCACTTATGTTCTATTGCGCTGGAAGTTGCTCTGGATAAGAGCGTCTGCTAAATGCATGTAATGCAGCGCTACTACCCTGTGTCCCGGTTTTGTGTCGTCAGACTCATCCTCTCGTATCTTTTACCTCGGCAGATTTCCCCAAGGATCAGCAGTTCGCCGCGGTCCAGGCGGCCATCTTCCTCCTGCCTGACGAGAACAGGGAGGCCCTCCAGACCCTGCTCCTCTTCCTCCGGGACGTGGTGGCATGCGTGGAGGAGAACCAGATGACCCCCACTAACATCGCCGTCTGCCTGGCCCCGTCCCTCTTCCACCTGAACACTCTGAAGAGAGACAGCACCATGACCAGGTACGCGTGGTCCGGTCCATGTGGCCAGAGCAAACTAGTGGCAGATCCTGGACACCAGATGCGGGAGCTTACACAACTCGCTATCGTTGCGTAAGATGTGTTCTGGTTCAGATTACCCCGAAAATCTACTGTATGTTCTTTTGGGACCGGGTCCATATTTTATCCGTTTTTATGACATTAAATAAATGTCAGAAGTGTCCCATTTCACAACAAAGCAGGGCTCACCGAATACAAGGCAGCCAAAAAACCTATTTCCCTGTTCTTTAATGAATAGCTTTCAGGCACGTTTAGTGTGAGGGGTGCTTATGTAATCCATCACAGTCATACATCTGGCTTTAATTTTGTACAGATAGAGGACATATTATATCTATAATTCATTTCAGCTGCTTATTGAAAAATTGGAGAGAGGGAGTGAGTGAGAAAGAGACTCTTAGACTAAGGGAAATTTTGATAAATTTTTTAAAATGTGTATTCTTTGAACGTTGTTTTGGAGAGATAAAGATATCTGGGGTGCTTGGCTGTGGCTCCCTTGAACTTGAAAGGAAAAACGCTGGTTCTGGAGTAGAGTCTCTTCTTGTTGTGTTTGAAAGATCGTTCTGCGGCGTTGGCAACACAGGGAAGGAGTGTTGCAGTGATGTCACAGAAGAAGGCTTCTACTCCACCTTCCAGTGCGAAACAATCACCCTCTGTGTGCCTACACAGCACAAACGGCGTCAAACGGCCACTTCCCGCTGAGCCGCGGGAGGAGCACCATAAATTAGAGCAGCAAACCGTGACATTAATGCCATGTGCTTGGGAAAATGACCATCTTTCATGTGAAACTAATAACTGTAAACAAAACCGAGAGATGATATAGGTCATATTAGGAAAAAGATTCCCAGAGTTAAATAAACACGCATATGCATATTGTCACAAACTAGCTACCCTGGGCTGAGAACAACATGATCGTAAAGTGTAAGAGTAAGAAAACAAGACCAACAAATCCCAAAAAAGTGGTACAAGACAGACTTCACAATCCAAGATACCCAAGGTATACTCACTGACTCACCGACTTTTGAGATCTCTTCTTGGGCCAAATCTGTGGGTTGTTACATTTAGGAATCACGATAGCAGTGAGTCTAAGTCATGGCTTTAGGGAACTGAAGGAGGACTGACTCCAAAAGGCATACAAAATGCATGATACAAAACAACTGAAATCATTGCAAGTCCCAACACAAATGCTATGGATCTCACAACAAAAGAGCAATTTGCACGCTCCAGATCAAACTCAAAACAAATTGCACCAAACCAGTAGTCACCAATGTCTCCATCAAGTTCAGGTTCACTGTCCTGGGTTCATGCCTACCTGCAAGGGAGGCTGCCACTAGCTGCATGGTTACGTCAGCAGCATATGTCAAATCAAACCAAAAAAACAAAAAAGTGTGCGTGTGTCATGTGCCTTTGACCTATTCCTAACAATATCTGGACGCTTACATTCAGAGATATATTCAGGAAGTGAAAACGTGTGAGTCCTTCTAAAGGAAGTACACAGATATTAAATGAAACCTTGAACTGAGTTTGAATTTTAGCTCAGACCTCTTTACTCTGAAGCAGCGCTGTTGCTGGTGGTACCCGCAACATCAGTTTGGTCTGTGCTCCTTGTTCAAAGGCTCCATAAGCTACAGGACCAAACAGGGACTGACAGCTGAAGACGAGCAGAGAGACAGGAGCTGGATTTCAGTACCTCCCAGCGTTCCACAAACTTCTGAAAGCAACTTGCCCTCTTCCTTGTTTATTTTGCTGCAGGTCAAGCCACAGGAAGTACAGCCTGGGCAGGCCGGATCAGAGGGACCTGAGTGAAAACCTGGCCGCCACACAAGGGCTGGCACATATGGTGGCAGAGTCTTCTCGCCTCTTCCAGGTATGTGTTCTTCCAGACTATACCAGCATGATAATCACCTTGACATGTGCAGGTATTGTATGAACTTGCCGATATTCACAAACATAAGGCATTCTCATGACACAGTGAAGGCTGTCTCTATCAAGTTTTTTGAACCACATGTACTTGTGTTGAATTTAGATTATAACAGGCGGGAAAGTCAAGTGTGCTTCTTAGAGATAGTGTCTAAATTTGACAACCTATTTGCATATTTCATTGCTGTTTATCCTCAGGTACCAAAACACTGGTTAATCCAGAACCAGGGCGGCTTGAGTGATGACATTCTTCATTTCGGAGGGGGACAGATCATACCCTCGGAATCCGGGGAGAATGAGCTTGACAGGCGCACTGCGTTAGAACTCTCCATACAGAACTTACTGAGAGAAGCCAGAGAGAAGTTCCGGGGCTGGGTGTCTTGTTCCACCTCGGATCACGTTGAGCTGGCGTTTAAAAAGGTGCGGTCCAAAAACCACCACGCACACACACCTTCTCTCTTACTGCCCAACAGGAACAACAACCAGCAGAGAACACCCATGGCTGCAGAAAAGGAATAGCTCATTGCTAAAAGAGCTTAATGCTGACTGGTTTTTCTAAAGATAAATTGTGTGGTTCTTATGGTCCATGTGAAGTCCTTGCATCGGAAAGTGACATATTATGAACAAAACTTGCTGGTATTAGTATACTTAAAACAGTGCATTTTCATCAAATGTGAAGGGAATGCATTTATTCACTTGGCAGACACTTTTATCCAATGTGACTTATAAGTGAGGCAGAGTACAACACAAACAAAAGTCATACACGCAGTCACAATATTAGAAGCAATGCATGACCAAGTTTCAATAGTTGGCCAGATAAGGTACAAGCTAGCTGGTAGAGACGCTTGGCTGGCGAACTACATGGCTCGATTCCCCCGGCCCTGCTGCTTACCCTACACACCACAGCAACAGAGGTGCTGCGTGACAGCTGTGGCGGGTGTGTTGGGTTGGAGGACGAGGCTCTCAGACTGTCACCCCTGTGCCGGCAGGCGGAGGACGGTCACCCCCTGCGCTCGTGGAAGGCGACGGTGGAGGTGGAGGCGTCGCAGGAGGAGGTCGTGCACCGCGTACTGCGGGAGCACAAGCTGTGGGAGAGGGACCTCCAGCACTGCAGGGTGGTGGAGACCCTGGACAAGGACGCCGAGGTCTACCACTACGTCCTGCAGGGCCTGGGGCCGTGCCCCCCACAGGAACACCTGGTGCTGAGGTAATGAGCCATCTCCCCACCCCCGGTCGCTGATCCGTTGGGAAAGGAAAATTTTACAAAGCTGCAACGTTTACAACCATATAGATTGAGGGGAAAAAAATGAACAAACAAGTCAAGGACACCAGTTCCAACTGGCTGTTTGGGCACCAGACTCGTGACTTCTTGAAACCAGCACCCCAGAAAAAATTGTATACTCTTGAGCAGAGCAATAACCTGAGTCATTTGGCAAGAGCTCTAGTTATGCATGCCTGAAGTGTAAGCAAGCCTGGGATAGGACTGTTTTGCTAAGTGAGTGAAAAACCTAATGCACAGAGAACACAGTCCCTTGACGGTTTGTCTCACTGATTTATGCATGCGATGCGTCCGGTTTCACATTTGCCACAAAGATGAACTTCGTTGCCTCGGGCTGCGAGCTCGTGAGCGCAGATTAAGGCTCGCTCCCATGGCGACCGCGGGAATGCAGTGCTGTCTCGTTGCTGTCGGGAGGGGCTGACTTCCGCGGTCGCGGTTTCGTCCTCTCTCTGCCCCAGGACCTGGCAGCGTGACCCATCCTCTGGCGCCGTCGCCATGGCGGCCATGTCCACGGAGCACCCGGACGCCCCACCCGAGGGCGTGAGGGCCCACGTGCTCACCTGTCTTTACCTGATGGAGGCCACGGGGCTGAGGAAGACAAAGCTCACGCACGTCACCCGGACGGACACTGGGTGAGCGGCACCGCTCAGACATACCAGAGACAGGGAGAGAGAGAGACAGAGAGAGACACAGAGACAGGCAGAGAGAGAAATAGAGAGAGGCAGTGAGAGAGAGAGAGAGAGAGAGAGAGAGAATTACTTTACATTACATTACATGCATTTAGCAAGTGCTCCTATTCAGAGTGACTTCCATTGCACAAGAGCGACTTCCATTGCAGAGAGAAAGACACACAGAGAGAGAGAGAGAGAGAGAGAGAGAAAGAAAGAGAGAGGTATAGAAGACTGGCTGTTCATCTGAGCCATTCCAAGAACATACAATGTTCTTATTTATATGATTTAGTGCTCAACCAAAGTTCCCACAGATTTGCGGCTGTTTAAATGATCAATTTACTCTCTGCAGGGGGACTCTGAATTATTCTAAGGCCCCCTGCTGTTCCATTTGTTTCAGTAGATTTAATGAAACAAGCAATATAATGGAGAACAGGTGTCTGGAGAGCACTCGGCGTACTGTATCAGAGGGCTCTTGCACCATATTCCTTCAGACTGTTCTACTGCTTTACTCCGTATCTGAAGCAGTTGGTTATTCACTTGGAGACAAGATACGTAAATACTTTTAAATGAGGAGGGCAAAAGGGGGCCCACTATCATTAGTGATGCACAGGATGATGTATTATACGCAATTTCTTACTTAATTAAAGGTACATGCTAAAACTAAGTGTAAACTGAGCCGATTACTTCAGCACTCTACAGACTACCAGCACTTGGAAATTTAAATGGGAAGCTCCTGGCCAAGGGCATAGAAAGAATTTACCATGACATTAATTTTATGAGTTCTTGTTTACTGAACAGGGGACGTTTGCTTGCTTCCTTTAGGGCTGGTTGGCTTTAGTTTGTAGGCTAATGGGATTCTGCTCATTAGCAGAAGAAGAAACTGTAAGTGTCCTTGGAGAAGGTTAGCTAAGTAAAATTGTCTTAGGTTGAAGTTTTTAGGCCTGTCTGTTTCCTTCACAGAATGCGTACAAATATTTGCTAATCTGTAATGTAATGTAATCTTTCACCTGCAGGGGGCGATCACCGGAATGGTACAACAAGGTGTACGGACACCTTCTTTCATTCAAGATGGGGAAAATTAGAGACTCCTTTAAACCAGACATGAAAGAAACGAAAATATGAATGGGCAGGGAGAAGACTTCATCCACCGAGAAAAGCTCAGCCACTTTAAGACACTTACCTCCTTTCAGAAAGAAATAATTAAAATGCAGCCGTCAAGGAATTCATTTACATGAAGGACAATTGGGACCCCAGCTGTCCAAAAGCTGCAAGGCGAAATAAATTACACCTCTAGACAAACAGTGACGATTGTTTGATGAGCTGTTTTAGAGGAACCAGTATGTTCGCATTATCAATACTGACAACAGAGACTGTCAGAGTAATGAAATGTCTTATCTTATTTGACTGACTGTTCGAAGGGCAATGCGTTGCAGGAGTTTGTAAGTGCTCCTGTCTCGCTCTTTATTTTAGAGTTAAAACAAGGCTTCTGTGACAGTTCACAGGCATGATGTTTGAACCTACCTCTCTGAGGGCTTCCCTGATGGAGAATATGACATTTGCAGAGGAAAATACTTTGTTGTATTAATTTGAAGAATGCTACAGGCACTCTTTGAAGAATGGGATTGTGGTGTGAAGATTGTTTTGTACTTTACCTACCCTGACTGATATTCAACGAGACAGGTTGCTGTCCCTGTAACTCTTTACACTTATAGCCATTCTCCAGTGCTTCCAAGCACCGTGTCTAATCAGTTTAGTTTTCTATGTACACATATATCCGACTTGCCATGCTACAAAGTGTTCTTGGAATAATGAATTTAAGTGCAAGCCTTCTGAGATGTTAAAATCAAAAGATATTGCTATAGGACACACATAAGCATCATTTACTTTGTAATGGAAGGTAAGTCTGTGGGTGTATATATTTAAAAATGTGTGATCTATACAATTCTATTTTTAAAACAAAATATAAGATTATTTATCTGAATATTTTTATTCAAACAATAACAAAATTTTATTGAAACATATAGCAAGCATAAAGGAAATTAAATAGTTTTCCTCTTTTGTAAATATGTTTTGTAAATTATCTTGTTTTCATGTTTTAATACAATACCCACAATGCACTGCAAACAAAAGCCATAGATCTCAAAATGTATTCCAGAAATACTCTTCTGGGAAACAAAAATTGTGAAACAGCAAACAGCCAAAGAAAAAATATACAGCATGACAATTTATTATATTTCACTCATTGAAAAGAGCTTTTTTACAATTGCAATTCCTTCTCAAATCCAATTATGTTTATATCAAGATGTTTAAATTATTTATACTTTTACACTTTTTATTAATCTAATTTGCATTTAAGTTATTATTGACGCGCATGGAACCATCTTGTGAATTTTATGACTAAATATTTACCATTAAACATTCAAATGACTTTGAGTATTTGTCGGGCCTGAGTTTGAATGAATGTGATGTCAGTATTTGACATGCCTCAGTCATCTTATTGGACAATTTCCAACAGAAAAAAAAATTTAAATAAACCATTCAAAACATTCAGAACTGTGATGCATAAATGTCTTGTGCAAAAAATTTTAATTGGTCTAAGTCATGTCTTTTACCTATAAACAAACAGGCACACATCCATCCACAAGCATATGTACATGCATACATTACATTATTGTCATTTAGTAGACACTCTTATCCAGAGCAACTTACATAGGTTACATTTTCTCATATTATCAATTTATACAACTGGATATCTACTGAGGCAACTGTGGATTAAGTACCTTGCCCAAAGGTACAACAGCAGTGCCCCAGCAGGAATTGAACCAGCAACCTTTTAGTTATAAGCCCTGCTCCTTACCACTATGGTACACTGCCTGCATACATACATTGTATCCATTTGTGTATGTTCACTGTAAAATGACCATTTTCATGTTTCAATACGCATAAATGTAAGATGAAACCGAGGAGCAACAGAAGTGGCTGCAATTATTGGTTTAAATCATATTGTATATGGCAAGCATACACTAATTTATCCAACTTGGATAATACAGGTCCAATATTGCAGACCTTCCCAACTGTAGTGATAGTGTCCATCTCATGACTCATGTTTATCATACATAACTGTTTTGGCTTCAAAAACACAAGCCCATGAGGGTAGAGCTTAATTTGCAGAAAAAAGGGGTAGCCGTTACTACACAACTTACAGAAACCGGGTAAAGTAGTCACTGGAGTAGCGAGGCAGTCGCCAGTTGCTTTACACTAAAATATACAGTCAAAACCCTTGAATAGACTATCTGCATCTTGCTTCTAAGTGTCGAAAAAAGGGAGCACTATTCATTTCTGAATTTTTGGTGCAGTCCCCTGTTTACTGTCGGGGAAACACTACAAAGACTCCGCTCAGAGTAAGAGCGGACACCTTACTTTAATGCTGACTCAGGCTGGTCTTCTGAGGTATACACAAACAGGACTTTGTGGAAGACAAGAGTTGTTGGCTTGAAATAGTATTTTTAACATTTACTCTGTGCTGAAAATGACTACGAACAGGGTCCTCTGTTCATTGAACACTGGTTCATCAAGGTGTTCCAGTAAACACTTTCCTACAAGTTTCTTATAAGGGCTTTTTGTTACTGGTGTGACAAATTATCAAATAAATAAGCAACACTTTCAATTGAGTTTCCATAATATAATAGTTTTGGTAGTTCTATTCATACTGAGGAATACAAAAACCGGGTAAAGCTGGAAGAACAGGCTGGATTACAGATGGCAAGTTCTTTTCATAAACTTGGGGAAAGCAAGTGTTTGAAATTTATTTTGGCTGTGCCATTTCACCCCCCTTTTTAATCTGTGATTTAATTCTTCAGTTCCAGAATGTCAATGCAGGGTCCACGGTTAACCATGCAATGAGCAAATAATAAGCAATGGTCCATTTAGCCACTTTAATCAATTCAATTAATCATTGCGGTGATTATCAGAACAGAACACAACATTAATCACTGCCATTCCCTTAACCTTGGAATCCCTATAAATAAAGTGGAGTATCTACCCTTATCCCCAAATTAAAAATTTCTGTTGTCATTAAGTTGCTTCCAGACTTCATGCTGAATGAAGCTCCATTTATAAGATCGTGTGAGAATCGAGTCTTAATCCGAACCTACCACAATGCAATTCACAGATTTCTTTAAGAAAATTTTATTGGATGATCGACACTGTGGCAAATTTACAATGAGAGCAATTACCGATCTATGCATACATGCATATACAGGCCCCAGATCCAGTACAAAAAGTTGCTTATGGCCAGCTTCCAGACCACTGGTGTAGCTGATCTCGTATTCTCAGAAGCGGTCAGTGCTGTCTGGCCGTGTCCTTTTCCAGTCAGGATCAGTGCACACTTCCTGCACTAACCAGGGTCAGCCTCACGCATCCACCCGGTAATAGAAGCTGACATGGAAAGTCCTGATATAGCTGAGGCCCTAGTCAATATTGCCATTTTGGCAGGCTTTCGAGCAATTCCTCAATTCCTTGGTAGGAATGGTGACATTTATATGAAGAATGACGAGCGCACTGCCAAACTCTTTTTATAAGGAGTCATTTTTCTTTTATTCGGGATACAGTAAAATACAAAGTGACATTAATGGCGGTGAGATTGTTTTCTGGGTACGGGGAGAGGCACTTGTGCGGTCACATCCTCTGGACGGGATTGATCCCCAGGATGTCGAAGCCCTTGGCCATGACGAGCGCCGTGGCGTCGCACAGCAACATCCTCCACATGTTCACCTTGACCACCTCACCTAGGAGTGCACAAATTAAAGGGAAACTGGTTAGACCGCTCTTTCGATTGCTAGCTTTGTCATTTGAGTTTCAACTCAAACTTTTTTTTTTTCCAATGCAACACATCTCACTGTTCTGCATAACTGCTGTGTAAAAGGCGGTGTTTTAAGTCTGCAATAAACACATTTAAAATACCCATTAGGTTCACAGCCACAAGGAAAGAGAAACAGAGACTACAAAGGAAAAAAGAGCCAAGAAGAATATAAACTGGAGAGGGGGGGGTGGGTGATCCACAGCAATGAAGGCCAGAGGCACTTCCAGGCCCTAAATAAAAATTATCCCAGGAGTCTCAGAGCAGTGATTGTTGTATTTTGAAAGCATACTATGAAATGCAAGAAAACTACTTAAGTAGTTTTTTTTTGCACCAAATTCAAAAACTTAACATAAAACATAACCTGACATGAAAATTAGAGGACATTACAGGATATATCAAGCTGAAAGCAAGATATTGGCCAGAATTTATATTTCAACAGTGTAAATAGTATACACAGTGCCCATGCAGGTTTTATTCACCGATTTATTTCCATAATATATACCCAGTGAAATTGATCTATCCAATTGCACAACTGAAATTAACAACTGCCCGATAACAACCCCAAAACTCCTTCATCCCCCCCGCTCCTGTCCGACCACCGCAACACACAAGTTAAAATACCCCGGCCGTGTATTTATAGCAGTTATCCAAAATTATTTACAACAGCTATGGAAACTTGTGTATCACGTCTGAAGTTTATAGTCTTGTAATACACTAAAAGCACTTAATCTGCTGGCTGTGGTTAATGTGTCCTATAATTCACCGCACGAAGGAGGGAGGCGGCCGGTGCTCTCAGCAGGGCCGTGCACAGAGCGCCAGCATGCTCTTACGTCTTATCGGGATCCTGGCTAAATAGTTCTTCAGTATTAGAGATTCAGCCCTGCTAGGATAAATGCAAACAGATGGAAATATTTAAGGGAAACAAACAAGGGCGTCGTTTTTTTCAACAAAACACTGGCGCGCGTTACGGGGACGTCAGCCGTGGCCTTAATTCATAAGGTGTTTCAGGAAGAGTAAAGACCTAATTTGGTGTGTTGATGACATTTTAGCGTTCTAGGACATTATTACCGATGCCGATAATAATAACTTTTCACTGTAGAAGAAATCAGCAGCAGCGCTAGAAAACATAAATTTACATTTATCAGCCATACTTTAGCCTTTCCTTGACAAATAACTCCCATGAGATAAGTACAGCCACAGAACTGGAGGGTGAAGTTTGAAATGTAAGTTCGAATGGATACAAAGGTGGACAGAGTAATTTGCAGCTAGATAGCCGCTTTTCTGAGGCACCACCATGTCTGGCACAGAAGCACACCTCATTACAGAGCGATGCCTCAAATTGGTCAGGATAACAGCTGAAGAGGTTGGCGATTCGAGGCCTGAGAAATGCACATAACTGAGAAACAAGTAGTGATTAAATATCTGTGGAAAACGCTCCCCCGTGATCCTTTTTTTCATGATGTCCCCCCGCTTTCATCTCTTCTGAAAACCAGAGTCTTTTACCAGCAATAATGAGGTGCTTGGTGGAGTTGGAAGTGTATGGTCAGCACATGGACATTTATGTTCTGGGAGGATCATCTGGGTAACTTTTCCCATCCACTTTCTCATATCTAACATATACACAATTCTATCTCAACCCTATTTTTTCAAAGCCATTTGGCTCAAACAAAAGATGGTGCTGTCCTAAGATTTTCAAGAATGATGCAATGACGCAGTGATGTTGTGTTTAACGAAGGATAAAGATGACTAGGGAAACTCAAGGAGAGATAAAGGCCCAAAAGAAAACCCCTGCTGTTCGAAAGAGAGTGAGAGAATGGGCGAGATATTCAGGGGTAGCTGAATACCAGCACCAGAGCTCTGATAATGAAGTACAAAAAGAGAGAGAGAAAGAAAGAGAGAAGGAAAGAAAAGAAAAGCAGGCCTCTCCTGAAGCCTGTGCTCTGGGGACCCACCGGTCTGCCGGTCCTTCTCCACGCAGTAGCAGCTGTCGTAGAACTCGGTGAAGGTGGTGGCCAGCTCGTACAGGTAGTCGCACAGTGTGTGCAGCAGCAGGTCGTCCAGGATCTTCTGCAGGATCTCCGGGAAGCGCAGGATGCACTTGCCCAGCTTCCACTCCTTCTCGTGGTCCAGCACCACCTCCGTGGTCTCCGCCGCCTTCCGCAGAGTGGCGTCATCGATGTTGGCCAGGCGGGCGATGGACCTGACAGACAGACAGACAGACAGACAGACAGACAGACAATGCTGAGGTCCTGCCACACCAAGCCCTACTGGGAACTGTTGTAGTAAGGAATGATGGAATAGATGATTGAAAGGGGAGAATGGACGAATGAGTAAATGAATGGATGAATGGGAATGGGTGAATGGGTGAATGGGTGGATGAATGAATGTTGCTCATTCAACTTGAATGGATATACTTCTGTTCTGTGTTACTGGAAGTCACTGTATAAGAGTGTCTGCTATATGAATGTAATGTTATGTAATGTAATGAATGAATGACTTTATTCTCCACACAAAGTGCAAAATTGTCTTTGGCTTCACTTGGTATAAAAAAGTAGATGCATCAGTAATGCATTAAAAACAATTTTAAAAAGTCCGTTGTAAACCTACAAAAGAGCACATGCTCGCCACCTGGACATGGCTGAGGTCAAGCTCAAGCGGAGGAACGTTTCTGTTTGCCGCGAGCAGATAGATCACGGTGCTTTTTCTGGCCGTGTCTGCAGGTCGCTGTCTAACTGTCGCTCTTAGCAGCATCTTCCACAACGGATGCCACAATATGCGATCAATCTCCCTCCCACACCCAGGCTATCGACGGCATCACTGCTGCCTCCTGTGTGTGCTATTGACTGAGAAGGGGGCCACCCATAGTGCAACTGAATGCCCTGCTCTTTTCTCACTCTGGCAGAGGAAAGAAAAGCACATCACCCCACCCTCACCCCCACCACCCCGGGGGGAAATGGATCTGGCTCAGGCTGGCCCGTTTCCCGGTTCCTTCCTGCCGTCACACCACGCTGCACCACGCTCACCTGATCCGGGTGAAGGCGTACAGCAGGTAGGCGGCCGTGTTGCCCCTGTCGTCCAGCATCTTGTCGAAGGAGAAGACGTAGTCGTTGATGCGGTTGTGCGACAGGTCGGCGTACTTGATGCAGCCGAACGCCACGGCCCTCTGGGCCTTCACCAGCTCCTCGGGGGTTAAAACCTGGCGGGAGCAAACGTCGCACATGAAAGAGCAGAACAACCTCCAAAACTAAAAAAAAAAAAAAAAACCCCTACGCACAAAAAACAAATTCGTGTTCTTTGACTCCAATTTATTCCTTCGTGTGACATTGAATTTGCTCTACGGGACTCCTTTTAAAAGGCCAATTAAATGCCTCACCTTGAAACTGCTGATTTCCAGTCAGTTCAGGCGTGCACAAGAGGACTCAATCTCAGTAAACGGAAATATCATCTTCAGAAATGCAATTTGTTTTATTTTGAGGAGGGGGAGGGGGAAGCTGGGGTGCTGAAGGTGTCAAAATGAGAACACCAGAGCAGGTGGCACTTTTGGGACGGTAGCCAGTCTAGCTGCGGCACTGTTTGAAGGGTGGAGATAAACAGACCGAGGGTGCTGTAACAAAATAAAAATCTCAGAATAGATCAAAATTGGCTTTCTCGAGTGGCGCTGGTTAAATTGATTACACCCCAGGGAATGGCACGATTACACGCCTGCTAACTTTTCCACATAATTTAATGCAGCATGTGTAACTTTCAATATCCCTGACAATTACAGGCTTAGCAAAATATATTAGCAGTGCTACTTCAGACGCCTCTCCTAGCTTGGTAGACTCCAAAAAAAAAAAAAAAAAAAGTAAATGGGATCACAAAACCGCACAACAGTTCCTTTACGCTGCTGCCAAAGTCGAAAAAACCGCCTCACTGCACCTCCATAAAGCTCTTCCAGGTCCCAAGCCTTTCAAAGAGAACGCAGGCTGCAGGCACCTGCACACAGCGGCAGGCGCTGCCGGGGAGTCCGGCTGTTGCTTCTCTGTCTAAATGTAATCAACTCAATCGGCTCAATCTGTCTCCCACCTGACAGGAATGCGGCAGGAGCGAGTCGCCCACGCCGAATGTAACAAGAGGCCGAGCTCAAAGACGCCCGACGCTCGGAAAACTCTCCGATCTTTCGACCTCGGGGGCTGACCTTTCGGGCCCTCGCAGCTCTGCTTTGGAGCAGGCCCTGTGAAGGAGCAGATCTTCTAGAGCGTTTATGAGGCGGCAGTGTAGCATAGGTTCGACTCCCTGTCAGGGCGCTGCTGTACCCTTGGGCAAGGTACTCAACCCAGAATTGCCTCAGTAAACATCCAGTTGTATAAATGGACAACATGCAAAACTTGTAACCTATGTAAGTCGCTCTGGATAAGAGCATCTGCTAAATGAAAATAACGCAATGCAATGTAATGCATCATCACTTGAGGGTGACTTAGGGATGTGACTGCTGACCAGAGGTTGTTAAGGAATGTGCACAGGTCTGCGCATTGCAATGAGTAGTTCCACTGGCTAAATGAGTGACATGCCAATGGGTACTGCTGTGTCCCCCCCCGCAGTGCGCACCTTGTCCCTCTCCTTGTCCTTCAGCTTGTCCATGGACCTCTTCAGCCCCTCTTCCAGCAGGTCCATCAGCCTCACCGTGTCCCCTGAGCGAGTCTTGAACTTCTTCCTGGAGCACAGAGAACACGTGTTAACATGCGAGCCCGTTCAGAGACACCAGAAGCGAGGCCACCGAAAAGCAAAGGGACAAAGCCACGATCGCTCCCCAGGTAAACGGGTTCAAATCTGTGGGAGGCAGCCGAGGAAATCTGCGTCATCATAACACTTACACTACAGCAAAGCGGTGGAGACACTTACTTGTCCTCTCCCAGCACCACTCCGAAGCCGGCATGCTCCACCCGAGTGACCTTGGGGTCATACCAGCCGATCATCTGGGCGGCGGCGAACACCACCTGGAAGTGCGTCCCCTGTGAGGAGAAACACGCGTGCACATACGCTTGTGATTTCGGCAGACCCCCCCGTCGCTATGGTAACACCGGATCAATCTTCGGTGACCTTAGCAGCCCTAGAAGTGCTGATGGATAGCAACACACACGCAGCTCCGCTGCAGCTTCAATCCTGAGCCCAAATTATACGGGCTACATTAACGGACGACCTTGTTTTACTGTCACCTCGGGTGGATGGGTTAACCTCTACTGATTTTTAGAGGGCCAAATCCACTTTGCGTGAAAACACACTGTTAAAAACCTGGACGTGGGTTAACCCCTAATGATTTTTTTTTTTTTTTTTTTTTACAGTCCAGAATCCGTGAATCCACTCTGCTCTCAAAAAAACACTGTTAAGAACATTCAAAGCCAGTGTCTCTGTGTCAAGAAGGGCTCAATTCCACATCCATTGGCGACTGATTAGAAGATTAGGATTCAGCTCAGTGCCTGAGAGTGAAGCAATGAGAGCACGCTGAGCTGCATCAGAATCAGAGCAACTGGGAAAACGCTCCCCAGCTCCCCGGCATCCTCTAAAGGTACTTTTACTTATTCTAATGAAAACTGAAACCCAAAAAGGTGTTGCTACGAACAAGTTTCTGTTGCGTGTTGCCCCACCCCAACCCCCTCTCCCCTGCCCTTCTCACCTGCCCGCTGTCCGTCACATAGACGATGATGTCAGCTTTCTCTTCAAAGAGCCTCTGTTTCAGGGCAGCCAGATCAGAGGTGTCATATGTGTAGCCGCCATCCGACTTCACCACCGTCAGGGGGATGGACTGGCCCGGGGCGAACACAATCTTTCTCCCCTCGTCGAGCTGCACCAGGCCTGCAGACAAGAGAACATAATAGGCAGTGAGCGAGAGTGACATTACTATCGCAACACTGCCCCCTGCTGGACAGAAGGAACTTGCCGAGGGACTCAGGCTGACACGGGTCACACTGCTAAGCATTCACACACATATCAACCTTTTCATTTTTATTCACCTTTCTCTTCAAATTCTTTCACCACAGCCGTCATCATGTCCTGGTAATAAGACTCCCCTCTCTCGATTATCTTGATGTCCAAACAGTCATAGACCTTCTGGAATTCTTTGAAAAGAAAGGGGGGTAAAAAGAAACAAAGGTTTACATTTAACAACAACGCCTGACAGAAATCAGAAAAAATGCTTGCACAAACATTGGCTGGTTACACTGGTAAGCTCTCATTCAACAAGCAACAGGGAGTAAGAAGCCAATCAAGACGCACGTGGAAGTTAACACATACTGCTCTCTCCACACTGTGATTGTCCCATCATTAAAAACATTAAAGAAATTGTGTTGTCACTGTCTGCATTTTAGGACAGCCATGAGTGTGTGCATTTTAAAATAGCTATAATATAGCTTTAATATAGCTAAGACTAAAACTTAACACAGGGAGCTTAATGTCAGATTTACTCCCAAATGTCCCAAATGACAAAACCTGCCCAGACACAAATACCACTGCTCACTCTCAACAGCTGGGGGGGCACATGGCAATGCACCTTTGATGGAATAAACAACAGAGCAGGTTTTAGACAAGATGCTTTGGTTTCAGTCCCAATAGGTCAGGCTGCATGAGATGAAGGAACTCGCCTAGTTTTGAAGCCAACTTTAAAGGGGATTCTGACTGCGTAATTACAGGCCTTTATGGACCTGAGCTCTGTAAGATCTACATATGTAGGGGTTGCGTAGGTTAGCAATGCCTCCCCCAGCAGCGGGTATGTCAAAACCTCAGAGATTTACCCCCAACTGGTACCAGTTTAGCACCCCAGCATTCTATACCCCTGTGATACCACAAGGAGCAACTTTTCTCAGCTCAAGTGATCGAATATTCCATTTATCTTCTATGTACTTTTTTATGCCATTTTCATCTCTGGACACGCTGACTGATCCAAAAAGACAAATTAAAAGTACAAAATATTACAGACCTATGGGGAAATATTTCACACATTTTCAATGGCAATTTCAGGCTTAAATTCTTTGGAAATTCTGACTGATGCAAACTTGAAATTAAATCTATAAATCATAGCTTAAAAAATAGTTTTATGCTACATAAAAACTAGTTACTTCTTGGATGAGGAAAATGCTTAACACAGGACATGTTCATTTTTGGCTCTTGTTGCTTTGCTTTTATACTGACTCTAGCTGTTTCACCCACTGCAGTTTCTTTTTAAGGAAGGGGACTGTGTCTTATTATTGGCTGGTGTGATTCTCATCACACAAGCATGTGAGCAAGTCTGTTACAGACTGATGGCAAGGGGCACTTCATCTAATGAATAAATCTAATGTGCTATGATGTTCCTTACCTTTAAAACAGTTATATAGGTATACATTTAAAACAGTTAAACAGGCATGTGTTTTATTTGGTATCTCAAATCTCAAACTAAACTATACGTGCATGAATTGGAAACAGGTTTCTGTATCACTATGTTTGAAGTAGTGGAGATTTTATTCCCCCAGAAATGAAAGACAACTTAACACTTTGTGGGGCATCAATTCCTACACAGGAAGAGCAACAGATTAGGCTGAAGATGTCTTTTCATTATTTTCGCATTTTCACATCTTCCTGGGCCTCAGGGAGGAAATCACTTCCTTATCGCCACCCTAAGGATTCTGGCAGTGTTGTCTCCAAGACACTTACAGGAGTTTGGCATCATCGCATAAGACATCACAATAAATTATCTATGGCGATACAGCCACCTGACCCTGGTCTGCATGCTAGCAGGGACGTAATTGCATGTGGTGGGCTCTGTTTCCGGTGCAGCCTGGGACACCGTCACACACAGGCCTGGCACTATAGGTGTGCTTAGGGGTGCACTGCACTCCCAGACAGGCCTCAGTGCACCCCCAGTTGTCTCCTTATATCCCAATGTCTACAAAGTATTTATGACTTTTTGTTCCCTCCTGTGGATTGCAGCTGCACCCCTCTGTATTTCCTCCTGGCGTCGGGCTCGGTCAGATAGCACGCCGCTGCTCACCCTTCCTGGACACGTCACAGATGAGGTTCCAGGCCTTGATGAACTCGGGCTCCTTGCTCTGCAGCTTCACCACGCACTGGTACGCCCTCTTCTTAAAGGCCTCTTCGTTGTCGAATCGCTTCTTGGATTCCTGCACACAATCAGATGATTCAGCATCGCCGCAAGACAGGAGATTGGACTCCAGCAATGAACACAGCACCCAATGTGACCTTCAGTACTTTTGCAGAAACAAGTAGTTCTGCTACTAAATAACTGCTGTATCAAAATGTTACTAAATGTGTCAAGGTTCCACTGATGCCTAAGCAGCTAAGTTTGTTGCTCTGGCCAGGGCTTTGTCTGGGGGCCACACTCACTTTGTAGAATGCCTGTAGGTCCCCGATGGGAGGGGACACCGTGAGGTAGTTGGGGAACTTGTCCTGCAGGTGGGCAATGAGCATCCCAAACTGAGTGCCCCAGTCTCCCACGTGGTTCAACCTGGGGTATGCAAACGCAACGAGGACATGTCAATGCAGCCAGCAGTGCACAAGGTCAGGCGCTGGGGACTGTCCTAAACAACCTGCAGCTACTCAGATAGGGCGCTGTACAGCCACATAACGCAAACCTCTGAACCGTCATCTATCTGCCTATCTGGAGTGACCCAAACAAAAGCAGACCACATAGGTGTCCATGCTGAATTTGCAAAACCTTTGCGGTACAGGAAAAGTAAGATTATTCAAATTCCTTGAGCGCCTAACATTGTGTGAGACACGAGTGACTTACATTACATTACATTACACTCATTTAGCAGACACTCATTCACAGTGACTGACATAGGTTCCAGTTTCATCCATTACACAGCTTGATATGTGCTGAGGCAACTGTGGTTTAAGTACCTTGTCCAAGGGTACAACAGCAGCACCCATGTGGGGAATTGAACTAGCAACTTTTGTACTTATGAGCTCTGCTCCTTATCACTATACCATACTGCTGCCCCTGACGTTGCCTTAACTGTGTGAGTCAGTGTCTAGAGAGAGGGCTGGATCTGGACAGTACTGGCACACTGACCTCAGGACGTCATATCCCAGGAACTCGAAGAGCCGGCACATGCTGTCTCCAATGATGGTGGAGCGCAGGTGCCCCACGTGCATCTCTTTAGCGATGTTAGGAGAGGAGAAATCCACCACAACCTGCAAGCCACACCCACACAGTATTTAGAGGAACACCTTCATAACCTTTGTGTTTTTAGTGTTAAAAAATGTTAACAGAGTGTTAAGAACATGTAAGATAAATAAAAACCCTTTATAAAGTACCCTTTTCTTGGATTCCAGAGGTGGAGGCTGCACACCATTGACCAGCAGGTTTGTCAGAAGTTTTGATACAAAGGCCTTCTTGAGGTGAACATTGATGAATCCTTCAGTTAGACAAAAATAACACAGTATTTTAATGGCAATGTTGCAAAATAAACAAACCAACCATTCTGATTTGTCAGCATTTAGTGTACCAATAACACTACGTATCAAATCAGGAAAGGAAGTTTCTCCGTTTCCAGTTTTTTCTGAGAAGAAAAAAAAACAGACCTGGTCCAGCAATCTCTGTCTTCTGAATCAAGTCGTTGTCTGGAATGTTCTGCACAATCTTCTCTGCAATGTCTCTGGGGCTGACCTTCAGTCCCTTGGCTTTCATCATCTGAAACAAGTCACACATGACATTCCATTCCCCACGTTAAAATCTTAATCTGAAACATCAGATGCTACTTCCATACACATGCCTTTTTGCCCTAATTAGGGTAAATACCAATACAGAATAAATAGATATCTGCCAATTAGAAAAAATCCTTGGCAATTGAAGAGGAACTAAGAAAACACAAACCCAAAATATAGTCTGGCTGACTGAATATTGCAACTGAAATTATGGGATCAGTGCATGTTAAACATCAACACAACAACAGAAACACTGACAGAGACAAGCAGATTTGCCTCACCTGTGCCATCGCCATGGCACTGTTGCACTGGTAATCCCCGAATTTAGCCTGCTGATTGGGCGTGACATTCAGGGGCGGGTTCTCCAGGTCAGGGTATGCAGCCTGGATGGCACACCCGAAGATCTCCTGCAGCTGTTGGTTGATGTTGATCATGGTCTTGCTGCACTCACTCCGTTCCTCCTGAAGGCTCTGTTAGATATAACACATACATCCCCAATGAAAAGTATTAGTTTCCTCCAGACATTAGATTATGCTGTTAGATTTTGCTTAGATTAAGGGTGTCCTTGTGTGCCAGTATATAGTACAGTGCTCATTTTTAGACATCCTTGTTCTTGCACCTTCCTCTTGAATCTAATATCAAGAAAAGTCAGTCCTCAAAGTGCAACTCATAGTCCTCCTCTGACCCAAAGGTTCTGTTTGATTCTCATGTAGGCCATTGCTGTATTTGTATGTACTCCCCTCTGTAAATATCCAGCTGTAATAGTCAAGATTAATCAAGACTAATAAGGTCCACAAGGCCAGCCCTATAAATCTATGAAATGAGATAACTATTTCTTAATTGTACATAATCATTTATATCTTAATTTTGATTTAGGCCTATATTATATTAGGCCTAACTTGAATTTCTCTAAATCCCTACAGGAATAATAAGGAATTTGTTTGTTCATGTACAATTCCGTTTTTCCTTTCAGGTGTGTGATGCTACATCTGCATGTGATATATAGGTAATTGAGTACATCAGATCACTCACTCGCTTTAGGATGTTGAGGCGATACTTCAGTTTTGCGTTCTCTTCCCTCAACTCCTCCAGCTGGGATGAAATGCCAAGAGTCTCCGGGTTCTTCAGCTTCTCGATTTCATCCGAAAGAGATTTTATTTCCCTTTCCTGCGAAGGCAAACGAGAAAAAAAAAACACACATACACAATCTGAAACTGTCTTTGAACGAACCTGAAGCCTAGATTAGTTCATGAATGCACAAAACATCTATTAAGCCAAAAAGTTTCACGGTCCACTTGTACAATACTTTTTCCCTGCCAATGGTGTTGGACAAAGCATATGAATGATGGGAGAAGCCATTCTTAGGAGGTTTACAGCACAAATGCTTTTGCTTCTTGAGGGACAATGAAAAAATAGTATCAGTAATGTGCACTGAGCAGTAATTGTACACAGTGGGCAATTTGAAACTTTGACCCATCCTCTTCCGTCTTCTAACCAGCTATAACTGAAAGTGGAAGCTGAGCTGCACAGTGGCCACAAAATATTTATATTTCTTCAAGAACGATGAGCAACGTTATCACAGATAGGCAATGTAGCTGATCGTTGACATGTTTGCAAATACTGGCGAAGATTAATGGAAACCAGGCGAAATTACAAGTCACTTCTAATCCCTTGTATAGCCATAAAAATGAAAGTGAATGACAGACAGCACACTAGCCAGCTAACATTTAGCTTCACTACTACGAGGTCCTCAACTGCTCAGTGAAGATAGCTACACCTCAGACAACTCTCTTGCTAGCCGGTTGGCGTGGTAGCTAAGTTAACTAGTTAGCAGGTTAAAGTCCTTCATCTAATTACACAACTTCTAAAAAAGCTCTGTAATAGAGATGTCACAGAAACCACAGAAGTCTAGACAGCGAGCTAGCTAAGTTGGCAAGCTACTTTCACTTTCACTGTTTACGGTTGAAATTATGCCGATATTATGGGTAGCTGGTTTGTTAGTTAGCCATCGTCTTTTGGTCTCACTGGCTTGTTAACTGTCTAGCTTGTTATTGTAACTTTCTACCTTTCATTGAACTGGCTAACTTGCTAAGGTAGCTGATGGAGTAGTTGCCACGCGTTACGTCAGCTATGATGGCTGATCATACCCACCATTAGACATGTTCCTGCAGTAATACATTATGAATAAAAACCATACAAATACAATAGGACCGCTTTGAAGTTGCACTCTCACCTGCTGTTGAAATCGGGACGCATACTCGGCAATCGGATCTCCCATATTTCAAGACAATACCTTAGCTGTTTAGCTAGCTAGAAAGCCAATACTTTCGATTCCTCCAGAGCACCCACGCCAGCAGGAGAGTTGAAAGGTTGCTGAGCCGGCTGCCAAAGACAGAGACCACAAGAGTAGCGCCGTGCTGCGCACTGTTCTGCGTTTTATATACTGCCCTCGTGTAGTCGAAATATGTACTGCACATATAATTTCACCGTTGGATTCATGAAGATGGGGGATTCACTATACGAGTTTCAACGGAGAGCAAGGTTCCATTTACATTACATTTACATTTACATTTATTCATTTGGCGGACGCTTTTATCCAAAGCGACTTACAACTGAGGCAGAGTACAATGCAAGCAAAAAGCCATATTAAGGAGTAAATTATATTAAAAGTGCTGCATGACCAAGTGTCAATAGTTGGCCAGGCAAGGTATATGGTTCCTTCTAGGTTTTCCAGCCCTCAGGTTTCTGCAGGCTTCACGTCAAATTGGCATGGTGTGATGCACTTTACATACTCAAACACAAAACACAAAAGACCGTGACAATCAAGAAGCATGGACACAGACAACTTAGAAGAAAAACACTTCATATATTTGTTGTGAAACTACAAAACATGTTCTTGTGCTGGTGAAATATTTACAATGCTGGTCCACATAGCAGTGTCAATGTTAAATTCACAGCTTTCAGAAGTCTCATGAGAAAAGAAAAACAGTGCACCCAAATCACAAAGTGCAATAAATACATGCTGAGTTTCACAATCCACCTCCATAAAAAGGTCAGGTTCATTACCATCTTTAATACAACGGATTCAAAATCAAACTAAAAAAAAAAAAAAAAAAAAAAAAACACTTGAACTTCAAAACAAACAATCAAAATTACAGACTGTGTGAAGCAAATCATTCACTTGATGACGGTGGTATCAGATTTTAGTGATGACATTTGATTACTTGAAGCAAGACACAGGTAGCCTCCATACTATATCTGTGCATTGTGTCAACAACAAACATGCCATGTGTTATATAAGTACATTAAATCTGAGCCTTAGATTCAATATTTAAAGAGCACCTAGTCAATCAAGACATTTTTTTCATTAATCACATATAGTCATGCTTGATACACACTCTCATCGCTAAAGTCCTAATGTAAGACTTCCTTTATACATTTTATTCCCAGTACCACCAGAATAAAATATCTGACTCGTTTTCAGTCACCAGTTCACATTTTACTAAAAAAACAATACACCCGATTTCTCTACAATCTGAAAAAAGAACTTCTTTGCATACTGGTTTCTGATCTATTCTACGAGGATAACCATATTCTCACTTCTGCTCAGAAAGCAATAATAACCTTAACATTCTTTGAGTATTTGCTTACTGGGGCACACCCCACAAGTAAGCCCTGCCTACAACTGTTCATGAAGCGAACACTTCAGACCACAAGTTTTTGAACCTTGAAGTGTGGTTATCCCCTAATAAGGCATAAAATTACAAGGTATTCTTAACACGATTTCCTGAAAAATAGCCAAATGAGTATACGCATTCTATACGATTTCTTACGTAAGGTGCACATAACTCAATGAAAGTCTGAAAACAGCACAAAGAAATGAACACAGAAATGAGGACAGAAAAACACATATCTTGACAGGCAAGAGGAAAAATAAAATTTCAGTGTATGCTGTTTGATGTATTTTTATCCGATTCAACATCGAAACACTGCTGTTCTCTATGTCTGTATTTTTCTAGCTTTCATGGAGAACGTGCACCTTGTGGGAAAAGAAATCTTGGTGAATGAGGGGGTGGTGTGCTGTATATTACCGTTTTTGAGTGACACCTCAGGTGAGGAACAGTGGAACTTTTGGTTACAAGTAAAGCTTTTGTTGTTTCAAGAGCAGCAGCAGGGCAAAAAAGCGTACTTTACAGAAGCTGACAAGCTCATGGCTGATAAGCAAAGTTTCGGTTTAAAAACTGGATCGAGTTTTCGTTTCTATGGTGAACCAGGCTATACGTGACAGAACCGCTTCAATCAGACGTACCGTTACACAAGGCTAGTTGTGCTCTGAAACCTGTTTGTCAGAACCTGATGAACAGTTCCTCTTTTTCAGAACCTATTAGTCAATGTAAAGAAACACGACCGGGGATCGGTCATTGGAGTGATTGGAAATAATATAGGCAGAAACTGATAGTGCACCACAGCTTTGTGGTCATGGAGTACTCACATTTGTATTAAACCGATAAACCAAAAGGCACATAGGTCACATATGCTGAGAAAAGCCAGGGAGTATTCAAATTAGAGCAGCGGCTCACTGCACACTAAAAACTCCCAAAGTCACACAAGTCCCACAGCGACACAGCCGTCAACAAAGCCTTGGGTGTCTCAGCAGAGCCAGTTGCCAGGCAACTCAGCTAGGTGACACACACACACACACACACACACACACACACACACACACACACACACACACACACACACACACACACACACACACACACACACCCACACACACACATACACACAGAAGATCGCTCGATTACAGAACACTGCAGTCAGGGAACATGGCGAACATAGTACAGTCGGGACAGTGGCTCTAAGCATATCGATACCTTTCTTCACTGACTAGCTCTACCAGTAGAAGAAAACCTAACTGAGTGCCACGCAGGTTAGTGTATCTTTTTGGGAGTTTGGGAACAGAGGACAGAGGGGAAGGTTAAGGTTTGGGGCCTCAGGGTGTTTGCACATGTGGGAGTATCCTGTTCCAGCAGCAGAAAGATCCTTTTTTGAGTCACCCTTACAGTGCCGACAGCTCAGGCCCACTCTCACACAGTGTTAAGACGGACACCCTGCTGTTTTTACGGCTGTGGAAAACGCCCCATTTAAATGCTCAACAATCCCTACCACCGCCAGTCTCTGCTGCCATTTGATTATACAATAACAATAACTAGGGAAAGATGCTAGTCAAATTTGATAAGCTTGAATTCAAACCTTCATGTAACACAGACTCAGGGTGACTAGAATATATCCTCAGGCTGAGCAGAGAAAGCTGGGTGTAATATCTTAGCTGGCTGTGTAGTCAACAGGGCTCATGTGATGTACAAGACTATGGCCCACATAAAAAGCCTATGCAGACATTAAGAAAGGACAGTAAGTGCGCGTTATTGTTTCTTTCTTTAAAAAAACAAGGCAAAAAAAACGTTCGTATTACTGAAAATGACACATAAATCAAATATATGTAATCACAGTAGTTGGGCACACTGCTGTAATATTTTTGTGTGTCCATATAGTATAATCACCAAGACATGGGAATTAGTGTTAAGTGCACTATGTTTAAAAAAAAAGGTAAGATCAACCCCTCTGCTAGTAGCTCTGCCAGAAAGAAGACCTTCCAAAACATTAAAATGACTAGATTTAGTTGCTGTATCGGCTGTCATACATAATTAAATGTTTACAGAAAAAGAGCTCCACATCTGCTGGTCTGATCTGATTCCCGCAGTTCATGCGCCCTACTTTAGAGTTCCAATTTTACTCCCACAGATCCAGTTACATATTTCATTCTTATTAACATAAAATTACTCAACTATTAAAACCAGTATCCAGGACTCCGAAACTGAGAAAGTGCAATCCATGCTCTGCATGTACACAGAATTATGCACACAACATGTGACTGACTTAACTGAATTAAAACACCCATTTCTACTTACTGTTGCTTGGTTAGCACTTAATGAAGATAACTGTGTATTTTGCCAATTAAAAAAAACTTGAGTATTAGATGACTAACATTCTGGGTTATTTTAACCCTTTGAGGGCAGATTACAGTTGTTAAATAAACTTGCATGGTACGCAGTACAAGTCAAAAGTTTGGACACACTTGATTAGGATAATGGCCTTCATGATAATACATAATGGGCAATCAAGACATTCTGATCTAAAGACTTATGCTTAAATGCTTGAAATTTGTTTGTTGGACAAATATAAATAGTGAAGTTGATGCTATATAAATTTTTTTTGGAAAGAAATTCAATGGAAAAAAAAATTTTTTTTTGGCTATTTTGAATAATCTTAAATATAAGTGTTGATTTGTTTCAACACTTTTCTGGTCACTGCATAATTCCATTTCTGTTATTTTATAGTTTTAATGCCATTATTCTATAATTTGAGAAATAATAAAAATAAAGAAAAACCCCTCTATGAGTAGGTGTGTCCCAACTTTTGACAGGGACTGCATGTGTCCTCTGCTTGTAGGGGTGGGATCATCACAGTAGGACCCTTGTGGGAGAGTGAAACACCACTCCTACACCCACCCATCCAGCCTTGTTTAATCTGCAATGAGGATTTCCTTTAGTCTGATACGCACTTACAATCATCCAGTTTAAAATCAACCGGGAGAGATCCAATCTCACATAAAAAATGAGATGACTGGATTTACACAGACACACTTACAAACGACAATCACTTGTTTGTACTTCTCTGTGCTGTTGATATGATCCTAATGTGCTTTTTGAAGTGAGAGAAGAACATACTTAGCAACAAATCCCATACTCACTTCCCCCCCCCGCTCTATTTAAAGTGCATGAGTTCCTATGCGTTACCTGAGAATTTGTGACGGTAAGTGCAGTTCCTACACAGGTGTGCTGAGTGTGTGAACAGGTGCAGCTCTGAGAAGGGTTACCGATGGACTACGTGCAGGTGTGCGATGTCAGAATCCTCCAGCCATAGAACGGCTCTAACGCGAACAGCAGTTTCTAAACAGATTTCAAATCACTTTCACAAACAAGCAGCTACTGATTTCCTGGTTAGGTCCTCACGCTAACTATACAGTATAGGTACCTTATGTGTCCATATTCACATCTTAGTGTGTTCCCCTCCATTTACCAAAACAGCATTTTTTTTCCAGTTATTTTCATACTTCACATAAAATGCACTGGTCTGTATCTGAACAACAGGTTAACACATAATACATCTAACAAAGTACACTAATTAGTAACAGTAAAATAATGCTACAAAGACAACAAAATAAAAATGTTCTTATTGATAGTAATTAAAAAAACATATACAGATTAGCAACTCAAATCTACAACCCAGTGTCTTAAAATGTGAGTTTTTCCTAATGTACATACATTTTTTTTTCTTCATAATACCACCAGAAGTCAGTCTCATCTCCTTGGAAACAGCAGCTAAGACTTAAGAATACTTGAAATGTTCTACACGTCATCTGCAGGGAGATCCGGAATATTTATCTTTGCTCGAGTGAAGAAGGCCATCTTCTCTCTATAGCATTCACAAAGAAACATAATAGCATGTCAGAACACAGCAAGCCCTGAAAGGACATTCAGCCGTAAACAGGATGCAATGAATGGGCAATTTAAATATGAATGTACACCGGGGTGCAAAGGATTCATCTGATCCTTGAGGGGGCGATGTAGCAGATGTAACAGAAACGTAACAGCGGGAGCTCCGCGGTACCTGAAAGACTGGACCTCTGGAACCTCCTTCCTGCTCTGGCCGCGGATCTTGTGCACGTCCTTCGCGGCGGCCCGCATCATCCTCTCCACTCTCTGCTCCTGCAGCTGCTCCTCCTTGGTCTGGAGACACATAACCGCGCAGTTCTGACAATGTGCTCCCGTCTTAAGATATATCCCATAAAATTCCTATAAAAATACATCCTTTTTTTGTATGATTTTATGTGGGTGGCAGTGTGGCGTAGTAGCAAGGAGCAGGGATTTTAACTGAAAGGTTGCTGGTTCGGTTGCCCACTGGGGCACTGCTGCTATACCCTTGGGCAAGGTACTTAACCCAGAATTGCCTCATATCCAGCTGTATAAATGGGTAACATGTAAAGTTGTAACCTACTGTAAGTCTGAGCTCTGAATAAGAGAGTCTGCTCAATGACAATAATGTATTGTAATGTAATGATTGCTTCCACTAATGCCTAGATGTATGTATGGTTTTATTTTTGTTACTTTTGTCATCGCAATTTATTTTCCTTTTATTACTTTTATTATAAGGTTTGGTTTTATAACCTTTTATTATTTTGGATTCACTTGTCATTCTATCCTCCTGCATTTTTGTTATTTCCACATTTCTTCTTTTCCTGTTTTAGTGAAGCACTTCGTGCTGTATGTGCTTGAAAAGTGCTATATAAATAAAGGTATTATTATTATACTAAATGGGACATATGAGCCTTGGGATGTATTTAATATATAAAAACATAGTGAACTGATTTGACACTTTTATCAAAAACTCCTTTTATGCAACAATATTTTTTGTTTTGGCAATCTCACAAAATGTCACTGCTGTAACAGGTACAACCTCAGTGACCAGCGTCATCAGCTTTTTAAAGGAAACAGCATCAGATACCTCTATCTATGGGATTCATGTAATATTGGTCTTTTTCAGGGTGATGGTGTAGAAGTATGTGAGGGTTAACATGTAGGGTAATGTGTGTATGTGACTCACTGAATGATACCACAGGTGGTGAAAGTGATTGATGGTGAAGGCAGTAGGTGTTAATTATACTGGGTGGGGAAGTTAGTGACAGTGTGGGCGTAGGTGACGCTTGTGACTCCAGCACAGCGGTTCGCACCGCCCTCTCGGCCTGCCTCGCGCGCCAGCTGGAAACAGCAGGCAAAAGCCGCTCTAAAGGTGACGGGCGCAGGTGGTGCGAACGACCCCGAGGGCGGCTGTGCGTGGCGGCGGGGGCGACGGCGGGTGAAGGTGCCCCCCCCGGACGCCCACCTGTCTCTCGGCCTGCCTCAGCAGCAGGGCGAAGCGCTCGTCCTCCTGCACCCAGGCGGGGAGCTGGCTCTGCCCGCGCGTCCGCGCCTCCTCCAGCTGCTCCTTCAGCTCCCTCAGGACCCGCAGCTCCTGGCTCAGCCGGCTGTGCCGCGTCCGCGACGCCTGCAGGTCCAGCTCCAGGTCCAGCGAGGTCCTCAGGAGGCCGTCCAGACCCTTCGCCTGCACGGCCGGCTGGAGGGGGGGGACCCGAGGCAGAGCGCGGAGAGAATCAGCTTTTCACACATCGACACTTTCGGCTTAATAGACTCTATTCCCCGCGCGGTGATAAAAGAGGATGAAGAAAGCCATCTGAGATTAAATATTTAAAGGCATGATTAAATATTGAGCTCATAGTGCTCAGTTTTGGGAAACAGAATGCCCGTCTTAAAGAATATCTAATGCAACTAAGGACCGAGTGTGATATTGTGCTCGCAACGTTCAAGCAGATCTTGAAGGGATTAGAGCACGCGGCGGAAAAGTGGAGCGGAGGCTAACACTTTTAGCAGTTAAAATAAGGCGGTTATCAGTGAAACCGGCAGGAAGCCCCGGCCCCCTCCGGACGCAAGCGGGTGTCCCGCGTTCCCCCACCTTCTTCATTCGCATGCTGCGTCTCTCCGACGAGTTCCTGACAAACGGAGACTTCTTTGACAGCGTGGAGCTGTCACTGTCGCTGCGGTTAATCTGAAAAAATCAGAAAACAAAATGTAAGTTTCCTTTCAGCTTTGATTAGCTCCAAAGAGTATGAGTACTTCCCTGTGTTCTTTCAGCCAAAAGTCAGCATTCAGTGAGTGCTGTTACAATGTAAGTTACAGTGGAAGTTATAATGGAAGTTGTGTGTGTGCCTGTGTCCTCACCCTACAGATGTATTGACTCTGAGGTCCAGGGGAGAAAGTCTTGGAGCGGATGATGGTGTTTCCCCTGACAAAGGGTTCTGCTGGGGGACATTGGCCCTCCGCTCTTTGGGCCGAACCACAGAGGCAGACTGGGAGAAATCCTCCATGCTCGTCTCCTTATTTACCTGTTTGAAAAACAGGTTCAAAATGCACAGGAATTTTGCAATAAAATACACATTTGCTCCATTAAAAAAAACACTTCAAACAATTTCTGGTGGATGATAAAAAGGTGGCGATTATCTCTTGTGGGCTCACTTACCCTTTCTGCCATAATTCCTGTGGGCGTCAGCTTGGCCACCTCCTCCTCTCCTTCCCATTGGCTGGCAGGATAGGGGTCCTCCTCCTCTTCCTCCAGAAGCTCCTCCCCCTCAGCGTCACTACCCTCTTGGTCCTCGAAGACATCACCCTGCAGACCCTCAGTGTGCCTGAGAGTTGGGAATCAGAGAATACTTCCGTCACCAACGGAAGAGGACCTGTCTGCTGCGTACATCTCTGTCCGAGAGCAGAGGCATAATTATGCCACCTGGCTCTCATGTTCAACAGGTATATTCCCACTGGGTGGCAGGAAAGTCTCTGGACCGTGAGGAAAAACGGCATCAGGAATTCAAGCACAGCTTCTGCCTAGACCTCCTCAGTGGGACTCGTATCTTTGCTTCTCACCTGCTGGGTCCAGGTGTGCAGTGGCTCTACAAAGACACACAATCGGCTCCCCTAGGAATTACAGCTCTGTGGAATTTTGGGGCCCGTTACAGAGGGAGGTATCCCTGTTCGGTTCTACAACAGCCTCTCCCCGCGGTGTGCTACATTAGGAAAGTGTGAATAACGTCTCTCCAGACTTGGGCCACTCACCACTCCAGCTCTGAAGTGCTCTCAGCACCTTCCTCCGGTCTCTCCGCAGCGTCGGGTCTGGGTGCCAGGAGAGAGCTCTGAAACATAAGGGGGAAAGACTAATTTGGCACCGCGGTTCCGTGACGAGTCTGCAACACCATGTTTACAAAAACAGCCATCCTCGGCCATCCCGACACACAGAAATGCCGCTGCGGGCTACGTGGCGGTAATAGCTTTCAGAATCTGCCGGGTGTCAGTGAACCCCTTTCTAGGAGGGTTCCATCTCTTTGTAAAGCTGTTTATTCACAGCAGGAGGCTGACACTAGTTAGAGGCAACCCAGGCCTGAAACTGAACTGCAGGAGTCTTCACTTCATAATTTCCACCGTACTGAACGGCTCTTTGAGACTACAGTGAAACATAACCTTGGAGTGACCTGCGAAAATAAAGGAAAACATAACAGTGAAATACAAAGTCTCCTTACCGTCTCCTGTTTTGGAGAGGCCCCCGCCTCTCTGTGCTTCATATTCATTTCTGGCATGTACATGTAATTGAGGAGGTTGTACCACTTAGTGGTTCTCTCCTCAGTGCTGCCTATTTCAGCCAAGCTTATCTGAGCACCAGCCTTGGGGAATTCAAAGAAAATGAAATAAAAGTCACAATACTGTCACTGACAACATTACTCTTCGAGAATGGGGTAAGACTGCACTGCTGTATTAACAGGCTAAGTGGTGGTTACAAACAACTCAAACACAGGTCCCGTTGTTAAAGCTTCATGCATGAGACTAGGAAAGCTGTGATTACACTGGGAAGGTTACAATTTGGTTCGGTGAGAGTGCATTGAGCCTGGGGACGATATATGACCTCTAACACAAAGAGGAGCTGCTGTATGAAAGCCTGGTACTGACACATGACACAGCTGTAAATTAATTTTTAGACATTCACTGAAGAGGGTGTGACCCTGAATTCATTTGGTCATTTTGAGTGATCTGTTTTGTATTGTGGGGGGGCGTTAGCACTGACCAGGCATTCCTCTTTGCCGGACTTGCTGGTGAAGCAGATGTCGACCCGAAGCGTCTTCTGCCGCAAGGCGTGGTGGGCCACCTGTACCCCGAAAACCTCATTGAGCTCCACAGCTTCCTGCGGGAGGACGCCCCGGGTTCGAAACAGGCACCTGGTCGTCTCTGAGCAGGGCAGCACAGCCACCCGGACGTATCTGCAGAGAGAGAAAAGCTCGCATCACACAACCTATCATTCCGAAAGATCCTTCACAGATGACATCAAACAATCTCCCATGCAAAAGGTCATACACAGAAGACATCACACAGCATGGGTTTCAGGCATAATTATCATGCATTAGTATGATCTATAAAAGTAACATCACCATTATTATACACATTATTACAGACATTACATGCATTAATATACACATTATTACTACAAAAAGTGTCAGTAAGAACACAGGGACACTATTTTTACAGAAGTACTGTTGAAGAGAATTCCAAACATGTTTCTGTCTAAAACGAAGCAGGCATTCCTCCATGCTGTTTCTTTAAAGCCCCGGAGCGGTACATACATGCTGTGGTCAGCCAGCAGAGCCAGGGCGCTGCAGTTGGACAGCTGCATGATGAATACTGTGAACCTCTTCTCTTTCATCTCGTACTTGAGTCCCAGCCTGACCTGCGCGGAGCCCAGGGAGACTCCCTCTTCGTAATTCACCAGCAGCTCCGCCGGCTGGCTGAGTCTGGGCAGGTACAAAAAGGGCTCTGGCTCAGGAACCGACTACTCGACAAGCTGACCCATTTTTGAAAAGCCGGGGGAGCTACGACAGCCGTATTTAAGATTCGGATCAATGGAATTACTGACTCACACCCACAATTATGATATCTGTGGCATTTCCAACACCCCCTCTGCACGGAAATCTATTCAAACCAGTGATGTGCTGTGCATGAGTGCTGTGTGCTATACTGTTTTATCTGTTTTAGAAAAGTATGCATATACAATAGGTTCTAATGTTCACATGGAAGTGAAAGTGGTTGTAAGATCATAGTGTATTTAGTGGAAGATTTAGTACATGATGACAGGCTGTCTCGAAACCACACTCCACTGTCCAAAACATTCCAACTGTCATACTGGCCTACCTCTTCTCAGACGGTTCGTAAACTCCGCTGTCCCCTGCCACCGATTCGTCCGAGACTGCCGAGGTCACGCCCACCTTCTTTAACGCAGGCCCCGCCCCTCTCCCTTGTGCAACAGAATCTAGAGGGGGAAACGCAACGCAGAAACATGACACCTGGACAGAGAGCCCACGCCACCATGGGACTGGTGTCGGGTTACTGCGCTGGAGCAGGTTCACCTAGCGAGGCAGGTAGCGGAGAGCTGTAACCCAATGCCCACCTCTTCACTTCTCCAGCTTCTACAGTTTCATGTGAAATCTGTTCAATTCCTCATGAGTGCCTCTTTGGTTCCGCCTTCTAACAAAGCTGTATTATGCAGAGTGATCTGAATCAAGCTCAGACTCACTGCTGTACCACGGTACATGCAGTTAAAGGCCATGCTAAGGCTCCATCTCTGAGGTTTGCAGACATGTATTTACCTACATTACACAGATCAGTCCAAACATTCAGCACTGTGTTTTCCTGGCAACACATATGTCTTATGCCATAATTATGTGATATCATACAATGTCATATGATTATGCTGTAGCTATTCATATATGATTATGGAGCCGCAGTGTAGCATAGTGGTAATGAGCAGGATTCGTAACCGAAAGGTTGCCAGTTCGATTCCCCACAGGGGTACTTCAGCTGTACCCTTGGGCAAGGCACTTAACCCACAATTGCCTCAGTAAGTATAGCAGCTGTATAAATGGATAACATTGTAAAAACCTGTAATTGATGCAAGTCGCTCTGGATAAGAACATCTGCTAAATGCCAATAATGTAATGTAATGTATAAGCACAACACTCACATACATGTAGCAAACAGGAGCTCTGGTGCAAAAGTATGGCCTCTACCTTTAACAGCCTCAGCAGGAGCTGCAGCGTTGTCCTGCTTGGGGTCGGCGTCAGGCGCGGTGTGGAGAGAGCGGCTGTCCCCGTCCAGTCGCAGGTCCGTGAGCCGGCTCTGCAGCTCCAGGTCCAGCCCCGCCCCCGCCGGGCCCAGGAAGCCGTCCCCGGAGAGGAAGCTGGAGTCGGTGACGAGCGGGGAGCAGGGGGGCGAGAGCGAGGAGAGCGAGGAGCGGGGCGACAGCGAGCTCATGGAGCGCGGCGTCTCCGACAGCCGCAGGGCCTGCAGCCGGGCACCGGCCCCCGCCGCGCCGGCGCCGATCACCTCGTTCTCGTGGATGGTGGTGATGGAGCTGGACGGCCGGTAGCCGCCGGCACCGCCTTCCTGGAGCAGCGAGTCCAGCTTGTTCTGGAACTCCGGGTCGCAGAGCTCCGGCTGCTCCAGGTAGAGGTCAGTGAAGCTGAGGGAGGACGAGGAGCCCAGGCTGGAGGTGGCCAGAGACCCCCGGCTGGACGTCAGGGACCCCCGGCTGCTGCCGGAGGAGCAGGACAGCGTGCTGGCGGACAGGCTGCGGGAGCGGAGAGCACGCCGTCAGAGCACACGCCAGACACGCTCCAGCCTTCCATGTCTATTTCTGTCTGCGAGCCGAGACGCTTCTCATTTTCGCCTCTCACGACTTCAAATGCATTTCGCTCGAAACCAAACGGGCTAATTAAAGCTCTGCACCTCATTAGCGGAAGCACAGGGGAGTTCCTCTCCTGCCTTTTGGAGCTTTTGATGTTTATTATTTGAAGAACAGTCAGATGAATTAAGCATGAACAAAAAGCGCAACTGATAAACTTTTGTTAGGAGCTACACTGCTGAAATGTTGATGATTTAAGGAGTCAAATTTTAACACTTCTCAAAAAAAAAAAAAAAAAAAAAAGCCTTTAACCCCATCAATCCTGACAGCACACTAAAAATGACACACCTCTTACACTGAAATTTCATCATCCTATTAACAGCCTTTAAAGCTCCCTTTTCCACACATAGAAAGGGACAAGGAGTGCCCTAAAAGAATGTATAGCAGCCTGGCAACTTAAACATTAGTTAAGCCCGAGCCAACACTTAGTAATGTATCAAGCCATTAAGCTGAATCACAAATTGCCACAGATGGCAAAAAAAAAATCTTTAAAAATGACAGCTTCCAGAAGGGATGAATCAGACTTTTCTGACAGCAGATAATAGAAATGCCTTCCCCTGAAGCGTCGTTTGTCTCCTGATACAGCAGGCTGCCAGACTGAGTCTCGCCCCTCACTCCGACACTAGGAACAGCGCGCCGTCACACATCAAAACCGCGGCACGGAGGGAAACCAGGGCAGCCCGCTCCTGCCGGTGCGCCACGTCCAAGAAGTTTTATTCCGCGCAATTTCCAGTGACAGGGATCATTTAGACAGCGCCGAATCGCTCGTGAAAACACATCAGAACTGAGGAAGCCGCATGTGATCTTTCAAAATGAGCATCACATCAGGACATCCACTGCAAGAATTCATCAAAGGTTTTGTTTTTTTTTCCCTCTGAAAAGCAAGCCTGGAAATTGAGTCCGATCAAATAAGTGCAGCGCCGAGTGAACCCAGACAGTTGTGACAGGTTGGAAACTCTTTGAGTGGAACCACTTTTCATGAGTTTAATATCCAGGTTTTCCTCAGGTCACTTTGCGGAAGACACAAACCTACATCTTGCCTCAAGTGAATGCAGAGTTCAAAGACTATAGCGCTGTTAAATATAATTTTTTGGAAGTATATTTTAACATGTTACATACGCGTTTGGCTTTTGCTCTCCACTGTTACGGCAGCACAGAGCATTTGACATATGAGTGGAAATGATTTGGTCACTTCACCTTTTCAGTTGGGTGTGCAGGGAAGATGCCAGCCGGACAGTTTCCTCCAGCTCTCTGACCAGCTTATTTCTTCTGCAGTGTAACTTCAACCTGGAAGAAAAGAGCAGTGAGCTTTCTTCTACCATTCTCCTTACAGTACTACAGTACTTCACTTGGCACCATACTCGTTAGGTCAATGTGTAGGTCAGTGTGTGCCTCCATGTAAACACTATACTTTAGGGTGATGTTACTTTTATAGATCACTGCTAAGCTGTTCTCTTCAGTGTAATGTAAGTATGTTGTGAGTATAATTTTTAAGCACTGTTCAACTGTTTTATGCTTGCAACACAGCTGTTCATCTTGATGCCTATTTTCTGCAATACTTCATATCTATTATTCTCATTATTGTTACTCTTGTTACTCCTGTGATATGTATTTAAAGCATCATGTCATATTAGCCTAAAGTCTCTCTCAATAAGACCATCTGCCAAGTAAATTACCAATAATGCAGTCAGTACTTGGGACATTCTAGACTGAATAATTCCCACCTACTCTAAATAAACTGTAATCCTACCAGCGAGAGTGAGAACAGTCGAGTCTCAAAGGACAGGAACGGAGTAACAGACCAGCGTTGTTTTGATCATGTTACAGTAAGCCGTTATGAAACTATGGCTAAGAAAAAGAACCTTTTGTGCCCAACCTACATCCCTGTTTGTGCCGGTCGGGTTACAGGAAGGGAGCAGACACAACACTCAATGCAGGAACAGTGTTGAGCGTGGAGGATAAGGGCCTGTTCAGTCAGGTTTGTTGGGGAGGGTGGGATGGGGGGGATAACTGGCTCTTACTGCAGACACCTGATCCTGTGCAGCAGGTGTCACAATGAAAAGGGGCGCTGAGGGCCCGAGTGGCACAGTCTGCACACATCCACGGCCACCTCTCCCCGTCTCGGGTGATGCGGCTTTGACGGCCCTCTGGGGCCTGGCTCTCTGCAGGTCCCGCCAGCAGGTTAGAAATATTACCCTGCTTGTGTTTCTTTGGCCAGCACATTATTATTAAAGGTGAGATTAATCAGTCATCGACCGCCGCCGTTTTATTTTTTTTTTCCACCATATTTATTTTCTTTTCAGCTGATGCTATCCGAGCAATGCATCACGCATGGCTGCACTGTGGCTAACAGCCATGACAGATGAGGGAACCACTGAAGGAGTACTTGCCACTTGTCTCCTGCATTACTCATCTCAAGCAAACACACCTGTCCACAATGACTCAGACTGCACGCGCTCATTAAAGTCGACTCTGTCTTGCTTTGGCAGAGGGGTCCGACAGCAGGGCTTGATCTGGCGGCTTTTGGGATCGGGCTCAGCAGAACACATGCTTCGTATGGCGCAACTAAACCTTCCCTAGTGCATTTCTTCTTTATATGCCAGTTGCACAGCGAGGGTGACAATCTGTAAGGGTGTTGGGTTCTTGATTACTGGCACACTATGACTGCTGTACCAGCCCTTTAATTTTTGGCTTGTTTTATATTGTCCCCGTTGCTACTGCATTTGTGCCTCACAAGTTGCTCATTGTACAATTGTTTTATACATTGGTTCTACGTTCATATCTTTGCTACCATTGATATCTATGTTATGTTCATGTTTATGAATGGTGGCATAGACATGAACATTCAAATCTATGCTACCATTCATATCTTTGCTAGCCTCACGACACGCACAGATGTGGATGAGAGCATCCGCCGGGTGAAGGTGTTTAAATTGCGGCAGCGCGCTCACCTCTCGGTCAGGGCCTTGCTCTGGTTCTCCCGCGCCGCCTGCAGGTCCTGCTCCAGACGCTTCTTCTCCGTCTCGATCTTCTCGGCGTCGCTGGGGGCGCGCTTGCAGGGCGTGGCGTACTGCAGCTCCTTCAGCAGCTCCTCCTTCTCGTTGATCAGGATCAGCCGGTCCCGCTCCGGGTCCAGCAGGCCCGGCCACGCCTCGCTGTCCAGCTTGGCGATCTGGACCTCGATGTTGGCGATCCTGAGAACGCACAAACGAAGGCGAAACTAAACCCCAGCTCTGAGCGCCAGCAGGTCTATTCAGGTTTCTGGCTGTTTTTAGCCAAGGTAATTGCAAACGCGATACAATCTGTAAAAATTCGATTTTGTTTTTTTTTTTTAGTAGCAATCCACACACAGAGTGTGTGTGTGTGTGTGTGTGTGTGTGTGTGTGTGTGTGTGTGTGTGTGTGTGTGTGTGGACTGCGTCTGTCTGTATGTGTGTGCACCTGGGGATTACCGGCTGAAGAGCTTTATTAAATCCTGAGAATACACCACAATGGGAAAACCTTACAGTGCCTTTGGGAAAATGTCTACAAGGGCCTTTCTTTTGCACTGCACTACTGCTGCCGGTTGGGGGAAAGGAAGGCCCACATTAACCAGGGAAATGACTTCCTCCCCAGCTGTGTTACCATAGCTGAGCAGAATTATGACACAGGTGTTCGCGCCCACAGTCCGTGACTGGCTTCCAGAAAAACAATTAATTCATCATAATGGATTCCATTCATCAAGACAGAAACTGTTTGGGGAAATGTTACCTTCGCTTTGCTTCTTCATATTTCAGGCTCAGTCGAACCTTCTCTGCCAGCTTGTTGTTAGTGTTTCCCACAAACTAGAGCAAACAGGACAAAAAAAAAAGAAAAATTATGAAGATGAATATTGCCTATGCACAGAAACTGTGCAACCCAACACCCTGTCACCATAATGCTACACCCCATTTTTCACCCTCCTGCTTACCTCCGCAGGGATGTCCGTTTGGGACTCGGCGTCGGAGTAGAGACGAGGGATGGACAGGTTGGAGTTGGCCAACGAGGAGCTGCTGGCCCACAGGTCCGACTGCGAGCCGGAGTCCAACTGGAAGCCATCTTTCAGGACCGCCAGTTTCTGCAACAACGACCGAGTGTGGTCAGACGTACCGCAGAGGAGCATTTAACCAGCCAGCTGAACCACTGCGCCAGAGCTCTGATTCAGCCATGGTTTCTTAACCTCAGAAGTAACACTTCACAAAGTAGCGTCTCAGAAAAATGCTAATCACAATTCAGCACCTCACAAAGCAATGCCTTACAAAGCAGTTCAAGTGGGCATGGCAAATCCGTTCTATAGGATAAACCTTTGAGCCTACAGAATTGATATGGGATGCAAATATAAAACTACGTAAAAGCGTACAACAGTGCCCACAAGGTATACAATCCATAAATTCTAATTCCTGATATCTGTCTGGTATGTCTACTGTTACATAACAAGAATAGTTACACTGTAGTTGTTATACTTCACAGAATTGTTTCTGAGGGCACTGACACTGCAGGAATCATATCTCTCATGTATTTCTAAATGGTAAAGAGAGTCAAAGATAAAATAACTGTACATTTATAAAAAGTCAAATTGTGTCATCTCTCTTTTTGCCATGTCACTTTTATTTATTTGTTTTGTTAAGAAATTCACTGTCATTCCAGCCATGCAAGCACAGTCAGAGAAGCTGCAGAAGCTGACTGTCTTCCCTCTCAGTGTTGACTGTGTAAGGCAGGCTTTAGCCTACACATTTCAGTGGAATACCACTGGCACACATGTAAATGAGCCCCGCAGGGGGGTTGGGGGGCCTCAGTAAAGAAGCAGCATTGTTCATGCATTATTGAACAGTCCCCACCCCGCCGTATGGTCTCAGACAAACAGCGGAGGAGAAACTGGGACGGTTACGCCGGCGAAGACGCCGCGTCCCCGCCGCGGACGCCCATCCTGCCGGGCCGCCGGGCCCCTCCCTGCGGCAGGGACAACGCGCACGCGTCGGCACTATCCCGCCCTCGCGGGTGACGATCGGGGCGGGCCCTGAGGGGAATTTTTTCACGAGGGATTTAAATTCTGAGCTACACGGATGTGGCATCCACAACGCCCCGCTTCCGATCCCCAGGCGACGGCGCACCTCCTGCTCAAGACAGCAGCCTCTCCTCCGCCAGGCTGCCGCTCTCCCCCGTGCTGTCAAACCCAGCCTAACAAGAGGAGCGGGCCCTGCTGCCCTGGCACATTACCGTCTCTGTCAGCACCCACAACTAATTTGACTGCCTCCGCCGCTCCCCACCCCCATCCCCAAGGGCCGTTACCTGCATCAGCTCCTGTTTCTCCTTCTCCCCCGAGCTGATGGCATTTTTGATGGCCTTCACCTCGTTCAGGATGGCCTGCGCTTCGTGCAGCTTGTACCCATAGGGCGTGCGGGACACCTTGTGGTCGATCCTGTCGGGGAGGGAGAGGAGGACAGCAGTGAGCGCACGTGCGGCTTTCGGAGCGCTACGTCAGGGGGCAAACAGATGGATGCACGCCGCATTGGAGATGGGGGAACACAGCAGATTCGCAGCAGCAGCAGCAGCAGATATGTAAAGTGAGTCATCAATAAGTCATGCGTGTAGTGGAACAACAGGTCTGTCCACATTCTGCTCGGCGAGGCAGGGAGGGAGTACTCCTGCTCAGAGCTACAGGGAATTAGTGAAGCCTTTAAAAGCTTTTTTCACTGGAGCACAGCAGCTGTTAACTTCATTTAGAACCACATCGTTCACACTCTGATAGGCCTGCATCCCCCTCAAAAAGAGGGGGACGGCGGGGGGGGGCTACCGGCCCGTTTAACCTGCCTCTTGTCCAGAGCCTTTGTCTGATCCTTGAAAGCTGACGAAGGTCAGAGAGACACAGTGATATTTCTAGGGGGAGAGAGAAGGTTGTATCTCGGAGGTCTGGCAGTGGAATACGTGCTGCGAATACATTGAAAAGAGTAACCGGACGGTGGCACGCCACTGACTTCCTTTAACACCCAAAAAAAAAAAAACAAAAACGGAGGGGATAGATGAGCGCACTGGAATGTTGGAGTGGCTCCGCAGCAATGCCGAGGAGCACTTACTCTTTCAGCGTTTCGAAGCCCTGCTCCTTGTACAGCAGCTCCTGCTTCATGCAGGCCAGGTCCCTCTTCAGTTTATTCACCTGAGACAGATCGAGGGCCAGACAAAAACGTTCACACTGATCCTGCTAATCAAAAAACGCAGCTGAAAAAATAAGCAGGTTACGTAAGGTTTTTTTTTTTCCAAAGAAATTGTGTCCAGTTCTGCTAATGATAATAAGAGAGCTGCATTGGGCTGCATTTCAAACAGGCCTTAGCGTTGCATTTGCAAAACAATCAAAACAACATCAGGTCCAACAGCCCGCGCTGTGTCTGAACATCAAAAGGAATTAATTCTCCTGAAGCCTCCTACCACACAGAAACAATACACTGCCTCATTGCTGATTTCAAAACGTAATCTTCTGGGACAAAATAAATAAGAAGTATTCAACCTTTGCCCATTTATAGTGCCTTTTGGTATAATCTAAAAGCAAACATTTTAATGACCACAATTGCGATATTATGACTGGGGGTGAGGGTGACCATTTGGCCATAATTTTCAATCCCAGATTAAGCATTTTCCTTTAAGCATAATCTTTAGATAAATACTTACATGAACACCAACCTAATCAAATCTACAATCGCATTAACAATGGAACAAATCAGCCATGACATATGACACAGTAGAGCCAGTGATGAAATCTAGACAGAGAATTCTAATACATTCCCATATGAGAATGAAATACAATGTAATAAATATGCTTCTCAGACCAAGAATATATTTCAAATACATTACATTAATGTAAAGCAGAATTATGTTGGAATATACCAAAACAGCAATAAATTACATATTTTAAATAGATAAAACATATATTGTCATTATATTATTTTTTGTATGGCCTGGTGGCTAACATGTATCAGAATGAGCAGAAAGGAAAAGGTGTAGTTCTTACCCTGCTTTTTGCAGTTACAATCTCAGCTTTTAGGATTTCTGGATCATATTTACTGCTGGAGGAAGATCTAGAATTTACTGCAAAAGATAAGGATGCATATGCATTATCTTATCATTGCAATCATGGCCGTCTGACATATTTTCCTTTTTCCTCAACATCATAATTCATAGGCAGATCCTGAGATACACAATAAAATCACGTAAGCAGCTTAATGTGATGCAAAATGACCAGGGCCCCATTTCCCAGAATGAATATAACCACATTAGCATTGTAAGAGAATCGCTTAACCAATGTTTAAAGTGTTATCTTCAATAGCATACTCAGAGAGGCAGCATTCATACTGAGAGCAAAAAAACGCTTTCTGAGAACTCTCCACTTGCCTCCTACCCCAGTTATTACATATGAATATTTATTACTTTATAATTCCTAGAAAAATTATAATGTGTTTATCCACTGATGGGACACATTAATACAAATGCACGCTATAATACGCACTAACAGCAAGAAATAAATGCTGTGAAATAGCATTCTGCATTCTGATGATTGCCATATCAGTTATTACTTGCCATCTCTTTCAGCACCAGAGGACTGAACATTGCCTCTTAAAAACTACAGAAAATAGTTCATGGGAAGCACACATAAACACACCACCTCTCTCAGCACCAGTCGACTGTCAGAACATGCATTCAGACTTAAGTCAAATGGATATTGGGAAATAGGGTTCCGGAGCGAGGTGTGGAAAGATGAGGTGGCAGTGGCCGTGACCTAGCGTGCATCGTGTGCCCCCGACCCCCCAACCCCCTCCCTTACAGCTGGTCTGCGAGGCGGACTTGTCCCTCCACACGTCGTTGAGCTGCCGGTACTCCTGCTGGGCCAGCTTGAGCCGCAGCTCCTTCACCTGGTAGATCTCCTTCTGGGCGGTCAGGGCGTCCTGGGCCACGTCCAGGTACTGCCGGAGCATCTGCTCCTGCTCCCGCTGCCACTGCACCCGCGGGTCCTCCAGCTGGGTGCTCTCTGCCACACACAGGGAAGGGCACACATTTATCGCATTTCATTACGCGTTAGCTTAGCTTAGCTTAGCTTACTTACGTAGCTCACGTTTTCACGCTATACGTTAAATCGGTTATACTGGGAAATGGACCGGCGACCTTTGGGTTAAAAGTCCAACTCCTTAACCGCTTTGAGACTATGCATGCGTCTGTGACAGAGCTGGCCGATGCTCTGCACATAAATTAGCAGAAGGAGGTCATTTCGCCAACAGACTCCCTTTACCCCATAACTTGGCTGAATCTGTATCAATCACCTAGGTATGGTCATTGGCAACATATGATGTCATGGGAGTTGTAGCCTTGTAGTTGTAGTCTTTCCTATCTTGGTGGCCATGGGCGTAAATCAAACAAAGACAGTCCAGAGAAAAGGGGCTGTTCATCACAAAACAAAACAACCGGACATTTATGTAATATAGCCCATTTTATGACAAAGGTTGTCAGAAAGCACTGAACAGGTTTTCCAGAGGGCATCAAAAAACCGGGAAAAAAAAAAAAAAACACTGGGCCAATCTGGGAAAAACTGAAAATTATTCCCTGACCCCTAACAAAGAGGCAATCGAAAGAAGGTCCTGGAAAATATTTCATTATAAAAATAAATCCTACACATAAATATAGTGAGGTGTATGTAAATCATCGGTTAGTGGTTTTGGAGATGGTCAGCAGCAGGCTACAGGGACAGCTCTAGTTCATTGGTGGGGTGCTTCTCAGGATAGCTCCATGGTTTGTGGAAGTTGCATGTATCAGTTCTGTATTGAACCGAAGCAAAATGCCCAGATGATACAGTTTGTGTCTCATTCTGGTTTGAACTGAACCTCTTACACAAACAGAGCACAAAAACACAAACAGGAAGACAGAAAGACACTGCCCATGATAACATTATGGGAAAGCCAAATGTGACAAAACAATTATGGATGATTTATTTGAAAACAAGAGATTACAGATATTTCTTTCATTACTTAAAATTTCTGATCTCTACTCATCCAACTTCCATTAAGTTAGAAGTCTGAGTCCTTCGATGTTTAAATAAAGTGTTTTCCATTCATAAACAACAGTTATGAGTGGAATATTAAACTCCGCAAGCACGCAAAGATCTTACTCTGAATAATAATTCAGAATTTTCAAACTTGGAATATCCGCTATTCTGATTATTGTATGCATGTAAATTTAGTCACAGAAAGTCAGACACAGAAAAATAAACACAAGTTACAGACAAACCTGCACATATGCAAACACACACACACACACACACACACACACACACACACACACACACACACACACACAGAAAACAATGTGCAGTATGTAATTTCTGGCATCTGAACCTCACCTGACCTTTTTATAGTTTTAAATTCAACCTTCTTTGTTATAGATTGTAACAAATATTTGTTTGGACCGTCAACTTCAGGAAAGAAATCCTGTATATATAAAACTCAGAACAATGTTAAACTATAAGGGCTGCAGCACTGTTCTTGGGAGCAATTTTGGTGTGCTGTGCTCTTCCATGCCGTATTGATGAGCCCATATGAGCAATTCTGGAATAACGCTGAACATGTTCATTGTAACGTGCATGCTGCATTGGCTTCAGTGTGCACACTCACTTGTGTTATGGTCCACATAGTAAGCGCCGACATGGGGGTCGTAGGCCTCCTCCCAGCCCACAGGCAGCTCATCTCCAATGCAGTCAGCAAACGTCAAAGGTTTGGTCTGTCTGAAAGGACATTGCAAGCAGAAAAAAAAAAAAAAAAAAACATTGGCACCCACGCACAGTATTCAACACTTCAACATGTCAATGCCAGCATTTTCTATGGCTGAACTGAGAGGTGATATCTTCATGCTGTGCGTTCTGCAACACGAGCATTTTACCACCCAGAATCCAGCAAAGCAGCCCCACCACAGAGTCTGTTCCTCTTTTTGACTGGCACCGGTTCAGATGCAGCAGGCGCTAAACAGATTCCCTGATATTTATAAGATCAGGATGGGCTGATAATACACAGAAGTGATTACACCGATATAACCACTTAATCTAAAGATTTGCTGATCTGCACAGCACTTGATTTAAACTAAAGCCCCCTTTTTTTTCGACCAGCGTGTTTAATGTGCTATCAAGATGGAGGCATCTCATGACCATGCATAGTTGTGGCCGTGCCCGAGGTGATTCCCGGGGCTGCCCCCCCCCCCGCCACCTCCCTCAGCGACTGGCAATGCAACAGGCCAGAAGAATGGGCTCTTTTCACCTCCGGGGCGGCCGTGCACACAATGCCCGGAAGCCGAGGCCTGGCATTCCACAAGTCCCACTGACACATCGCCTGGAGGTTTCTGAGGCAACACGGTGTGGCCTTCCAAGACCAGCACACAGGAGTGCAAAAAACCCCCCGGAGGATGGTCACCCTGCCACAAAGAGTGTCCCTTTTACACTTTACTGCCCGCCAGCCCAGCCAACAACACACAGAGCGGACGTTCCCCCCCCAGCTCGGCGTGATTTCAGAACCCTCGCTTTTTCACTGAAATCGCCTTGGACGGCACAGTCCGCAGCAGTTTCCCTATCAGCCAGATTGTCATTTTAATTAGGCTGCAGAATGAGTAGACTGTTACTCTTCATTTCATGTTTTTCTTTTTTTTTTCTTTTTTTAAATCTTCTAGTCAGAGCTTTCACTGAAAGGAGAGCTTGTTCATAATTACCTTTTGTAAAATTCAAAGCACTGAAACACATTAGCACACTGAACATTTCCAAATCCTATCAGTTTCCACGAACATGAACACCGCGGTCCGCCCGGAGCCCGGAGTTCCTCAGTGGCTTTAATTTTCCAGCCTCACAGGCCGCTGCCGTGAGCAGAGGCAGACGCTTCCCCGTTCGCTGCTTTAGGCGTGTTGAACAGTGAAATTGAACTGGTTCATTTTTCAGCTCATGCATAATGAAAGGGAAGAGAGACCCTCAACCTGTTCTAAATTTAAACCCTCATGAAGGGCTTTCAAGTTTGACAACACAAAAGAGATGGAGAGCTAGCTGTTTTTTTTCTTTCTTTCTTTCTTTTTCTTTCTCCCTATCGGTGCAATTTTCTGCTGCAAATCCTACACAGCAATTCAGAGTTTATTTACTGAGGATTCTAATAATCTCACCACTCAAGCCCACCTTATCCCTCCTCTCTCTTAGTCATCATTCAACGGGGCCTGGTTCAAGACTTTCAACCCCAATGAAAAATATGCCAATCTCAATGCAGCAGCTCTTTCATCCTGACCACCAATCCAGCAAGACAGAAACCCCATGCAACCACAGCCTGCATATGATAACAGCCTACAGGAATCCAGTATGTGCATCTCGTTTATTAGCCTACATGTTGAAAGAGTTATTGCATTCAATGATGCCATATATGTTTTATTGTGCCTCCAGATATGCCTCATTAACTGGACTTTGCATTTTGCATGCTGAGAAAGGGTATGTATTTCACCCAGCAATTCCAGATAGAGCACCACTTAAACGCTTTACAGTTAAAACACAATAGCAAATATTCCTGCCCATAATTGCAATGCAAACTGATGTCATGTGTGCCGAGTACAAACACAGAGCATAACTAAACCATGCGTCAGCCTTACACTCAATTCACTAGAAATTCCATGACTCATTTATATGGTTCCAACCTCACACCTCACAGTACACCAAAGTCCAGCAATAAAGGTGTGTTTCGCCCCTTCAACAACCGCACTGTCCCGTTTGAAAGATAACATTCCATTCCCCTGACGACACGTTAACAAGTCAACAACACGATCGTTCGAGTGTCTGAATACGACCGGGAGGAATGCCCTGCCTATCAGAACTCACACCATTTTTCATGCCATATGAATGACTGGAAGGCAGGTTCCTACCACCAGCAGGATGTGATTACATCGAATTGGACTTTCCCTGTGCACTGCAATGCTGGGTAAAAGACGAAAATAGAGGCATGCTATTTAGGCATGAATGGGCTTTAATGTGACCTGCAATCCTCTGAGTGTATGACTGAAACTTAGAGCTGCTGGATTTGAGTGATCTCCTTGGCTTGCGTTTCGGGCTTTCAGTCCAGAGTTCTGCTCAACTTACAGCGGATTCAGGGAAATGGAATGTGCACAGCTCTGCAGAAGAGCCGCAGTGGAAACGAAAGCTTACCTAACCGATACCATCACACACAGACCGCATTTCATTCAAATTAGACTCAAATTGTGCATCTGCCTGCACTATGACCACAAATGGGGAAAAATTTCCAACAGCTGACCAACCTTGCTGTCACAACATCTCAACTGCCTATAAATGGCCTAAAGGCAAATTACATATTTTTGTGCGAGTTCCCCCCCCCCCCCTTTTCTGGAATCATCCTATATCATACTATATAATATAATATGATATAAATGCCCTAGAGGCAAATTACATATTTTTGTTGGAGTTTTCCTTCATGCTTCCCCCTTTCTGGAACTACACTATATCTTACTATAATAAAAATGCCTCTCCACACAATTTCTCACAGAGGACCGCTGAAGTGGGATGACCGGAATCCTCCCGACAGCCTTGCACACAGCCAGCGGCTACTTCTCATCTGACCAGCCTGGAGGATAGGGACATCGCGACTGCTGTAATCTCAGTGACGGACAGGCACACTCATGCGGCCTCGTTGCTGGAGAGTGCCAAGGCAGCGGGACAGGGGAACTCCGCCCGAAGAAACCCACCCATCCCCAAGCGGTGAGGAGCCAACTGTGTTCCACCACTACGGACTCCCAGTCACTGTTGGCTCAGTCTCAAAGCCGGGCCTGAGCTGCGGGCCCAAGCGCTGTCTTAGCCACGGAGGAGTTCCACATTTTTGTTGCTTCTAAATGTAAATCATGTTGCAAACATTCAATACAAAATTGAAATCTTGTAAAAAAAAAAAAAAGGTGTAAATACCGTATCACAAATTACAACTAAAGAAGGGCCCACGTCAAAGCATTTTTTCATCTCAGAAATTGACAGGCTGTAATCTTTGCGTGCAAATTTAGATACCGCAGTATTTTAACATTCTCTCTAATCTTAAAATATGCCCATTGGTGTCGCATTCTGAATGTAATTAGGCTTCCATATCTTGAAGTGATCTGCTCATTTTATGCTTAAAACATGTGGGAGTTCCTGCTGAAAAAAAGCTTCATATTAAAAAAGTAATAAACATAATGTTTTTTTTTTTTTAAAAGAGACATTTTCTGTGGCAGCAAGGATGACTTTGCTGCATACATATCCAAGACTATAATTAGCACAGTGTTAATTGTGCAAATTAGTTCAGCCAATCACACACAGAGGTAAATATGCAGTCTATAATTTCTCTCTTAATAAGTGCAAAAAAAAAAACAAAGACTCATAGAATAGACTTACAGAATATAGAATATTAAAAAATTGTACGACTTTTTTGCCAGCATACTCAGATATGAAGAGTAATAGCCAGTACATAAAATCCGCATCAGGCTATATTCCATTAACAGTTAAGGAAAGTCAGAACTTCACAGATGGGCTTGTTAGTTGAATTTCTGAACCCACAGGGAAGAGCAATTCGGATGGGAATTCATTAACATCCACAGCCACTGTAATCTTCGTTTCCCATCAACTGTTGCTCAGCAATGGGACACCGCGCTCTCAGCGCTGGATAATGGAGTGGAAAGAGATATCGCTAGGATGCAAATTCATTGACTGTTTTCAGCCAGGTTTGGTCAGGTAATCGTATACGCCCCTTTTATAAGGACAATACCTACTACTCACTGCCAACCACTGCAGTCAATGACAAACTGTGCAAAGATCATCAACGTGCATCATACTGCATGTAATAACATGCATGCCTACATGCAAGCTTTATCCAGCCTTGTTCCCTGAATTCACTGTTGCTCAAAGTTAGCACAACAGTCTTGTTTCCACATCTCACTCCCTGGTTCATCACCCTGGGCTGCTCACACTGGTCAATTTTACCATCCCAACCAGTCACAGGGATTTCATATTAAAACTGATCTTTGCTCCTCTAGGCTGTTTGATCATGCATAACTTATTTCATGTCTTCCTTTCCAAACACACTTGAAGAATGTGGTTATGGTTTGTTGTTTACAACTTCCCCCATACTGGTATCCTAGAAACTGGGCAGGCTTGTGTCGCTTCCCCTGGCCAGTCATGGGTGGCCTTCTCTTGTTATCCCATTCAAATTTTACTGTACGGGAGCTCCAACATATGTAAATATAAAAACGCACATCGACAGGGTCTCTGCAAGAGGCTCTACTTCCCTGCCTGACATTTTTCATGGACTCTTGCTCTAAGCCAATGGAACCTGGAACTTACTAATGATCTTAAGAATTCCAGAACTAAGCCATTAAACACATTTTGTCTCAAAGTCCCCAGAGCTCATGGTTACTGGAGAATGGCACACACGAGTTTTTCCAATGAATATACATCTCAAAGGGGACACTAAAGCTCTCTAATGAAAATTCTCCTTTCATCAAACATGAGTAAGCTATGTGCTCCAGTGCTCTGAAGCGAACTCCCTCGAGTCTTATTTGTGGTGGCTGTTATAACTGTTTGACTTTAATGTCTATAGCCTACTTGTGCAAAATACATAAACGTTATATCTCACAATGCCTTCACAGTTTTCGAGGGCAGCCTTTCACATGTCTGACATTCACATTTCTTCAAAAAAAAAAAAAGACTGCAGCAATATTATGTAAGCCAATTCCCTTGGCAAATTCTGACAAATTAAAAAAAAAAAAACTCAAGTGCTCCCACTTTCAAGTCTTTCAATGCACATTACATTCAAACAAACTGTTCCCGGGAAATTCATTCAGTGGGGTGATGCTTTTGCCTTCACCTTGGCATAAACCTTCCATCTGAGCTTCCCTGCACTCTGAGCAGACACAGGTGGTGCATATATCCGTCCTGCACATAAAAACAAATGCTGGAGCTAACAGTTGCTAAATTCAAACGAGGGTCCTACAGGTGGCATGCCAATTTTCATAGACCGTAAATATAGACAGTTATCCTTCCTCTGACAAATGAATAACATCATTCTCTATCAGGGTTTGCTTTCTCAAGCCTTTTGTTTTCATGAAAGGCATGAATGATCATGTTTCATATGTTGTTGAAAACATGTGCTGTCAGTTTCTGGGTGGATTGTCTTGGGTCAGAGGTTTTTAAAATGGGGGTATTTGAAATTAAATTCAGTACTCACGGATAACATTAAAAAGTGAGGGACAAATAATGAATTTAAGCGGAACAGAGGGATAACCTCTGCCGTAAATGATCAATAACTCCCTCCATCGGATAAGCTCATTTCATCGCAACAACTGATAATACCAAGGAATAATACTGCATTGCGCTGCTAACTATATCTGTTTTAAGCTATGTTGTTACCATACCTGTCTCTTGGGTCAATCCAACTTGTGGTGTGATTGATATGGTCAATGTAATAGACTTTCCCGTCAAAATCCCGGGCTTCTTCCCAACCCTCTGGCAATGGTAACTCCGTCCTTGGCATGTCAAGCAAGTCTCCATGTAAATTTCTCTGTGAGTCTTCTAAACGGCATCAAAGGTAAGCCATGTACAGTGTGCACCTACTGACATATTGCACGATTCCAATTAAACGCAAAAAATAATTAAGTTACGCGTCATCAACTTTGCTCGACGTAGCGCGTTTTAAATACACTCATTCATAACCTATAGCCTCATTTTCCCAGTGTAGGTTTGTCGAGTCGCAACATGAAACAACGCGCGTCCAATAAACATTATTCCACAATGTGAATTCAGTTTTGAACATCAATGTGAAGCTAACGTGTGAATCTATTATCCCCCCATGTTCCCTTCAGAAGTTTTCTGAATTCATAACTTGCTGTTAAAAGCTTTTAAACTGTCGTCGCTTGCCAGCCTGTAAGTAGTACACAGTGGTGCACTAACATGAGCCAAGTACAGCCGATGCATTAACGTTAGCTGGCTAGCCAGTTATGACTAGTTCTTTGTTGGACGTCTTTATGCTTGTGCGATTCAATCTTATTCTAAATACGACACAAAATGTCATCACAGTGCTAAATATGATAAAACTTTACTACCCCACAAGCTAGCCAACTTTCGACGCGGGTAGTTCATAGCTAACACTTCGCCGTTTTGGACATATTGCCCAACTCTGAACCATATTTCTAGTAGCTAGCTAGCTAACTTCTAAATCAGTATCTGTTGAGCACTTTTTAAGTGCCTCTTCCAAAGCGTAACAACAGTGCGTCTTCTGTCAGCGAAAACAGCCTTTCTTCAATATTTTAAAATCCTCTTTTAGCTAGTTTTCCTCCACAGTGGCCACCATGTTTAGACTAGCTAGCAAAGCAAGCAACCTATCTTGTCGTTCCCTTTACAAAATTCTGTAATTCCAGCTCAAAACGCATGGTTTAAGTCCCCACTCCTCTCAAAGGTTATATTTTCCTTATTTCGCCAATATATCCTTTTAGAAGTTTATTTTATTTGAAAAATGTTTCCTTTTTCTTAAAGGGGCAGTATCTCCCTCCCCCCTCCCAGAACACTGGTTGTTGCTGTCGTGATGCTGCTGGTTGAATTACGTCATCCAGGTGATTACCGTAGTTCTCCAAATAATTGTTGTTACTGTAATTATTAGAAGACAGGGTATTTCAATATTTCTGTTATACTAAAACGAGGACACGAATGCAATGTTGACATGGAGAAGACACAGATACATACATAACAGTTAAGTCATTAACTGTTATGTATGTATCTGGGATGAGCATACGTGAATTCATGGTAAATTTTAGGAGACCTGACCAAAAGGTTAGAGATGCCTGACAGATCAGTCGACGAAGACAATGAATGTGACATAATGTATGTGTTGTTGGACTTTTTTTCATATTTTTATACCTTGATTACATTAATGTATCAATTAATCATTGTTAATTGCGTCATGAACACTGTGTTTAATGGTCTAAAGCATCGTGTAATTTCAATAAACACTGCATCTCTTGCGTGCATGTATCAAGTAGTTTTAACCATGTTTACTTACATGTCTATATGACAAAACGTCTTTCCTGAAGTTTACAAGTGCACAACGCCCTCCCCTGGATAGCGCGCTTACTGAAGGTCATTCCATTTTAGTCTAGTCTAGTGTATGATTTCTGACTGAAAATGTCTGCGGAAAGCTTCGTTACCGGAAACTGCACTGCCGTCGTTATGTTGACTTTTAATACCCTGGCTGTTAGTTTATTGTTTAATGTGATGTGGCTCTGTTTTGTTATTTTATACATTTTTATTATCCTCTCTTTTCCAATTTATTTTCACTCTGATGTCTGGTATGAATTCAAATTAAATTATTTTCACATGTGTTTGTGGTTTACAGGAATTTCTTTTTCATCGAGTATTGACTAAAAACTAATAAATATCTAATTCTAAAATCTCTTTCAAAGCATTGGTGCATGCATTGTTACCAAGAAAGCATTGTTTCGAATGGTGTCAATTATGCATTTAATCAACTTCTGAATCCATCAATCTGCAGTACCCTTCCGCAAATCTGACTAAAGAAGATTAATTAGCCGGCAGATTAGTATTCTAGAAACGATGCATTTCCGAGAACAGAAACAAGGGGGGCATGATTGGCTACTTTGCCCTCTCTGCTATTAAATTTCAACTCGTGTTTCCAGACAAGTGTCAGTCACTCCCTTCTGGTGTCACGCAGAATACCGGGTAAAGGAACGGGGCGGGTCTGCTAGGCAAGGTTTTCTAACACAAACAAGGGTTGATCACGTGAACTGGCTATATCCTCCAATACCCGAACACCGGAGGATTTTGTTGTCTGGCCAGTGCCGCTGCATGCTCGGCTTTCCGGCGGTGACACATGGTTCTGCTTCGGCACATATCCATCGCTTTAACTGCAGCGGTGGCTGCGCTGGGATCAGCTCTTTTCATCGCCTTGAATTATTTCTACAAAAGGCGAGTATGGTCACCCGAGATGGACTATTACATGATCAAGGAGGTGAGCACTTATTTTCGTTAAATGGATGTAGTCTTCGTAGCCTATGTTTTACTAAGAAGAGATGCAGTTGAAGAAAGACAGTGGGGTGTGTCATGTGTTATCATTTGCCAATATCAGCAGTTATTTTGCTTTTTGCAGGTAGACACGACTTTTGTAGCGCACTATTTAAAATGTCTAAACTAATTCCATTTAAGGAATTTATTAACTTCTTCACAGCGTGCATGTCGATAACGCAAATGATTATCAAATGATTATCTGTAAATATCTATGATTTTAAGATGAAATGTTTACAAAGTAGCTGGGAGTGCGTGCATAGCCTACTTTGTCGCAAGGACCGAGAGTTCTGCAAACACAATGAAACAATTGCTAGCTTGTTATGGTATGTCACAAAAGCACCGCAGAAACGAAAGGAAAAAGTGACGTGTTGGCGCAGTAGTTTATCACATACATTGCGATTCTATGTTCATATTGCGCAACAAACATGTAGTTGTGTCCAGATACTGTTGAATTCCGTTTGGTTTTCTGTCTTTTAATCGTGGCCGATTAGACAAGAGAAAACATTGATCCACTCGAAAAAGTACTGTGATGCTACATTGTAAAGGAGAAGTGGGAAATAAGGGCACATTAAACACGCGCATAAAGGAGCCTTTGATATATTGACACGTTTTCCTCTTTTCTATTTTTAGAATCGTGTGGTCATAAACTCGTTTTACTAATCTTAAAGTCTCGTCGTGCTCCTCTGGAAAGTTAGCTTCCTTTTAATCTAACTTGACATAATCAATTGAGAACGATCCACTGATAGTGATGTTTACCAAATTCCATATTGCCCTCTCTCCTTTGCCCCCAAAGAACCACATATATCAATAGTTACACTTTATGTAACAATAGGCCATATGTCCCAAATAAACAGCATTATTGCATGAATCAGTTGCTCACCCATGACAAAGGCTACTTGGTCACATGGCTGTCACCAAAATAGTTGTTGACAAGTTGCAATCCACTGTTGAAGATGTAAATTCTGCCTCCTGTTGCATAAGAAATCTTGTCTTCTGCTCTCTGAATGCACCCCACTTGTTTTGTGGGTCCCCAGCCCTCTACTTCTTCCTGTCACATGCTGTGGTCATCTCTAGCACAGAGTACATGATCTTATGGCTTGTGCTTGGTACACATTTTGGCTTGGACAGGATGTTTTCCCATATATCTGCTGACTGTGAGGAGCTGTGTTTGAAGAGCAGTGTTTGGTGCAGCCCCAGTGCTATGGGGGGGTGGGGGTCTGTCTGCACCCCCCAGACGGACCTCAGTGCACCCCCCAGTTGTCTCCTTACATCCCGATGTCCACATAGCATTTTTGACTTTTTACGCACCCTGGATTGCAACTGCACCCCTCTGTATTTTCTCCTACCACCGGGTCCGGTTTGGTGTATCACTGTCCGTGTGTCGAGCAGGAGGAGGAGGACCGCAGCGAAAGGCAGGTGCTCGTCCTGGGCCTGGATGGAGCCGGGAAGAGCAGCATGCTGCAGGGCCTGACGGGAGCGAAAACCAAGAGGAGCTGCCGTCCAACCAGGGGCTTCAACTTCATGAGTCTCAGCACCCCGGCCTGCCAGCTGGACTTCCTGGAGAGTGAGGACACGTCCTTTACCCGTGCTAGGTTTAACGCTGGACAGCATCACACTCTCGGTATCGTTTCTCCCACACTCCACAGCCAGAGCTGCCGTCAGTGATGAAACAGGTGCTCACGGGCACAGCCCATTCTGAAGGACATTATTCTCCTAGATACCATATTACTGTAATATGAATATTTCATATTCATATGAATATTTAAGGGAACTACTTCTCCAGTAAATTATGTCATGGGCAGAGCTTCCCCCCCACCATCACCAACACCAACAGTATGGTACTATTTTTGGCACTATTTTAAAATCGTACATAAAGGTATTCTGACATTAAAATCCCAAGGAGGTTTACTGAAATTAAGGATTTATTTACAAAGGTCAAGGCAAAGGCAAAGCCAAGTAAAAAAATACAAGAACACTGTTAAATTTAGTGCTAAACAAACAATTTGACAGCCAAGACATTACCACTAGTATCAAGCTATCAAGGTAGGAAATTTATGTCTGTTTTAAAGCTATAGCAGTTCCCAGTTGGACATTGAGACACTTCAATAAGATGGCATCGACAGCATTGCCACTAATGTAAACACTGGATTGCAGAAGCTGAGGGGAACAAACAATAGGAAACCCAAGAACAGTGGAAGTGAGAGTCTTGACTCAGTGACTTGATTCAAACATCTGTGAAGAACTCAAACTTTCCAGTTAGTACAACATGTCTGCAAAAATTAATCACTTTGCCCTCACTATACACTTTTGGTTAAAATGTTGGATTAAATTGCCAGCTATGGTCCAAGATGTTTTCAGTGTTTTGAAAGACCTGTTAATGTTTAGCCTTCCCTTTAAAATAAAATCAACATTTAATTTACCATTTACAAGACTCTACCCCAGAGCGGAATGGTAGATCAATCTGTGAACTGATATAACCCACTGGCCAGCTACCACCAGCTAGGAGGTCAAAGCCTTTTCTGTCCACTCAGTTTTAAATGTTCACATGTACCTAATCCTCATTTTCAGCTGCACAGATGAAGTAGCTATTTGTGAAAACTACCATGAGATATTGTCAAATATTTGAAGATCACCATAAAGAATTTTGTTTGTTTTTGACTATGATTTAATGTTTTATCTTGAACATAAATTTTCATGGAAAATGAACAAATCCGTCATTTCCTTTTGTAACACAACCAAGCTTCATTTGGTTAGAACAAACTGGCCACTTAGTCATATGTTACCTAATTTAACGCCTGCTTTGTTAAATTGTTGGCACTGTTTTGGTGAAATTAGATCAGTTTAAGAATCTTCATGTTGTATCTGGGATCAAAGGATAAAAGAATAAAATGAAGTGATGTTCTGTGCACAGTGAACAGTGAATGGATTGTGTGTTGTGCTGCACTGGCAGTTGGAGGCGGTGAAGACCTCCGCATGTACTGGACGGAGTACCTGCGGAAAACCCACATCCTGGTGTACGTGGTAGATTCTGCCGACAGAGGGCGCCTCCCGATGGCCAAGGACGAGCTGCACCGGCTCCTCAGAGCAGACTGCCAACTTCCCGTGGTGGTCCTCGGAAACAAGCAGGTGAGGGTGGAGTCATAGCCAGCCTTTCAGAGTAGGAGCAGGGTTTGTGTCTGCCGTACTGTATGATGCACCAGTTCTATCCTAGTTCTTTCTCAGGGAAGCATTTTCAATGAATGTCACTTATTTACTGTAGGTAAGCTAAACAGCGGTGTCTACTTATGTGGTCTTCTGAGGGGGATCTCTTCCTGTTCTGTGGCAGAATACTCCCAAGGGGAGAGAAGTGCATGCACCTCAAAGTGAAGCACAAGTCGCTTGCTAAAGCTGTGCACGTATTAATTGGTACAAAGTATTGAATGACAAAGTCTGACACCCCTATTAGTGAAAATGAGACCTCGGAGTAGTCCTCACCTGCTGTTTTGTGTTCCCCCAGGACAAGCCGAATGCAGTGAGCGTTTCAGAGCTCCATGAAGCCCTCTCCTTGGGAGCAGTGGGTGATGAGAGGAAGCTGTTCCTGCTAGCTGCCCAGCTGGGCTCAGATGAGCTAAATGCACCCTGCAGCCTGCAAGCTTTCAAGGACCTGCTGTTGCAGTTGGTCTGAACATCAGGGCCATGCAGTTTAAGGGGGTCGGTGGGTAAGGGGCGCTCTGGGTGAACCTTTGGCTTTGAATGACCCTTTAACTAGAACTTCAGGTCTGAATGTTGACAGACAGAAATGATAGGAAAGCTTCAGAGTTCATTCTGCATCACCATGTCATAGAGTAACAAAAACATTGCAGTAACATTATAGCTATTCTTGAGCTAGAATGTCACTGCAATGGCAAGTGAATGTTGTGCATTATTTGGAGAGTTAACTCCCATTAATGCATTGAGGCCAGTATTGTTGTAGCAGATTTTCTATAAAAACAATTTAAGGTAACTATTAGAACATTTAAAGTTTTAAGTTATTGTTTTAATGTTTTAATTGTAAGTAATATGGTGTTTACTCCTGTGAAAGGTTTCAATGAATGTAGTCTTTACTGAAGTGAAAATTAATTAATCTTTTCCACAAAAGTTAAAACCAAGATATCTCAGAGACAATTTTAATAACGGTACTATGTTTTGCTGGGTATCCAAATGAGTATTCAGAAAGAATGGATTTAGCATACTTTTTTGAAAAGTAATACTGCAACAGAATGCAACTACCAACACTATTTAAAACACTTAAGCTTTGTATCTAAAGCAAACTGTTCACCTAACCATAGTCCAGTCATGCAGAGGCCAAGGTTTTGTTTGCAGCTGTAAAATGAAACAATGAGAAAACCTGTACAAAAACAATTGATTTCAGTGTTTCACACTGTTATCAGAAGTCAGCTGCAATAGATTTTTCTGTAATTGTAAACTTCAACTTAACTCTCCTTATTTTTGTAACTGAACAGGTGACATTCCTGTTCATTACAACTGAATTGGCCTTACCTATGTTGCTTACAATACAATCATCTGCAAATTAATTTTACCACGACATACAATGCTCTGAAAGATGTGCCAAAAGGTTATTGTGTTATGCCTTTTTGTCAAATGCAAGGAATCAGTCTGAATGTAGAAGTTCATATTTCCTATACAAATTAAACCAGATGGAGTAAGCTGAGAATTTTGTAACAACTGTGTAAACTGACTTTATGCTGTACATATATACCTAGTTATAACTGATGCATTAAAACATAAATAGACTAGGACAGGCACGGATAATTATACTATCTATGTGAATGCGTTGTCAAATGTAGATATTATCACTTCTAAAAACTTCAGCACAGTTGCATTAAACTTTTGAGCTCTGGGTGTTTCAGTATTTACCCATTCCATTACATTACTTGAAATGTTTAAAATATTTATGGTATTAAAGTAAGAAATTTCCTTTTATGCTCATTCCATTGGTTTTATTGTGCACAGCAATGACAAAGGTTTCTAGGCCTCTATATAAAGCTTGATATTGAAATTTGATGCTTTCATTTACATTGTGACTTTAGATAATGTACAGAGGAAACACTGGTTCAGACTGGGTGGTAGAGACATAATATAGGTCAGTTGTATTTATCTTGCATACAATTTTACTTCATGTACTTGTGCAATTCATATAATGATATTTTGAGCTTTGTATTGAATGTGTATGCCCACAAAAATATTAAAAATGATTCATTTGAAAGATTGTTAAAAATCTGTCCAGCTTTTACTTATGTACTATACTAATTTTTTAAATGTATGAATTATTGTCATTGTCCATTCTGGGAGAGAAAAAAGGTTGGAGGTCCAAGGAGAAGCAAAAAATCTTTCAACTGTCCTTCCTTAATAGACCAGGAGATGTTTCCGATGAGAATCAGTATTCAGTATCTGGCCAGTGCGCAGGTCTATATTTGGAACACTCTCCCATAATAGCATAGCCAATCTAGACCCGAGTCTATGAACAGTCCACTTTCTGTGTTTTCAGAGACTCAATAAAGGCAGTGTATTCCTCTGGATGAAAGCGTTTGTACTGATCCACTTTCCTCTTGATTTGTTTTGGTGTGTCTTGATAATAATTCTTCTCATCTCTGGCCATAGCCTACAAAAACACATAAAAACCAATTTTGTAGTCATGTGTCAGATTATTAGGGAAGTTGCCAGGGAAAATAATTTTCCTTCCCATCTTACCTTATAGTTGTCATTGTGTTCTTTTATCATATACTGCACATATTCAATGATGTCTCTGGATAATGACTTTGTGTCTTTTGTTGGGAGACTTGCCTCTTCTTCCAACCCTTGTGAAAGGCAGAAAAATGTGAAGTGAAGATCTCAATGCATTAGCTATTGATTCCTAACAACCGCACTGGGCTAATTATGAAGCCAGTATTTCCTGAGCTAATCCTGAATCTTACCTTTGACGACATAAGGTTTCCTCACCAAAGGAGACACTGTTTCTTCGGCGTCGGCTCCAGGAACCTGTACCGTTGATGACGTCAGAAAAAAAAACAATAGCTCACGTGCGTGATCGGTTCAAACTCAAAAACGTTACATTCCAAAGATCACATCTTGTTTGACACGTTTAGTACATCGCCAAACCTTCAACATGGTTTCGAGACGCATGCCAAGCAACGTGTTCAACAGACGCCACCTACCTTGTTTTTGCGCATGGGGAGAGCGAGGTTTGGGTCAAAGGCAAGACCCATGTCTTTTAAATTCTGAGCAACTGACTTCTTGTCGTTCCAGGCATTTCGAATCTGTGGGCTGTAATTGCACCATATCTACTGTTATTACATCGTTTGCTACACAGACTAAAACAGCCAAGCAGCTAGCTATCTGCCTCTTTAGTAAAGGGTAAATTAACAACGCTCCACTTGGGCTTAAAGTTTAAAGTATAACTTATTTTGGTACACTTCCCAAATTGCTACATCACACTGTCACCCATGGTTAGTTAATGTTCACTTTCATAAGTGTGCTAGTCAATCGCTAGATGCGCCACATCAGAAACAGAACACAAACAGCTAGCAGGCTAACTAGCTAACAAACATCAGACATGGTGGAGATGAAAAAAGTCACTTGTGCTCAACTCAGATGTTGGTTAGCAAATAACGCTGTACTCAAAACGTAACACGAATACAGCATTTATTGATCGGCTGGCTAGTTATTGGCGGGTAACTACCACTGTGGGCTATCTATACTGCCAACCTTCGAAACAGTCACAGATAGCGTGTTAGCTAGCTTGCTAAACGCGCTGTACAGCTAAGTCAATACCATTGCGGCTGTGCTGCCGGTTCTATCATGTTGAACTCACCACTCAATTCTCGGAGCCGCTTTCTTTTTAAACTGCTTTTTCAGTTTTTTCTTGTTCTTGTTATAATCATACTTCTTCCTTCTACTTGATTTCTTTGCCTTCGGCATTTTTCTCTTTAATCAACCACAGTGTAAGCAAGGAAACCAAAGAATTGAACACACACGTGTTGAAGTATCACGTGACATGGAGAACGCCTCTTCACCTTTAACCCGCAGAGGTTCCGATTTTCCCAGCGAAGACAATTGATTTACCAAGACTGACAACTCCTGTTCAATTCTATTTTGGGTTTCGTGGTCCTTTCAAACTGAAATCTATAAAAATCCGAGAACACATATTGGCTTAAGATTCTGTGTTGCCTGAAGAGATTGATTAATGGTAGGGATAATTTTCTACTGAAGTAAAAATGCATGAAAGAGATGCCTGCTGGGTAGACGGCACATGATCTGACAAGCAAAATCCTTGAATGAATTGCCGGGATGTAACCAAGCAGCGCAGTGAGTTTAGCAACAATATGCAGACATTGTCGTTTCTCAATGCCACATACGGTGTGGATACAGTGCACTTTGTGATAAGAATCACCATTGCGTGTAATGTTTAAAGCCAATATAAATCATTATTAAATAAGTAAAATGATGCAAGAATCACAAAACTGCACAAGTGTGCATCCCATAAGGGTATCAGAGAATAGAAATTAAATAAAAAACAGCATTTTTATCAATATAGTCACGTGGCAAGCGAGTTGGATAATTCCCACAGTGCAGCTATCTCGGCTGTGGCTGCGGTTTTCCAGCATCGTTGTAATTCTTGTGGCTGCTTATCTCACATGAAGAGGTTCCACTGGAACAGAAAAGACGGAGCTGTGGTGGACCCAACTGAAGTCAAGACTTCAGGGTTCGCCTCTTTGCCACTGGTTGAGATCGTTTTTTGGTCGCTGTTACCGAGAGCAGCCACCAGATGGTGTTGGACTGCAAATTCTCAGTGAATTAGCTCATTAATGTAGTGCAGTGCATAGAGCTCTGGATTCAGTGACCTCAGGACTGTGGCTTTGATTGGGTAGGCCATTCCTGCTACACCTTTTTACTGTGTGTTTCGTGGTTTAAAAACTGGTCATACTAGAGTAACTGCAAGTCTTGACTGAGAATACCGTGTGTTTGAGTACAATAGTAAAATGTATGTCATCTTGATAAGTCTGACCCCCCTTCCAATAACAAGATGTTTAATGCATTGGCAGAAGGTGTGATGGAGTCAACCGCAACATACATCTGCAGGTGCTGGAGACCATTCAGTAAATCATTCTCTGTGCACAGAATGACATGGCAGCAGAAGCAACAGAAGTGAGTGTCCTGGTTCCGGCTACTGTGGACCACTGAATGGCCAAAGCAACATCATCAACAATGCAGCAGCTGACTTATTTAATGCACTTATTAATAACATAGATGAGGTTGACTGGCCTCCTAAGGTCCACTCAGATCTCCTTTGGGCCCTTTGGAAGACCCCCGAAGCTTTATTGGAGACAGTTTGAGACCTTTAACTCGTTACTCTGCTTTTGCAGATAACACCCTGCCCCTGCTCCTGCTGGACAGCTCTGTTTCGGTCTCATATTGGATAGAGTTAGCACAGCCTGTCTTCCAGGCAGCCATGTTTGCTTGTGACAGCCTTTCTCTGTGGGCAAGCCGAGTCTTGTCACATCTGTACTATACACTTTTTTGTTCCGTTTGAATTTATTCCGTCTCTCTCTGTCTGTCTCTTCTACAGAATGTTCTGAATGGGGCCTCCACTTGACTCTACTGGCTGCTGTCAAACCACCAACAAAGTTTTAAATTTGTTCTTAATCACCCTGTTCCTCTGTCTCTCTCCTGGCTGCTTCAGGCAGACCAGCATAACGACTCTCAGTGTCATAAGAAGAGTCTTCAACTATTAAACTACAGCATAGCAACATGACAAAAAATGAATAACTCAGTTATATGGAACATCAATATAGGGGAGATTTGAAGCATAGTGGCTCACAAGAGGTGTCGTACTATATCATGGTTTGCATAATTGCAACCACAGTTGAAATTCGTAAAGTACCTTTCTTCCAATAACACTTTCTTTGCGATGAGAGAGTCTCGTCCATTGTTTAAAACAATGTGTGAATTAGCATCAGCTTGTCCAATAAAGTGTTATTTGTTTACCTGTTATTTTATACATTATTTTATTCGGAACATGCACACAACAGTCTGTAATTTAGAATGTTTTCATTTTGTGTTCACTACAGAGTTGGTTTGAAGGTACTCGGCCTGAATAGAAATCAAAATTAATGTAACCACCAACATATCTGAAACTTTTAGAAAGAAAAAAAAACCTAACTCATAAAACATGAGGATGTTTTTTTAATAAAAATAAGAATTCTGGGTTTGGGCCCATAGTCTACATGGAGATTTCCAATGATAGGTGTGGTCTAATCAGGCACTTATAAGCTCCCAGCTCACAGACGTCACCATAGACAGGCATGCAATATGTGTAACCATTCCATAGGACGGCCATTGAACCCCAAATGAATCAGCAATTAATTTTGGGGTTCAGTTGCCTGAGAAGCCATCATTAAAGGGACAAAATATCAGCAACAAAACAAGACAAACAAGCCTAAAGTGGCATCCAATTTAGAAGTAATTTATTTCACGTTGTATTGCTTTTGTTTAGCTACAATACAGACAGAAGAGCAGTATGCCACTCTATTGACCCAATCTTACCTCACTAAACTGAAGATGCTTTTCTTGTGATCCTGTTTTTCCATGAGAACAATACCAAACTCATGACTGTCATGTGTTTTTTTTATCTCAGTTGAAGAGGATTTACTAATAAGACCTGCCTAAGTAGCAGGCCAGAGTCTGATTGTAGGTTGCTGTTTCAAGTCAATAGACTCCTCCAGTAAAAGAAAGTGTAATGACTGACCTTCCTATACGATTATCAAAATTACCTCAAAACCTGTGTAATAAGTACTTAGAGTACACAAAGTGGATGATGTGACAAGGGGGCAGATATCTTGACTACCTTTGATGTCCTTAAAAAGTCTTGTTTGAAAGGACCTTCAGCCCTTCAACATAAAAATGCAGTACTTTTATCAGCACAGGCAATTTACTTCTTGCCATTCTAATCTGATGACAAAAAACATAAAATATTTTTGTGATCATTTTTAATTTGCAAAAACAACTCCCTTATACAGGGCAACTTACCTATTTATGTTCTTTAAATATCATTAATACAGCTGTATATTTACCAAAGCAATTTTGGCTCAGTACTTCACTGCAGGGAAACACAGCCAAGTCCCACCCAGGGGTAGCAAATCAATTTTGTTTGCATTTATGACACACTGCTGTATTATATCACATATTGATTTTCAAAATCTTTTTTTTCATGCCTGATAACTATGAGAATACAGTCATCTTAAAATAAACTAAAGACACAACAGGGGTATAGCAGTGTATAAATAAAGAAATGGAAAGAAAATAAACAGATGTATCATATAACTTATAACATATAACTTGCACAGACCAAAAAAAAGGCTCGAAAAAGAAAATAGAACTCAGTCGATACAAGCTCTGGAGATCTCTGAGGACCCTCATTTACTGCCTTTATGTAATACTGTAGCCTGCCTGTTCTAAGATCAGACACGGTTTATTGTAGCGGCTGGATGTTTGGGACAGTGAACAGAGAATTTATTATTTACTGACACAAATTTCTTTTCCTACAAATAGCCCATTGATGTATCTCATTAAAAGGGAAAATAGCCCTTCCATTTAATAAACGGGAAGATTATTTATTTCTTGATCCTCAATGCAGCATGATCTGATGTGTATGTATATTTTACAAATGTGGTGCTTTGAGCAGGTAGTAGAAAGAGGAATGACGTATTCACCATTTTTCCAGCTGTTTTCTTTTTGTGTGTGTGTTGAGTAGTGAGAGCTGTAGCTAAATACATAGTTTTATATAGGTGTATTTTTTTGTAACTATTCATTTTTTCAGTGCCTGATTTACTGGCAATCTGTGCGATCCATTGATCATTATCACAATTTTTATTATAAGTATTGTAGCATTTGCAAACATTTATGTGAGGCAAAAGGAAACCTTGCAGCTAAGATATTATAGCCCACTGGTGTCATTTTGGTGGAGAAACAAAATAATGGGGCAGCATCTGTGGTTATTATCCTTTCAGTGCACTGTGTCATACCCATGATAACCAGAGGACAGAGGCACACTGCACAAAGCACTCATCCTGCTCTGAAAGCAGGGGCCACTCTTTGGCCATTTGGTTATTATGCTTCCTCAGCTGTGTAGATTGGATTTCTTATCTCCCTGAATAGATCTTGGTCTATGACAGAGTTCTACATCCCCTCTGCCATAAGGGAGCAGGCAGTTTGGTGGACCTCTCTTGCCCAGGAAAAACATGCACACACTAGGATAATGGGCATGGGAGGTTCCAGCAGCTATTCATGTAACAAAAAGAAAAAAACATGACAAAAGGAAATAATATGAGTCAAAACCAGGAATTCAGCGTGCAACCTACAGAACCATAAATGTGTGTCATGTCAAACATTTCAGATGTACCTGTATATAGATGTGTGAGACAATATGTCTTTGTCTCAACATTTGACAAAGTAACCCAAGTTTAATAAAAATGAATGGAACACAATGCTTCCTTATACTTATGATGGTGCAACTGAACAGTTACTTCTCACGTATGGAGTTAATTATACTATTAAGACTATTAGACTATTAACGTGATAGACTATGAAGAACTATATCTTCATAGACGAAGATACGAAGAACTGTATCTCTCCCTCTGTTGAAGACAAAAAAATGATGAGGTGCAAGCTTTGTGTTGGAGGCCCTCGGCTGATTGTGAGGCCCTCCTGCCTAACCACCCATCCCTGCAGTCCTGTGGGAAGCGCTGCCTCAGGCACTGTCATAGGCACAGGGAAATGGCCTTGCTGAGCCAATGAGAGAAGAGCATGCACCACTGTGAAGCATTTATGCCTCTCTCCATTAAACACAATTTACCTCTTCCCTATGCAATGCGTTTCAACACACACAGACACCGCTGAGTGCCACATCAACCCCTCAGCTTCTAACTACTACGGGCTCTAAAAAGGTCCAGAGCCAAATTAAATATTAACTGCATCTGTGGAACATTAACATCAAACCAGATATAAGGCCGTACATCTCTTTGAGCTTCCCATTCTAAGTCCTGTATTGCAGTGAGAATGTGTTTAAAAATACCACCTCCTTTGGGAACAGCAGTACTACAATGCTGGCTGTTTTCACAGACTGAAATTCATCTTTGGTCTTTTCAAAGCTCTCTTGGGTGACGCTTGCTTTAGAAATTAAAGAGCAACATGCTTGTATCAAAAGAAACAAAAAATAAGGACCAGGCACAAGTGGAATCAATTTAAAGCTGAGATGTAGCCACAGTTATGGTAGTAGTGGCCAGAATGCAGAATGCCAGCTACATTCATTAACTGAATTCCACAGTAGCCCTTGTGTAGTGTGTCTGAATAATATTTTTCACAGAAAATATATATGACTTTTGGTGGAATAATTATATTAATTCATAAATAAATTTTAAAAAATAAAATTATCTTGCCGATTGATATTAATGTAGTTTTGATTGCTGATTGATATTAATGTAGATCTTATGCACTTTGCATCATTTTACTGATAATGGTACATTGTCAGAGTGATGCATGGCTATTTCAGCAACACTGACCATTGCTTTATGACAGGAAATGGCAGTGGTCTAATTCCTGTTAAATAAGGCTGGTTACCTATTGAGTAATGCCTGGATGAAATTGTCATGAACATGAAAGGCATTATTGCTGTGCTGCACGTACGTTGTTTCCAAGTCAGGGCAACAAATTTAGAACCACTTCAGTCCCTTTCCCTGTCTGCAATAAAAATGGTATCATTTTGCTTAATTGTTTCCCTATTGCCTTAAAAATGCAACAATTGTTAATTTGGGTTTAATATACATATTTGACTGTGCCCTTATTACAATCCAGTATACTGATGGTAGAATTAAATAGACATATTGGCACATAATGACTGTAACTACCATTACTGTAATGGAGGGAAGCATAAGGAGGTAGCTTTGAAGGAAAAGTCTCATTTATTCCCCAGCAGTGCATCAGAAAGTTGAATTTATCCCTTTTCATGCTGCTCATTGCCCCTTCCTGCCTGTTCATGAACACAAAGGTTGAGCTGACCTACATTTGTATAACCTGGCCATGAAACACTTCAAGTAAGGGAACTGCATCTTCAAACAAAAGAGTGTGACATGTAAATGTCAGGATTAACTTTTCCTTATTTCTATATTTAAACTCTATTTCCTCCTCTGTGAATAAATAGATTCTTCATTGCAGTGGAGATACCATCTTGCCATTTAGAAGAACCCAACATAGATCACATAATACAATTTATATAATAATTTGCATGATGGTGTATCTGTGCAGCTCTGTTGCACAAGGACAGACAAATACCTCCAACAATAATGTTTTAGCCCAGTGACTTAAAAAGTGTTATCTCTTCATCTAAAAATATACAGAATATAATTATATTTCTCTGCTGAACTTGCTTGAGCTGGAATACATGCTGACCGATAAAATGGAGGGAAATAGAATTCAAGGCGAAATCATAACAATACTTAGTCTGAAGTACACCTGCATTTGTGCGTTTGCATATTTTTGTTGCTGTTGGGCCAGAGACTGTGTTCCTTCTTATAATAATCAGTTATGTTTGCACGGTCAAGTGAATGCTATTGTATTTGTAATAGTTGGGGTTATACAATGAACTTTGGAGTCTTTGAGCAAAATTCATGGCTCTAGCTGTCTTGGGAAACAGCAAATTCTTCTGGCAATCCATAATGCATACATCATCAGATACATCATCAAGATCAATGTCAATTAAACTGGATGTGTTGGGAGTTCAGACAAATTACAATGTACAGGCATCTTAAAATGGAATGTCAGGTAATAGCTATTCTAGCTCCCCTGAGAAAAGCTCTTGTGGTCTACTAGCAAATTGCAAACATGATACAATTTCTATAGTATTTTATATCAGCATAATCTAGACTAGATCCTTCCTTCAGGTTACATTATTGTCATTTAGCAGATGCTCTTATCCAGAGTGATTTACATAGGTTACAATTTTTACATGTCATCCACTTACACAGCTGGATATTTGCTTTGGCAATTCTGGGTTAAGTACCTTGCCTAAGGGTACAACAACAATGCCCCAGCAGGGAATTGAACCAGCAACCTTTTGGTTCCAAACCCTGCTCCTTACCACTATGCTACACTAATACTAATCCTAGTTCCAACTCAGTTTGAATTCTAGTTAACCTTAATCATAAAATCTTACCTCATCTTGTTTTCCTGTGTGCCTCTGTGGGTGATGCAGTTTCCTGTTGAATATAATCTATTTTGAGGCCTTCATCAAATCTCTATATTCACTCACCTACCATTAATAACGTATTTCAAAGTAAACCGCATAATGAAGTAACATTAATCCTTGAGTAAGAGAATGTTTGAAGTGTATCTACTGTTGATACTATAACTGCTCTGGGTGTCCTGTGCGACATGAACCTGTTCTACGTTCATGCCACATGTTGCCTCTAGATGTCAGTGCATACCATGTGAAATAATAACATACTGTATGGGCTGGTCTTTCACAATAGCTTGTGCACTTAGTTATCGAAGGTACATTTTCATCTAAAATTGTTAAAATGGCTTTAATTAGGCTGTATTATGTTTGACTTATCTTATTTAAATACGGTTGCCATTATTTTCTGGAATTCGATTTGCAAAAATTGTGGGCAAACGTTATGCACAATCTGATTGCATACTGTCATTAGAATTTATTTTTTTACGAAAACGGTATTCCAATATCTCTGTAGTAAATGACGTATGTTTCAAAAATCGTCATGTTACTTTTCTTCGCGCCTCAGTGGTGCCGCGCAGGTCAACTGCGCTTATGATTTTGAAGAACTCGCTGCATTAGCGTCGATTTAATCCATATTAGGAATTACAAAGGCGTGGTTGTGGAGGAAAAACCCAATGAAAAAAGCGTACATTTTACGTACAATTTCGGTACACACCAATGGTTGTTGTAGGTGGGGTTCGCTGGTAAACACAAGGTAGCCGGTTGAAATCGTCGTAGCACCAAGCCCCGGGGCGGAGAACTGGTGGGTGAACGACAGAGCGGAGAGTTATTCGGGGTTAGCATATTCCGCTTTGGGGGGGTAGGGGAGGACATACTCACTGCCAACCCGGCGACGAGGTTGGGCCTGTGGTACCTACCGCCCAGGAAAAAAAAACATGGAGCTCGAGAATATCGTGGCCAACACCGTTTTGCTCAAAGCGAGAGAAGGTAAGCGAGGAGAGGATGAAAGCGGTGGAAGGGGGGCCAGTCGGGTTGACAGCTCTTGAAACGCCGTCTAGAAGGGCTCGGAAAACCTGGGGATTCCCCGAAGCAGGCTAGGCCATAAGTGATAAGGACATAAGATGATCGGTGCACGTTTTTATTTGCAGATATATCGAAGCGTTGAGTTAATTAAGGCAGCATCCGGTTTGTCTGAGTTGTGTTCGGTCAGATTGTATTTATCCGAGCGTAACCTTGGAAAATGGGCAATCACGGAAAAGGTGTAAGTGTCAACCAGGATGCATCTGTACTGCAGCGAGGCATACGGTTTCCCGTTTTAGCTGAAGCATCCTTCTGTCTTGTTCGGGCTAGCTAATTGTGACAGATAGCTTGCTAGCTAGCCAGCTAGGTGGGGGTTAGTGGCTAGTTAGCTAGATAGCTATTTAGACCATGGATAGCTAGCTAACTGGCGATTCATCGATAGAGCTTGCTAGCGTGTATGTAAGTCTGCCTGTCAGTAAACCATGACATTGAGTTCTGGTATTAAGCGTAGTTAAAAACACAGTCATTAAATACTACAAATGCTACCGCGCTAGCAAGTAAGCTAGTTCACGCTGCGCCGAAATATTTCCTGCAACTTGGTATTAACTAGCTGCTTTGCTAGCTACCAGTATGGGTGATATTGTGTTGAGCAATGTCACTTCAAGATGCTCGAGCTTTTGTTGGTGTGTTTAGTGTCAACAGTGCTTGTAAATTGTCAACAGTGTCCGATGTAGCTAGCTAGATAGCTGTGGCATAAGCGTACTCAGAGTCTGCTTCATGCCTGAACCAGCATATCTTCCAGCCTTTGCAATGAGCAGCTGATTATTTTGCACCGGTAGTTGTATGACTCCTCTTTACTCGTTTTGCTTGAAATGCGAAGAAGCCTATTTGACAGAAACTGTCACTAGCTAGCCATCTATTTAAATGACAGTAACGCATTTTCAATTAGCTGCACTAGTGCGCGATGTTCTGTGCTGTCTGCATTTGCAACAAAATGTAAAAAATTTAGTTCAGACCTCTCTAGCTGTTGTGTAAGAGGAAGCTTTGTGTTCCAAAGATAATGTATTGAGAAACCCAATTTGTTCATAATTTCCACCCATTGTGCTAATAAAGTTTCTGTTAATGTCACGAAGAATCGAAGCTCAGTTTCTTTTTTAGAGTTCTCTCCAATGGTAAGAAATTGGTAAAAACTGGCTTTACTGTGAAGGGAAGTGCTCAGTATTTATCAAATGTTTTTGCAGTTTTCACCTCCCACAGCTCCCTGACGGTATTGACTCATGCAGCTTTGTCCTTAACTTACTGCTACTACTACCTCTCTTCAGCTAGAATGAATGTGTTGTACCAGCCAGCTACCTTTAAATGTTTCAGAGTCATTCTTAGGCAGACTTTACTGTTAATTTCCTTCATTATTTATTTTTCTCTTCTGTACATATAAGTGGATCTACAATTGCTTAGTATTGGTGCAAATTCATATAAATTTATTAAATGTTATTTGTTCTGCAGGGCAACGAAAAAAGAAAGAAGGGCATAAGTGCCAGCTGTTTTGTCACCGCAACCCGTTATCTGCCTGAATTCACCTTTCTTCAGAAGTTGTCGCATTTTGTTTTGTATGTTAGGTGGCCTAAGCCTTTGAACTGGCTGAATTCCAGCCGCAATTATTTTTATCAGGGAGATGAATGGAGTCGTGCGCCACACATGTGTCTCTCAGCAGTAAATCCAGAAACATATCCCGGCCCATATCTCGCACAACACGCAAACAGCTTTCCTCTCTCTCACCTGCTGCCTTTCACTCCATCTGTGGTGGAGCACTGACTCCACGAAAGCTGTAAAACGATATGGTGTTTCTCACTTACAAAGTAGTTGGTATCCTCTCTCCATTGTTTTGACATGGTCCCAGCAACTTTAAGCCAAAGTGTACATTGAAAGTGGTAATGCTAACTCGTAAGAATTTCTGTGATGTGTCAGTGGAGGAGAAATTAAGAAAACAGAAGACAACGTAGTAGTTCAGAGTTCTGAATAATTACTGTATATAACAAAGCCAGTTATGCGATCTACTTCAGTCTGGAGGTATAGATCAGTTAGACGTTGGATAAAGGGGAAAAGATACTCACAATCTCATGAGTAAACAGTATGGAATTAGATTACAGTTGATTTGGTAGGGTGCCTCTTAAACATTAGTTTCATTTGGTCTGTTTGATGAATGTGACCCTTGTGTCATGAATTAAAACTTGTACTCTACCACAGAGAATGCCTTTTGGCAGAAGGTGTCTTTGGGAGAAAAACGTATGAAATGAATTCACATGGTCCAAGGTCTGAAAGGTGCAGATCCCATCCATGACGTTGATTAAGACATTTCTGGGCTTAAGTGAAAAGAAAACCTCTAAGGTACTGCACCTTGCATGAATATACTTCAGTCTAACCAATAAACAGAACAGCAAGAGATCCAGAGCAGCTCTTCAGTCGGACTGGAACAGAGAAAGTGAGGGTAGGCATGCATAGGCAAGAGTAGTCAGGACACTGCTACAGTTTATATCAGGTACTGTTTTCTGGTGACAGCATCCATACTTAGATGTAAACACATGAAGAAAATAAAATGGCTTGTTCACCTCCTTCAAGGGAGGAATTCAGTTCATGACATTAACTAAGCATATGCATGTTGATTAATTAGGTATTCAAATATTCTTTTGAATATTTGAATAGTTAAATCTCATTTTTTCCCCCCAAGCAGTATGAAAGTCCAGTTTTTTTCTGTGTATATAATGACTCACAGCCAACCTATCTGCATCCATTTACACTTCCAGGCAGGAAAATTAATATCAATGACTTTTGTTATTTTATGCAAGGTTTTTAGACTCTCTGTCATAAATATTAATGAGAAATAATCAGTCTCTGCATTTCTTTTCTTTTTTTTTTGTAAATTAACAAGCATTTGCATACTGATTCAAGTAATCGATGAGTGATCTCAAGGTAGAATATTTGAATAATCAAATACTTGGTCTCAGGCCTAACATTAACAAGAACTGGCTGGCCAGTGTTCCTTATCATCAAGTAGGCTAAATATACATGTATTATGTTACAGTTTTACAGTATCTACAGACCTAAGTTTGTTGAGGATCAATGTTTTTTATAATCTTTTCTCCAACTCGTTCTTTTTTTTTTTTATGTAGGTGTTATTACAGTAAATGGCGGGGAGCGCAGACACAGCAGGGTGCATGCGAAGAGGCAACAGTGCACAGAAAGAGATAGCGAGACAGTCCAGAGGAGATAAAAATGTAGGCTAATTAAGTATCCTAAGACAATCGAAGGAACAGTAAAGTGGAGTTTATTTTGGGAACATTGGCAGAAACAGAGGGGTGTCCTTCTGACTGTACTCTGGCTCACGTGGAGGTGGAGACGCACCCACAGCGGAGTCGTCTGGAACTGGGCACGGTGACATTAACTGTGTGGGACGGGATGAGGCCCTCCGGTGCACGTTGCCGTAGCCTGCGCTCCCCGCCGCTGCATCGGTGACGCCATTTATTGTCCTCCGATGTTTCCCCACCTCAGATAAACAATGCGCTCCCGCCGGTCATTTGCATGTTGTCCATTTCCTTCATTGATGAGCGTGGGTAGCTTCACATTCATGTCAACCTGGCGCTGTCACCAGATTTGTTTTGCAAATTTCATGGGGACGAGATGACAGTTCCTCCTAACGCCACGCACGCAGGGCTCCTTACAATGGAGACTCCTGATTTTGCGATTTTCCTAAATGTGTGCTGTTTTGCTGTCAGTGTGTGGTCAGTACCCCACCCACAAACTTCTGATGTTTGTTGAGAGTCAAGAGGGAGAGTCTTGTCAAACTATTACATCAGATGCTGCTAAGCCAGATGCTGCTTAAGGATAGATGTTAGATACCACTGAGAAATAGTGCTCACACTCGACCTAGTTCCAGTGAAAATGTAGTAATTTGTACTCCTCAGCATTTTGTGAATGGTGTATGAGGTGTGAATAAGACTGTTTCATTCACAGGAACATTCTGACTTGAGATTTAACTATGAAGGCACCAAAATCCAGTTCAGTGTGATGTTAAACATGTGACACCTTGACTCAGGAAGACTTTGTCGGCTGCTTAGATTATCCAATCATGAAGCTCCAAACAAAGAGGTATATCTGTTGTCAAGCCCTATTCTTTATGTACTCTACCACTGAGAAGCATACAATCATGGACATTTCAAACCAAATAATTGTACATGCTCTGTTCTCTGAATGAAAGTCCCTCTTGCTGCATCTGCTACTTTTGCAGTTAAAAAAACATTAATGAATATGCAGATGAAGCAGTGCACAATGTTATTTTTTCCGGTGCTTGTCTGGCATGTGTGTAAGGTTGCAAACTGGCAAATGCGTTGTATTCTGCCAGAAGCAGTGGGCAGTGTGGACAGGGGCCCTTGAGCAAAACTGTGATTTAATTTTTGGAATTTTGCTGCTGCATTTGGCAACGTAAGGGGCTAGAGAGTGGTCAAGTTGTTTCAAGACCTCATCTTCAGAATGAAGTCGTGAATCGAATACTTTTTTTTTTTTTTTTTTACCTTTTTGTCCTTTTTTGAGTGTCTTAACCTTTCTGTGCCCCTCTTATTTTCTTTGTCGTTATTGTTCTTCGCCACTGAGGTTGAAATGGAAGGCTTGAATCATGCTTTACTGTAGCTCGCCCTGTCGGCTCTGTGACCTTTCACTGTACAGCATGTTGACAGCCCTGCTCTGCTGATAACAAGTCTGTGGGGCCTCCCACCTGGGCCAATCATTCTAGCAGGATTGTAAATGCTGTGTGACGTCCTACTAATAGATGTCAAGCCAGCAGGACGTTCTCATGGCGTTGACGTGATTCTTTTCCTGAAGCTACCCCGGGACACCCGCAGCGTAGCTGTGGAACAACTGGAAACCGTCTGCGTGCCCGTGCAAAAGCAAAACATGTCAGAGTGCACTCTTTATTTAAGCGCAGGGAGTGCATTCAAACCAAGCGACTCTCGCTTTGATTTTAATGCATATTGCAGTGCACCCAAGCAGGTTACTGAGGGTCAGCATACTCTAAACTAAATCTGGCCGCTAGGCTTGGCCGGGGCTTGGTTAGAGTCCTGGCAGCGGCACGTTTATTTTCGCCTGGCGTCAGGTTACAGCACGTGCGCCACTCAGTCCCCCCTGATTCTTCTCTCTGTTTACAGGAGGCGGTGGAAACAGAAAAGGAAAGAGCAAGAAATGGAAACAGATGCTACAGTTCCCTCACATAAGCCTCTGTGAAGAGCTGCGTCAGACCATAGGTAATTATGTGCCTCACACAACTTCACACAATGGCCCGCGCGGGGACTGCAGGCCTACGGTGTTGCCATTTGGGTCGTTTTTTTTTTTCCTGTGCAGGAAGTGCAAACAATGCACAATACAGCAGCCTTGGTGGTTGGGTTCCCGTCTTGCCATCTTACGGTATGATGTTTAAAGAGGTGTTTTTTTTTTTCTGAAGGCCTGAGGAGTTATTTGCTGAGTAGGGTGAGTTGCGTGTATTGAATATTAATTAAATATCCAATACAGACAATGGTTAATGAGCACAAACAATGGTTATGTCACCGCTGTTTAATGTTGGGAGACACGCAAGTGTACCCACACAGGGTTTGACTGGCCCAAGTTGGCAAATTCCCTATTTCACTCAGTGGGGATGTACATGTTGGATGACTTGTCTTGCACCAACTCTGGTCTGTTAAACTGCTATCCACACAATCTGCTATTGCTTTAAGAGACTTGAAGCAATCATTCGGTATTTGTTCAGAGGGATCCTGTTATTGCTCCACATCAGACTGAGTACTGTGATGCATCATGAGCTTGACTTGGAAGTGAGGAGTCATGGCTGTTGTTACGCAGGGAGGACTGTTCTGTGCGTTCAAACAATTTCATAATCCCATGGCTTGCAATGCATCCTGAAATATGAACGGCGGAGATCTGCTGCCGTGGAGACTTCTCTTTTTCACTTCTTTATCTGTTTGTGCTATCGCTTGGCTGTGAGAAATGGCTGACGGTTGTAGAGTCAGTAGTATTATCTCCTTACCTATTGAGGCAGGGGGTTTGAAAGCTGGGGAAGAGACGTTATTGGGTGGGGGGGGGGGGTAATTGTTGTCTAGGCTGTTTTTTTTTTTTTCTTCTTCTTTTTCATTGCCTTACCCTCTCAGACGTGAAACATGCTTTGTAGGGTTTGCTGCTATGACACCAGAGAGGAAACTGTGGCGAAGGGAGGAAGAGGAAGCCGTCTCTCAAACTCGCTGTAGCTCTTTCTTTCTCTTTTTATGTGTAAATACACACATTTGAAGCACTCCTGTTTTATCCACGTTTGAGTTGAATCACAGAATGTGGACTGTGCTTAAGACAGCATGCCATTTCACAGTGGCCTTAACTGTATAGACTGGAGAGGAAACCCATTTGGCACCAAAGAGCACACTGTGGCCACAGCCATGTCAAATGGTTCATGCTCAGAGCTGAGGCAGTATTATGTCCTAATGATACACACACGGAACACAGGAGCAGGCAGTCTGTTTTCGTTATTTATTTGTGTTTTTTTGGAGCTTTATTAGTTGGAACAATGATTACAATTACACGCTCAAACACGCTTAGACTGGCAGCTATGATCTCAACTGTGTGCCTCTGGAAACATTTGAGGCCAAGCCCGACTGAGATGCTCTGCAATTTCTGATGACTGTGCACGTCCCGGCACTGTGCACCAAGTGCAGCCATGTCATAAAACGGGTAAGGAGGCCGATTGCAAAATCACAGCATCCTGTCTCCTTATGAGTCAAAGCTGCACATAGAGTTACAGGGGTGTGCTCATTTTCATTGGCTTTGCATTCTTTATTCATTTGTTATTGGCATTAATATCCTAATCACTGAAGTGGAGTTAGCTTATTAGTTGGGGACTATAGTTGGTGGAAGTGTTGTCAACTACAAAAGTCTTCTGTGTTTAGCCTGTATCCTGTAGGCTGTGGTTGAAGTGTACAGAAGAAGAGTGGGGGAAAAAATGTTTTATGAAGGTTAATTGTGATCATATGATTTCCTCTTCACAGTGATTTATCTGAATAAATCAAGGGATCATGTTGTGGTCGTGCTCTAGTGTTCATCATTGGACTTCCTTTTTCTCTCACAGGGGCTTTGTATGGTGAAAACCTTGATTGTTCCTGTTCACAATGTGTGGCGTTATTTTTCCCTTCTGCGTTCTTTACTCGTAAAACGGCACCTTTTTTTTTTTTTTTTAAAAAGCAGTGCCCAATGGGTGAGGCAGCCACAGGAACGCAATCAAACTCCCAAAAACCCCAGAATCCAATCAGGATCCAATCAGTGCAGCTGCTGCTTTGCTTTCTGTCTCGCACAGTATTTGTGGTGCAGTTGCGAGGAAAAGAGAATCCAGTTGCTGCTGGCAGGAAACGAAAAAAAAAGCACCTTGTGCAAGTGCTTCGTATCGCTGTGGCAGTGCATGCGGATGCCTCTGTCTGTTGGAAACCAAAACTGACACCTGACCAACTCTGTCCGTCTCAGGGGGACGGCGGCATAAGAACACTAAAAAGCCAACGTCCGTCCATTTAACAGTGTTTCAAACTGAGATGCTCCGTGCAACTCGCATGCACACAGAAAATAGACCCTGCCACCACTGCTCTTAAGGAAATCTCGGCAAAGGTCAAATAGTGTAAACAGTGAGAACAAAAATAGGCGGTAGAGGTAGCCCAAGTCATGAAAGACATTAAAAATGCAGCCTGGGGGAAGAGATTTTATTTTAGCCCTGATCCTAGGGCCATTGCTGTATCTTCATCGTTACACTTTTAAAAACTTTTTTTTAACAAAGCCTTTCTTTGTCTTTTGTTTCATTTCCTTGTAATGTTTACACTAAAATGCATGAAATGAACCTTATTTTTTTATTCTACAGGAATGTCTTTTTGGTGGGTCATTTTAAAGACTACTTTCCAGTTCTTCTGTGCATTCTAGGATTACTTTTGATGTCATCTGAGTGTCATAAGTTTCGCTTGTATGTTTTGGGAACCAGTGAAATGTATGAATAAGAAAAGACCTAAATGTAGCTTTCTGTTACAATTTTTTAGTAATAGAAAACTACACTGGTGGCTGTGTAGCATAGCGGTTAAGGAGCAGGGCTCATAACCAAAAGGTTGGTGTTTCGATTGCCCACTAGGACACTGCTGTTGGACCCCTGTCAAAAGTGTCAAAAAGTGTATACAGTATTGCATCTTATCAGGCTGAGTGACATTACTCTCTCATACATTACAGAAAACGCTGGTAATCACATGTATTTAACTGTATAGGCCTCACTATGTTTAGCTGATAGATAAAAGTGACAGTATAGCTATTTCTTCCCTTTTCTTCCTTTCTTACTTGCCCCCCAAATCAGAGCATTTTGCAGGGTTGTGATGTCTGTTACATATTTAGCTAAAGCAGAACTTCATTCCATGATTTCAGAAGACAGACGGAAGGGGGGAAGAATCGGTACTTCACCCTGTGAAGCGTAAAATCTGTTCAAACAAAAATGACAGCATTGATATTAATTTTGAGGTCTTGCTGTTTATTGTCTTAATGTGCAGGTGGGCCCAGCCAAAGAAAGTGGCACTTCTTGTTTACTGAGGGACTTGTGAACCATGACATGGACAGTTTCTGCAGTGTTTACTTTATTATGGAATTTTTTACAGGTTTTTGGAAGGATAAATTAGGTAGCACAGGATAGCAGTTATCATGTATTACTCAGTTAACATTTTAATAGATTAATTTTACTCCTTTCATTCTGTTTCAATGAGAAAGACAGGGCCACACAAGAATGGAATGTCCTTCCAGCCCAGAGTTTCCTTAGCATGTGATGTACCATGAATAAATCAAACTTGACTTCCTAATGTAATCCTAACAATCAAACAGGCCAAAAGTATACCAGATAAGCCAAATTATACCCTTGCCTTTTGAGAACAGAACTGAGTTTTATTTTCTAAATGTTGACACAAAGGGTTATTCTTATGCACCTGAATGGTGGGAACCTTTTGCCTTTACAGCACTATAGACAGTTTAATATAATATGAATAATACATCTGTAGTTTGTTTTTGTTTTCTGTTTTTCATTTTTATCTCATCTTTAACTTTTTTTTTTTTTTTAAATCTTTTTACCTTTTAATTGTTCTGTCCACTTGTTTATGTTAGGTAAAGTTTAGGGTTTTCAGTGTTTGAATGGTAGATCTTCCACAGGTTACCCTAACCCAAGGCCTCTTTAGTCATTGAAATATATACAAGCTAAATTACATTAAACTGCTGATTGTTATAAAAAACAGTAAACGTATTGACACATATTCTGTATTTGGTCACACACTGGCCCAAATCTAGTACTTAATTCATGGTTCATAGCTCTAGTTCGCCCTGATTCAGATACCACTATTTTAAAAGTTACTGTTGTTATATGCTTGACTGAAGTTTCATAATGTCTCCTTTTATATTGTTTGTTTGTTTCTCTTCAAGCTTGCAAGATCTTGTTCTGCTGCACATAAAGCATAGTTCGGGAACAAAGAGAACCTTCTCTTGCGTCACATTAGATTAAATGGCAGCTGGTGGTTCAACTTTTGACAGCAGTTTTTAGAATAGCGTGCAGCTTGACTTGGTGGGCAGCGTGCTTTATTCTTCGCTTTAAGTAAGAGAATGAATTGAGTGCTGCTTGTTGGGTCACACGTCGTTTTTCATCTATTTCTGCAAACCCAGAACACACGACTGTTGTGTAGGTGTTGATTAAGGAGAAAGCACATTGCAGGTCGTGTGAATCTGGGCTCAGGACTTGCTAAACCCTCCACTTCCGTGTTTACTGAAGAGGAGGACTGCCCTATATCGCAGAGAGGAAAGCTTGCATGCTCTGGTTTCCTTTTGTAATCTCTCAGTGCAACTTGCTGTTTCTGTGCCTCAAGCTGGCCAGAAACTCCCTACCGCTTCTCTATAGAATGAACATGTCCTGTAAAGAACAAGTTCTTCTTGACCCCTATCCCAGCAAATCTTTAATGAGGCTATGGTTTCCACGTGGGAGTTGGGACTGAGCGGCTGTTTACGAAGCTTTGTGCAGTCCCCGTGTCTGTTAATGAGCATTTTTTTTCAGGTTTGCAACATTGGCTCATTCTCCTCTTTGTACTTCTGATTTTATTATCTGGGAATAACCCTATTGCTGGTACAATGGGAACTTTTGTCGGCCTGATATAGTTGAGGATTGAACATCAATCAAATGAAAAGTAGCAAACTGCAGGGACACAAGCAGAATCTGAACTATGGCATTGTCTTTTGTACATGGACAATCGTAAATTAAGACATAAATGCATGAAATTCAATTTATGGGTTTGAATTTATTCAATTATCTCAATGGGGGATGGGTATCCTCAATGGGTCGGTTGTCTTGTATCTTGTCTCCTGACTCACATGGCTGTCAGATCAGGTGGTCTAATATTTTAGCCAGGAAATGTCAACGGTAGAACAAGAGAGGCCAGCAGTAAGAACTTTTGGTTTTATCTCGTCAATTGTATTTAGCTGTGTCACCAAATGAATAAAGTTGGGGTTTTTGATCTGTCCTTAGCCACATTGCCATTGGAGGCTTTAAGACAAACATAAATGACACCGTCAAAAGTCTTCTACAGCAGCTTGCTATATTTTTGTTCTTAAGTGACATTTTTTGTTCATCCCACTGACTGGCAACTTCATAATGCTGTATAAGAAACTAAAAAAAAACTATAAAACCAAAAAGTTAAGGACAAAGCAGACTGAGTCGGGCCTGTAGAAAGTTTAACAGCAGTTAAGAAATTAACAGCAAGACCTATCCAATTCATCTATTCATGTGGGGGTGAAAAAAAAATGAAAACGCCGTTATTTTTCCCATTTGTTAAAATAACGTCTCACCCCAACATTTAGGTGCCATCACTGCAATAAATATCAGCAGGTGCAGCTGCACTGTGCTGGCTGGGTATAGCCGAAAGCTTTCAGAGGTTTTTGCTTGTACCGTCTGCTGTAACCTCGGTATTGACTCAGCTGACAGTTCTACACTGTTGCACTGGCTTTGCATAGACCCCACCACAGGTTTGCATCCTCCTGTGCCACTCATGCAAATCCCGTTTTCCTCCAGGCCTCTTGCTGCATAGAAAGTGTGCCCTTCGTGCCATCTCACCATGCATTGAAGAGCTTCGTCAGTCTGTCTTCACAAGTTGTACTCTTGTGAGGGGGTTAAGAGGCTCATCGTTTCCACCAGCCCAGTGTGTAGTCGATTGAGGAATGTGAAACAATATGCTCAGCAGATGGGGAGCAGAGAAAGCTGTTTTGTTTCACCACGCAGTTACTTTCCAGTACTGCATAGCGTATTTGCAAATTACGTAGGTTCTTGCGTATCATTTGATGCCTCATCCCCTAGCAAAAAAACAGTCCAATTGTTCTGAGTGAAATCACTTAGAATAGTATAATACAGGTTTTTATTCATGGGCTGGTTCCTATTCATAAACTCGCTACTGTATTTTTTGTGCGGCGTGCTGAAAGCCCTCAGTCATTCCACCTTGTCTTGTGCCATTTCAACAGAGAAAGACTACCACAGCCTTTGTGAGAAGCAGCCAATCGGATGCATGCTTTTCCGGCAGTTCTGTGACACCAGGCCCGAGCTGAGACGCTGCGTCAAATTCCTGGATGCTGTGGTAAGGAACCAAGTGTCTTTTGAGTTACCCTGCGGTTGTTTTTTTTTTCTCTCTCTTTTCTTTTTTTCTCCTAACCTTTAACATGTAATCTCCTCTGTAAGAGTTCAACAAGTAGAGAGATGTGATTAAGTGTGCTGAACGTGGTTGGGGTGGAGAGGGAAGGGCCACGAAATGACAGACAGGAAACCTGACGTCTGGGATCAAAGGGTTGCGTCGTGCGTTAGCGGCCCACCCTCCGCTGGTGCAGCCTCGGCGCCTGCGTCTCGCCCCACGCTCCGCTGAAGAACGCTCAGGCCGCATCTGCTGCGCTCTTACCACCCGCTCCCAGGAGGCCTGGCCACCGACGTGCCTGTCTGCGCTCACCTGATGATAAAGCGGAGCCTCCTTTACACTCTGTTGCACTGATGTGGCACCCATGTGGCACTCTGTGTTTGGCCCCAACATGCCCCGCCCCTCCATGCCCCGCCCCCTGTCCCCAGGACAGACAGACAGACAGACAGGCACTGACAAAGACGTGCGTGGCTTTGTCTGGCGGACCGTTGACTTCTCTGTGACTTTGTTGTTCCAAACGCAGCCAGTGCTGAATGGGCCAGGCATTGTTTTTTTTTTTTTTTTTTTTTTTATATAACCACACAGTATGTCCAATCAGCCCTAGGCAGTTCTGTCTGCTGCTGTAATTGCCAGAGAGGGTCTGCGCAGATGGTAATTCATCTTGCCTGAGAGGGTGAGATGGGGACATGATACAGCTGCACAGTGAGTGCGTGGAGGAGCGCATCCTCTGCAGAGATCCCCGAGTCAAACGGCCCCAGTCCCTAAGGTTCCGCACGCGGGCGGCCATGTTGTGCTCATATCAGCCGAGCCGAAAGCGCTTCACCATCAAACGGCATGTCCTACCATGTTGGGGTTTTTTTCCTTCCCCCCAGGCGGAGTATGAAGTCACCCCTGATGAGAAGAGAAAGGCGTGCGGGCAGGAGGTGATAGACACATACTTCAACCCAAAGGTAGGGGCAGGAACTGAGGGGTAGCTCCAACAGGTGAATGCCATTAAGGCCTCAGTCAGATCACCCCTGTTCCCTTGTTACTTTACTGGCCTTAGCCAAATTTTTTCCTTTGTTGCATGATAAGTTAGCTACGGTTTTGACTGAAACTGGGGCGGCAGTGTATTGTAATTGTAAGGAGCAGGACTTGTAACCAAAAGGTTGCTGGTTCGATTCCCTGCTGGGACACTGCTGCTGTACCCTTGGGCAACTGCCTCAGTAAATATCCAGCTGTACAAATGGATGACATGTAAAAATTGTAACCTATGTAAGTCGCTCAGGATGAGAGCGTCTGCTAAATGTCATTAATGTAATGGTAATGGGGACAGTGTGGCAGAACAGATGATGTGTTGGTACAGGCCTCAGTCAGTGTGAAGAGTGTGGTATAGTTTTGACTCCCTGTGTAAATTGCCCCCCTCCCCCCCAGTCTGACGATCACGTTCCTGAGATTGTGGAGGAGATGGTGAGAAAATGTGCGGAGAGGCTGGAGCAGGAGGCGTGCAAGGAGCTCTTCAAGGAGTGCACCAAGTGAGTCAGTGAATCGCAATTCGCCCCCGAGCTCCCATCACTTTATCACTCTTAGGGTGGAGCCCTGGGTTCAGGTCAATGTGAGTGACCGTTTTTTTTTTTTTTTCTTTCATGATTTGTGATTGGCTTGGGACAGGCTGATCCATGACTATCTGAGCGTGGCCCCCTTCGCTGACTACCTCGACAGCATGTACTTCAACCGATTCCTGCAGTGGAAGTGGCTGGAGAGGTATGTACCGTACTTCCTGTTTTCCGCCGAAGCGTTACACAACGATGGCCCAGATCGACAAGCCCTCACACAGCACCGCTTGTGTGAGTCCAAACAGGAAAGTCGCGCTGTGATTGGTCAGTTGCACTGCAGGCTCGCACAAGTGCCACGCTTTTTCCACAGAATCCCATTTTCTTAGAATCCACAGAACACTATCACACTGTTTGAAAATAAAACACTTCTGCATGTTCCTTTTTTCTCTTTCTCTTATTAATAATGTACATTGTTAGGTAACAATGGCAACATGATTAAAGGGTAACAGTGTGCTCTATCCTCAGGGAACCTGTTTTGCTTTATTTAATTTAATTACGGCGCCTTGGGTTGTTGTTGTTTCAGACATCCTGTACCATAGTCTTTTTATTCCATATGGAACATATATACTGTGTTAAGTTAATCCCCCCCTAACCAAAAGCATTTCAGGATATGAGGCAGACCTGTATTAATACTGGATTCAATATTTATTTTTATTAACAGGTAGAAACATTTAATAGCTCAGTCAATTCTAACTATGAGCTCAGTTAGGTCAAAAAAAGACCAGATCTCTTCTGAGAGAAAAAACAGTTGTTCATGCAGTAAAAAGCCCTAGATAAAAGCCTGTAGCATGAGGAGCTCAGTGCTACAAACTGTTTGGTCATGTCAAGCTGAAAAGGGTTAGCACTGTGTTAGCACAGTAGCAGCAGCTGGCCTCAGTCTATCACTACACATTCATTTGAATTTTCATTAGCATATTTTTGTGTCAAGCTAAGAGTTGTGTAAAATGTGTAAAACACATTCACATTAGGGAAAACAAGTGTATTTTTGGTTATCTAAAACTTCTGTGAGATCAATGTAAGGTAAAGTTTTTTTTATTTTTCCCCAAAATGTTTTCACAGGGAATTTTGAAATTGGTCAATGGTCAGAGTGTTATATGAGTGTTTCTGCTTTATGCAAAAAAATCTGTCTGATTAGTTTAGCCAGTTATCAGCCATATGGAATTTCCGGACAGTGAGAGCAGTGTAAACCTACATAAAGATGATTTGCAAACGCCTCAGCTTTCAATTGATATAACGACACACAGGAAATGTTGAAAGTGCTATCTCTGACATGCTGAGAGGACTAACGTAAAATGTTTTCTACTGAAAATCGACTGGAAAAGAACAGTATTTGTTACAGAAATGACACTTGTTGGAAAGCTAGATTGCGTTCACAAAGTCCTTCTCAGGAAATTATCTGGTGACAACATTGAGAGACGTATTTAAAGCAGGTGTGAAGAGGGTGGTTTGAGTTTAAAGGCCAGTGGAACTTTGTGGTGGGCATGGTCACGTTTGTGAAACAGGTGACAGAGTAAAATCCTGAGATGACTTGGCTCTATAGTAAGGGTATGCTGTCCTTAAAGGCAGTGCTGTAAGTTTTGCAGTTTGTGCAAACCTACAAAAGAACTTAGAGCCCCTTCCATTTCACGTCTGTTCAGTATGTCTTTAAATCACTTTTCGGTTTGTAATGGTCAAAAAACATATTAGGGCTTAGGAGTGTGTTCTTAATTTTTCTCTTGAAATCTTTAGTATAAAGCATTTGTTGTGGTGGGCCATGCTTTCGTGGCATTAATTTCATGTCAAATTGAAAAAGTGACACTTGATCAAAACTTATAAATACATGGTGCTTTGTAACCATTACACTGTGATCTATAGCATATTTGACATTTTTACAACTTTTCTTTTAAGATTGTTTAACAAGAAAAACAACATGTGGTTTAAACTGCTACTAGTGCACTTTATATTACCCTTGTTATCCTCTTCTCTCTGTTCTCCAGACAACCAGTAACAAAGAACACATTCCGGCAGTACAGGGTATTGGGGAAGGGAGGCTTTGGTGAGGTAAGATTCTGGAACATAATTGCGTAGAACATAAGTTCGACTGGCTGGTGCAGTCTTGAAGAGGCCAGTCAATGGCACATCTTCTGCTTCCTTCCCGTGTCAGGTGTGTGCGTGCCAAGTCCGGGCCACAGGGAAGATGTACGCCTGCAAGAAGCTGGAGAAAAAGAGAATCAAGAAGAGGAAAGGAGAGTCGATGGCACTGAATGAGAAACAGATATTGGAAAAAGTAAACAGCAGATTTGTGGTAAGTACACAGGAACTGTTTTACCGCTTAATTTGTTAAGGTATAAAAAAGGATCTACTGTCATGACGTTTACCTAGCCAAGGCGAAACCCCAGAATAGCGAGTAGGCATGCTTTAAGGCATGCTATTTCTGTGACAGACGCTAGAATTTGAAGAAATATACCAGACTTTGAAGGTCATATTTAGACCTAGAGTCATGTGATGCTCTGTGGCTGTGAACAAAAGCTTTAACAAAAAATTATGAATTAGGTTTGTGAAAACAAACTGTTGTGTGGATGTCTGGATTCTTTAAGAGAAAGTAGGCTTTTGTGTAGGTTTCACATGTAAGATCTTTTCAGAAGAAGTTCTATGGACAAAGAAGTGAAGGAAGTCATCCAGTAACACACCCCTATTAAAAATGTTCCAACTGTCACAGATAAATTTTGTGGAAAATTGTGTTATTCCTGGCTGCTGTTTATACAGTGATCAGTCCTGTAGTGTTTCAATTTTCTGATCCCGAAATGGTAACCGTAAGTACGTTTCAGCTCGGCCCAGTCACCTAACCTTTTGACCACAAGGTCATGTTGTGTTGACCCTCCGCTCCAAATGACAGGAAATACTGCAGAATTTACCCCAGTAAAGCAGGGCCTGAGTAACTCCATGGGAAGATGAGCCTGATGTGAAGCCACAGACATATATAGACCAAAAAAAGACCAGAAAATGGCATTCAAATTTGCTTGGTTTATTTTTATGAGGAGTAACATTATGAATGCAATATTAAGTTGTTTAATTTGGATGAAATCCAGGGGCTGTTTTGTCATTGTAATTAGTATTTGTCAGTTGGACAGAGGCCCTTTCCCAGTAGGACGCGCAGAGCTTTCGTTTGCTACGGTATCTGTTTATACAGCTGCATTTTCACTGAAGCGCTTATGAAATACCCAGGGGAACGGCTGCAGTGCCCCACCTGGGAACAGAACCTGAAACCTTCTGTTCAGGAGCCCACTTCCGAAACCGCTAGGCCTCAGCGTCGTCACCGGTCATGGCTTCATACAGGTGGAAATACCTGTAGATTTACATTTAACCGCGTGCTGTAACTGGGACATCAGCTCTGGCCATATTGTGAATGGTTAATGCCCACAAACAAGCCTGATCTCTCCTGTGCTTGTGTTGTGTTGTGGAGGTGAGTCTAGCGTACGCCTACGAGACAAAGGATGCCCTCTGCCTCGTCCTGACTCTAATGAACGGGGGGGACCTCAAGTTCCACATCTACCACATGGGGGAGGCTGGCTTCGAGGAGAAGAGGGCAGTCTTCTATGCCGCAGAGCTGTGCTGTGGGCTGCAGGACCTTCACAATGAGAGAATAGTCTACAGGTAAACGCTCGTGGACCTGGGAATGTGCTGGAGCAGCAGCTGATGAGACTGTGCTGATTCCACCTCACGGTTTTGGTTTGCTTCTCTTTCAGGGATCTGAAGCCTGAAAATATCCTACTAGATGACCATGGTGAGTGAGCAGCTGTATGGAGCAGCAGAACATTTTCTGCTTACTGTCATAGATACTTAACTTCCGCCTGCAGATCAGCAGGTAGTTTGACTGTCAGGCCTGCTGTGCGATTGCAGACTGCCATGCACCTACTGGCCAGCAGGGGGAGTAAAGTACACAAAATAGAACAGTCACAAGGTGACTGAAGTACACCCCTCCCTGCTGTGCTATTGGTTAAGCCAGTTATCACACGCATTGCACAATCGTTGCTTTTCATCACAAAAGATCCCCTTCAGGAATAAGTCATGATTGCAACGTTTCAACAAGCCTTTGACCGAGAAGGTGGTCCCTCTGACGGGCCTGTCCTTGAATCAGAGACACTCTTCACAGGCAAGGTCAATGTAAATGCATGGATACCTGTTATATATGGACTGAGTCTGTTGCTAAGCAAACAGGGGGCCATATTACTCACTGCCTTGCACCTGTTCTTCCTCTTAGGAAGGCTTATACTTATTTTTTTGTTCAGCAAAACTGTATGTGACTGAACTGTGTCGTTTGATTACGTTCGATGCTGTCCAGAAGCTGGAACTTGACCAAGCCACAAAGAGGCATAGTAACTAATATTGCATTCATTTTCCCTTCAGGTCATATCCGAATATCGGACCTGGGCTTGGCGGTCCATGTGCCAGAAGGACAGACAATAAAAGGGAGGGTGGGCACTGTGGGCTACATGGGTGAGTTCTGTACCTCCATATGCAATTACACTGTTTCTAAAACAGGCTGATTGTCAGTTCTCAAAATACAGTGACCCTGGTGTTTTTCCAGTTGGTCATACTTGAGCATTATACAGTACCAGTACCATTGTGCAGTCAAAAGTTTGTACACACCTACTTATAGAAGGGTTTTCTTCATTTTTAGGTTTTCCACATTTTAGAATAGCAGTAATGACATCAGAACTATGAAATAACTAACTTATATTTTAGGTTCTCCAAAGAAGTCAAAATTAATAATTTTTTGGCATGAGCTTCACTATTTATATTTGTCTAAGAAACCAATTTCAAGCATTTAAGCATAAGTCTTTAGATCAAAATGTCTTTGAATGCATGTTTCTCATCATCTTAATCAGGTGTGTCCAAACTTTTGACTGGTACTGAATGTAAACTTGGGTATGTGTTGGATGGTTTTACTTTATTTTCAATGACTTTACTTACTATTCAGTTGAAGTTGTTTCACAAAAGCCTACAGCTTTTAAAATTATCTGTTCACCATGCCTTCTTAAAAGCTCGTTAAACCTAATGCAGATCTCTCTATGCCCGGCATCCAGTCAACTGAGGTCAGTTTTTGTCGGAACAGTTTGAAACATCAATCTGTCAATGCATTTGTTTCAGCCATATGGTAAAAGCCACTCTTCTAAAAATACATGCAGTCGAGCCTGGGGAAGTGTGGATATTTTGATACATATTCGGTCACAAAGCCACGAACTCAGATTTTCTCCCATGGTTAGATAAAACATCTAAACAGGAGAGGTGAATGAACTTTGCTCTTTTAGCATATTCCATTTATAATGGTGTTCTCTAAAATAAAGACATATGAAAAATATGGTTGTGATGACTAAATCATGACATGGCTCAGTCCTCAGTTGGTTTGTCCATATCTGGAAATGTAGATTTGCTGTGTTTTGAGCTCATGGTTTCACTGCACCACAGTCTAATAAGACTGCTACAGAGGTCCAGTGTGAGGAGAGAGAGCACTGCAGTTACAGGAACAGCCTCTCCCTTCTCCTCGGAAAGAATCAGAAGGGGTTAATGCTGGGCCAGGCTGTTCCCCGAGCTCTTCTTATCACTGCAGAAGTGCCCACATTTGCAGAATATTTCCACCAAGCCCCAAATAAACATGAACCTCACACCAGAGGGGTCACGGATCTGTCTGCTGTTTTAAAACCACATTTTCACAAGAATGACACGATTTTCTCTTGCGGGCTGGGCAAAAGAAATCCAGCACTGATCGATCTGTGGCGGCAGGTGTGGATGTCAGACCGGTGCATGGTCTGATGACGCGTGTCTGTCCGTCTGTCCGTCCCTCTGTCCCGACGCAGCCCCGGAGGTGGTGAAGAACGAGCGGTACACCTTCAGCCCGGACTGGTGGGCCCTGGGCTGCCTGCTGTACGAGATGATCGAGGGCCAGTCGCCCTTCCAGCAGCGCAAGAAGAAGATCAAGAGGGAGGAGGTGGAGCGGCTGGTCAAGGAGGTGGAGGAGGAGTACTCGGGGAAGTTCTCGGAGGACGCCAAGTCCCTCTGCAAGATGGTCAGTGCCGGCGGCCGCGCCAGACACACGTAGCCCTTGCGGCCGGGGGTGAGCGGGAACGACATTGCTCTCCGCGAGACGTGCGTCTGTACACCACCCTCTGTTTCGCAGCCGTTCCTACACTAACAGCGTGTTATTAAATGCAAATGTGGCATGTGGCCTAGTTGCCCGGCGAGGTTAAGCCAATGACGCACAGCCAGCGGCATGCCGTATATTTATGCAAATTATGTAATTCTTACCCCGAGATTATTTCCATCAATAAAGCATGAATCATTTACATTTTATTTTTGTCCCTCCGCACAAAAACCCCAAGCGGTACTCGTTTCCACCAGCAAAGCTATCTCTGCATCATGCTGTTCGCTAAAATTCAGGCCGGTCGGAGTCCCTTTAGTCAATCAAGAGTTCTTCAGGTGGAACTATTTAAGTCGTGCTGGAAAGCCTGGAATAGCTTATCGCTGCTCCACATGAGCTGAAAGGTTTTTTAGTGCAAGACGATAAGTTGGGGGGGGGTGTTTCGGACGTGACGGTGATTTGCTTGGGCGAGCGTCTGAAATGAGAAAGCTAGTGGAAGGCTGGTGTATGACGCAGTGAGGAAAAATAAAACTCGCCCTTTCGCTTAAATGTGCTTTGAGTCAGCCCGGCGTAGTCAAATGATTTGTTTGCTTGTTGAATTAAACTCTGCCCTCTCATTGGCTTGAAAAATATGTGCATATTGAGCCCTGCGTACTAAGTTAGCAAGGGGCAAATCCGGAACATGGTAGATTCTGCGGTTGTTAACATTTTTAAATTGAAGTAGCTATTGTAGATTGGCAGCTTGCAAACAAGAAATTGTTTGACTTTCTTGCTAGGTAATATTAGCACAGACACATCTGACAAACTAGACAGATAATTATATTCACATTAAGCTGGCTGGCTCATTTACTACAGTCAAATGCTTGCTATGCAGGGCACACATCATAACTGACAGTTTTGTTTTTGAATCTTAACGTTGTGACTTTTCTTGCCATGCAGTGTGGATAATGGATAGTTGACATTTAAAATCCAAAACTTGTCCCATCTGTACAAGTGATCATTTAAAATGGTTTAACACATTTAGTGTATTACTAATAGGTATAGCACTGCTTAGGAGCCAAAACATGTATTGCCTTGGAATTAGGGATAAAATGAGATTATTTGCATTGACTAATATGCTTAATATGCTGCTATTTTTGTCCATATTTTATGGGAGTTGCAATATTCTTGCAGTTGTGTAATAACTAGTTAAAACTCCCACAGCATGCTACTGTATTTCACAGTCTGACTTAGGAAAAAGATATTCACCAAGCTGAGTCTGTGAAACTGAAAAGATCCAGAACAAAAAACACATTTTGATGGTAATTTCAGGTTCTGTAGGGGTTTCTGGCTGTCACGTCTGATCCGCACTGACCCGGAACCAGTTCTGTCAGTGTCACAGGTTTGCTGACAGCCTGTCTTTTACCCCTTCCCAGCTGCTGGCCAAAGACCCCAGCGTGAGGCTGGGCTGTCAGGGGGGAGGAGCCTCGGAGGTGAAGGCCCACCCCCTCTTACGCTCCATCAACTTTAAGAGGCTGGAGGCAGGCATGCTGGAGGCTCCCTTTATCCCTGACGTAAGTCGCTCTGCTGTGTGTTGCGTGCTGGTTTTCGGCTGTTAGATACCACCTTCATGGCCCTGTGAATGTTCTAGGCAGGTTTGACATCACAGTCACTGTCCCCGGCAGTGCTTTCTGCGTTTGATCCTGTGCAGAGGTTGAGTTGCATCTGTAGACATTCATGATAGGAAACCAATCTCAAAAGCCAACTGGTGCAAGCAAGGATACTGTGCTTTGTAAGTTTATGTACTCAGTGTGTGTGTGTGTGTGTGTGTGTTTGTGCTTCCAGCCCCAGGCCATTTACTGTAAGGATGTGCTGGACATCGAGCAGTTCTCCACTGTCAAGGGCGTTGAGCTGGAGCCCAAAGACAACTCCTTCTACAGCAAAGTGTCCACAGGCAGTGTGTCCATCCCCTGGCAGAACGAGGTCAGTCCCCTGTCTCATGCTAACCCCGCTCCCCTGAAACCTTTTGCACTGTTTATAAGGGGAACCTTTTCCTATCCAAAAGGACTGTTTTGTTTCATGACTTTTTTTTTTCCCCAAAACACGCTTTTAATTCTTTCTGAATAATAGTATAAAATAAGGGTTGTCCCAGTTATCTGATGCTTTTATCACCCTTTATCACCCTAACCAGTTAATCAGTTCTAGTCCTTTTTTAAAACTTCTTGTTCTGTTTTATAGGACATTTTTTTATTAAACACTCCTTTCCCATCAGCCTGCAACATTAGTTCAAATCCTGTTATTACAGTGGAACTCGCATTAGAGTGTTCTGACGCAACACAGGAAAACGGAACCAGCCTTCCCCCCTGCAAGGGTGGGTCATTGTGAGTAGTGGTGTATGCCTTCTTGCATGAACTGCAAGGCCGAAATGCAGAAGTGGGTGCTGCCGCTGAGTCTGGTCGGGAAAATAGGGGCCTAACTAGAAGCCATTTATAATGGTCAGTGTCCCTAAGAGAACAGTCAATATGAAACTGAACACAGATAGCCTCCCAGAACTGAGTGGATTGAAATGGTGTTATTGATTGACACACCCCCCCCCCCTTACTGTAGTTACATCAGGATATTGTTGAAGTACAATTCAGATGAAGTTTCATTTAAAAAATTCTTTTAGATGACCTGCAAAGGCTTGCACAGTCGGTTACTTTGAATGAGTTCTATTTTATGGCCTGCGAAAGGAATGGTGGCAAATGGTACAAATTAGCCAAAGGCAGATCATAAAATATGATTTTATTAATTGTTGTTATTGATTAACAGCCTGCTATAAGCTGAAGTTGTACAGGGGCACGTATCTATTGACGTATCGAGTTCCATTAGCCATGTTTAACTTCTACTCGATGGTCCCAATGCACATAATCCATCTAAAAAAACATACCGGATTAGGGACATTAATCACAACCCCTGAAGCAGGGTAGCTTCTGTATTTTGAAGTGTTCAATTTGTATAAAACATTAAAATAAATAATTTCCATTTGTGGTAGAGTACTTTGTTGGTATACCACTGAGAGATTACATGACCGTTGGTTACCATTACTGCGGTGAAGCTAAGCTACAGGTTTTTTGGCATTGTTGTTTTCATATTTATTCACAAATGCAGTGAAAAAATTATAAGTTAGTATTGCTTTAATATTGTTCACTGCTGTTGAAGGTGATTGAAACAGTAAATATTTCATAGGTGTGTATTTCAAGGCTGCCCTCGTCAGTATAGAAATAGTTTTGCAATGGCGTTTTAAAATTTGTCTTTAAATACTATTTATTCATTTTTTGTGGTAAGCTGTTCATGGGTATGAAGAGTTTCCCGAGTCTCTCTAAATTGCATTGCTCAACCTGCAGATGATTGAGACGGAGTGCTTTAAAGAGCTCAACGTGTTCCATATGGATGGGTCCGTGCCCCCTGACCTGGACTGGAGGGGCCAGCCATCCCCCCCACCTAAACAGGGGCTGCTGCAGAGGCTTTTTGGAAGACAGGTCAGACCAGCTTCATGATGGGGAAAAAGCACTTTACACACACACACACACACACACACACACACACGAACCTATTATATATATATAATAGGTTCATGCCAGGACTGTTGGTGTTCTTATTTTAACTGTCAGTGCATTGATTATTGGTCTCCGTGTCATGGTTATTGAAATTTATGCTGCGTTATGCTGCCACTGGTCATTGTAGCTATTATAGTGTTGACATTCACATGCATGGGATTATTCAGATTTACCTTGATGCCAGTCTTTACCGGAGTAGCCTTCGTTGAGAACCATTAACAATGTACTTTTCTCTTACTTTACAACAACTTTGGTGAAAATGATTGCCAAGCCTGCCCTCGAAGTTCCTAGCTCTCTTCTGCCCCCTCAGGACTGCTGTGGGAACTGCAGTGACAGTGACGAGGAGCCCACCAGACTGTGAGAGCCAGTCCTGCTGAGAGCAGCCCTAGCACCACAGAGGATCCAATTTGTTTACAATTTTTGCACATTTGTATTTTTAAGATAGTTCTATATAAATATGGGAATGTATATTTTCAGTATATAGTCATACAGTAAATGTTATTTAAAACAGTGAAAAAAAAAAAAAGTTACGACACCATCTGTCTCCTCACTTGAGGTATGGCAGCAGCAGGTAGGTCAAACCAGCTAGGTCTCCTCCACTCTCTCTCTGATTTCTCTGATACAGTCAGTACTGCAGTCTTTTTTTTTGGTTTCTTGTAATTTGTGTCATTTTAAGAATCCATACTTTTCAAATCCAAGTGTCATTTACTTTCAAACATGCCTTTTTTTCAGAAATATGAAATTAAAAGAAAGGACATTCATTTGTTAAATCTACCCAACAAAGAGTAATATTTGATTCAAGCCCTCATCATGATTATTTTATTAAACCTATCATGGTGTTTTTTAAGGTAACTTATTAGAAGTGTTTACACTTTTCATAGAATGAAACAGTCTGTCAAACAGAATTACAAAAAAGATTAACCTAAAATGTGGATACACCTTTAGTTAATATCAGAAACATGCTGTGTTTGCATGTTAATTCATTGTATTTTTATTTAACTCCTGACAATACTGTTTCTGAAATGTAAACAAAAACTAAATTCTTAAATTGATCAGGATAAATAACTCTCCCAAGTTATTCAAAATGATTCGGGATCATTCTGGCGTCAGTATTCCTTGATCTCTGCAGGCAAGGCCCCAGATGTATATATGAAGGTAGTTTTAGAGGCACGGGCATTTTGACGCCAACTAAATATAGCAGAGTCCCACAAATGTGACCCTAAGTGCGTATGTATGTACACAGTTGCATGCATGTGTTCTGCATATATGTGACATCTACAGAGCTGTGAAGAATGGATGCCTACTGACAGAACATTTCTTTTTGCCCATCAAATGAAGTCTTCCTAATCTTTCATTCTCACTGGGAAAAGAAGAGATTGAGGAAGAGTTTTTTCTATTTCTAAATTTGGTATAAGGAAGGAGAAATTAAAGTCCTGGAAAGCAGTGTTTCAGATGCCAAAAATAGCTTTTAACAAATCAATTAAATGATCGCTATCAGGAGAGGCTTTTTCAAGTTTTTTTTTTGCTTGAAGATAAAGCTGACTAAATTCTTTTTCATCTTTGTTCCTTTAGTATTTTGGCAGAAACCTTTTAATTTTATTTTATCAATGCACTTAAGACCAAACCAGTTAATTTTATTATTTCTAAGCAGTCTGTGCGTTAAAACAAGTACACCTGTCTTAAGGTGCCTTTTTGTTTTTTTTGTTTGTTTTGTTTTTTTAGGTACTGTGTAATGAGCATTTTTGTATCTTTGTGGTGAAATCAGCAATGCTATCTGTTGAGTAGGTTAAGACCATTTTGCATAGGAGAGAATTCTCTCTGCCACTGTTGTACCTCATCTGTTACTGTGTTGTGATGATGTCTGTGCTATGTAGAAGACAAAGGGATTCTCCTTCTAAACATCAGGATTAGTATAGCCTCCACAATGGGAAACCATAAGACTATCTTGGAACTCTCATTGTCAGTGACTGAGCCAATCAGAATGGTGAAGGGGTCGGCGGGTGAGGTTCCTGGAGCAAATTCAGGAGTTCCCCTTGGAATGTTGAGAACTACTGTCATTTCATCTGTTGGCCATTGGTTAAAAAGATTTCTGTCCTTTTCAGATTAACTTAACTACATTCCAGTCTATATTGTACAGTGTAAAATGATTCTAATTTTGTTTATTTAGCAATAATGGATTTTATATATGAAAAAAAAAAGATATTAGAAAAAGACTGAACTTAATTTTCACTTTGTAATGTGTTCCTGAGCCAGGCTTTAACACTGTGAAAGGGAGGGAGAAGTTATCATTTCTGTCACGGTCGTATCATTTTTTGCTTGCAATGCACTGATGTTTAATTGTGTATATAAGTGTGTGCGCGTGTGTCGGAGTGTGTACTGTATGTGCCTGCACACATAGTAGCGTCACAACCACTGGGTGGCTCCGTGATGTCATGCCTGTAGAGTCCAAACACAACTGTGCAAAGGCAGCTTTTCGAGAGGCCTACAAAATTGGAGATTGGAGTGAGGAAGAGGAGGGAATGTTAAGCACAAAGAAATGTTTTGTTTTTTTTTTTTTTTGGTTTTGGTACTATTACATTGGTCTGTTGCATTACCAAACAATTTTAATTTTTACCTCAGTGAATTGAGCCTTTGGCTGGTATGGACTCATCCCCCCAACTGTAAAAATTTTAATTTGGCTGGTAGTTGTTGCCTCTGACACTATCATAGACATTAATGCCATTGTCATTTCCTTGGCCAGGAATTTTGCAGTGATTTTACACTGGGAATTTTATTACTTTGATTAGTTCAGGTTCTTTTGTGGTAAAATATGTTACATGAAGCTCATTGCCTTTATGCCTTTAATTGATGCTTCACTGCTTTGTTTTTAGTTTTGTTGTACAATATTTTATGAATAAAAAGCATTTTCAGTGAGCCACTGCCACTGTAACATTCTGACTGGTCCCCGATACCTAAATTAATGTGCTATAATATCATACAAAAGGATTAAATAATCCTGTCAGGTCATGAAATTTTTAAAGATGGCTGTAAGGTGATACCTCTCTGTAAGTTGATGTCTCATAGATGCACTAGAGATGTCCTGTCATATCTTGATCCTTGTTCTCTCATATATTCTACCTTCTACTGTATATTGGAGGGAATTATTACGTATTATGCCACCAAACTTGAACTTGTATTGCCCGGACAGTTTTTATCCACATGTGTCATTCAGATTACTTGACAAAGACTTGTTCATTGACCTTTTGTTTATCAGAAATGAATGTTAAAAAATAAGGTGAGAGAGAATAAAGATGTGGTGCATAACATAAACCACCACTACAGTAGTAGATTGGACAGAATATGATCAAGAAATCACAACTTGCATTTATAAAGCACATTTCAGCCAAGGACGACAGTGCCCAGTAGTGAGAGAGGTTAGCCATCCCGTGCACCACCAATGTGTTACTCCACTTCAGTGAGGTATGCGTCGTAGTAGCATAAAGGCAAGGAGTTTTAATGCGATTACTCTACGTAAGAATGAAAATGATGAGGTGACCCAGGTTGAAAAAGCTGTATTTGGTATTGGGCATGGAAATTGGCACACCAGCTCTGCAAATGAAAAGTGCAAGGCATAGTTAATGACCACAGTGACTCAGGATTGTCATCTAAAAGATGATTTAGTTGAAATAACTACTTGTCTGAATGTACAGCTACTGATATCAGGAAGGGAATTACTCAACTGATATTTCACTCTGAAAATATTTTTAGCCTTTAGTGTCCATGGTTCCACATTTCTTGTCCAATTCCACTGTTAAAACTGTACAGAAAATACAGAATAGAGCTGTCTGTCCCTTGCTGATTTGAAGTCTGAAATTCTATTGCTAGTTTGGTTGATGCCGGGCATACTTATAGTTGTTAATATTCGAGAGCGCATTATCTTCTCATTAAAAATCTTTTTGCCCCAGGGTGTTATTCTTCAAATGACATCCATTTGATTGCCTATTCTCTTCTCGTTCGGAGAATGATATTTGTCTTTTATATTATATGACTCTAATGGTTCTAACTGTGAAATCAGGAATTTCTATCCAGGCTGTTATTCTGCTGCCATGGTGAATTTGAAGTTTATAATGCTGTGTCCTTGTGCTTATACACCTGTAACTCCTTGATAAGCACCCAGATTCAAGCTAACCGTAATGTTCTGTGTCCTTAACCGGAAGGGCTGGCGTTAGGGCTACATTATCTATATTTGCTTGTTTCAAGTTTGGTGGTTGCTGAAATCGGTGCAAAATGTTCTGTAAAATTGGAATGAAAATGCTTGCTTTGTTACTCAAAGTTTTGAACAAAGTGCACTGCAGGTAGGTTGAATGAGACTAAGGTCCAGACTCAGTGTGCCAGGGTAAGGGGAGGTACTGCCAAATATGTCTACATGCTTGTCTCTGTTACCTAGCAGAATGGGAGTGTTTGTAAAGGGGTGATGTTTGGGCCTTGTCAGTGCACTGAAGAGCAGCACTATCAACTCTTGTCAATAGGGCTGAGGAATATACTCCTAGGATAGGCGATTTGATCACCTATTCAAACTGGGACTTCAGCAGAGGAATAAGATGGAAACATTACAAGAACCGTTACAGCCATTAAGAGTCAATTCTGTTCAAGGGTCCATATTTTCTTTTTTTTAACTCTTTTAATGGATTCTTCAACTTGTCTGCCTCTGGCTCAAGGTGTCTGCTGAAGGCCTTTGCTTTGGGGCAAAGTATTAGTACCAATACCATTCATTCATAGCAACAGACTTCATTGTCCAATCACTGATTGAATCTGTCAGGACTTTTTTTGTTTTTTTTTTCTGCTTGTGCTTTGTTAGGTAAAGACCTGCTGATAGAGTAACCATAATGCATATATAGGTATATATGTATTTGTGTATAACAATATAGGAACTGCCCATTTCTTCTCACCGTGTAAATTAATGTGAGAAAGTGCCATCTGTGTTTTGGTTTTTCAGTCTGTTGTTTTTAGCGACACCACCTTTTGGCTCACACCCTTTGTTCTGGATCTGAACGATAAGAATTAGGTCAGTGTCCAGTTACACACATCTCTGACATTGAGCGGGTGGGTTGGGTGGTAGGGTTATCTCAGTGAACCACTCTTTGTGTAAGACCGCATATCCTCACATATAAACTGGAAGCTCAGACTCTCTCCTCTCCTTTCTTAGTGCTAGTTAACAGAAATGTTCACTTCGCAAGGCTAACATTACAACATGTGCCATAAGGTATATCATCCCGTCATTTACATGAGGTGTAACTGTTTAAGATGAGTAAGGATGAGTCCATGATGTGAAATACAGGCAGACTTGTTTCCGTGTTCACCCTGTAATGCACAGTCTGTGCCAATAAGCCTTGCAATTCCATCAGGCAGCGTTTGCTAACCACCTGTTCCTCAGCGAGGTACCGCCAACTTTGTCTGGTCCTCTGGTTTTCACAGCTGCAGTAATGTGCCAGCCGTCTAGCGTTTCACCTGTCCTATACCGCTCAGTTCACAAGGGGAGCAGTGTAGACACCATGAGGGGCATTCGTTTGAACCACTAGGGTGCCTTGCATAACATATCTAAGCATGTACTACACGTTTTCAAGTCTTACACAAACTTTTATTTTTTTTGTTGTCGTTCATTTTCCTGATCGCCAAAGTCATGAGGATGTGTAAGAATTGAAAACAAAAATGTTACTTACCTGAATCTGTTACTCAAAGTTAAGGACGGAGTCCAGTAGTGGTGAAACTGAATGCCACCGCATGGTGATGAGAGGTGATGGTGATGATGATGATGATGATGATGATGATGAAATGCATAGCTGCGCAGTCTTGTGTCCCTGCCATCTCGCACTCTGATGTGATGTGTCTGTGTAAACTCTTTTGGTGCTTGTTCTGTCCTCTGATTCCTGGTCATCCTGTCTGCCTCCAGTATGTCTCCATAGGTGCCTGTGAAACTGTACGTTAGGCATGGCCATTCGTGCTGGCCTTCTGTGTAACTTTTGAGTTTGAAAATCTATATTTTTTTGCATAAGCACTGTACTTCAATAAATGATATGTTTTGTTTGGTTATACGAGTGTGTCTCCTTCAGACTGAGGCTGCAATATACTTTTACAGCTCACAAACCTACATGTTTAATAGGAGTTGTAAAGCCATGCACAGTAGGCACACAAAACCATGGAATGATTTTTGAAACATCTAGGTCCTTTTCAGTAATGTTACTGAAAGTAAGGCTACCTTTCTGGAGCCCTGAACAATCTATATTCAGGAATATTATGCCAATACATGGGGCATGCCACTGTTTTAGTGGCATGGCACCTGTGTGTGTGTGCGCGCACGTGTGAGTGGCTGTGTGTGTGTGTGCGCGCATGTGGTTGTGTGTGCATGGGCACGTGTGTGCGTGGGTGTGTGTATGTGTATGTGCGCGTGTGCATGTGCATGTGTGACATTAATCTACGGACCCTCCTCAGTGTAGTGCTTGCCCTGTGTTTCCTCTTACTCTGTGTAAGCCAATGAGGTGACTGGCACTGGTTTAAACGCAGCAGCACGCGGCTGCTCTCTCTCTCACCGAACACTCTCTGCCGCTCTCTCACTCCCTCACACCTCATGCTCAGTGCTAGCCGCCCCAGTTGCCAGGCAACACACCTAAAAGGGATTTAAAAGAAATAAATAATGCCGCAAATAGATTTTTTTTCTACCCTACCCCCCACCACCACCACCCTTTTCCCCTTCAGTTTAATATTGAAAAGAGATTAAGAGTGCCCACTGCAAAATGTCTCTCTTCAGACCAGCTGTGGAGGCGCTGTGTTTGGACGCGTTCGCGGCGTAAACGCATCGCCAGGTTCAAGGGTCCGCGCATGCTTCAGAACAATCCGGGAGAGAGAGAGAGAGAGAGCGCTGCCCTGGCAACAGATATTCTCTGACATGTTACACCAAGGACACCGGATTTATTGTTCTTTGGTGGACACTGGCTGATGGCAGGCCCCCGCCAACCCCAGCGCTTGCTGTCTTCGTTAACTATTGAAAGTTTTCTGTGGCGCAGAGGTGATTAATTAAAGCAGGTGGCTTCTTTCAGTGAATGTCTCGTTCCAGCTGCCACATCAGGCCTGTCAGCATTACTGTTCATTTAGATATGTGAAAGTGGGTCACAGGAGTCACAGGAGATTTTTCTAGACAGGATTGTGACATGAAGCTCGTGCTAGCAATGCAGCACAGAGGGGCTTGTTTAGTGACTAATGAAAGCAGGTGGCTTTTCAAATAACGTCTTGGTTCAGCTGTCACTGTAGTATCCACATCGCTGTTATGCAGACATTTAAGTGTGGGCTGGCTCTGAGGGTTTTTTTTTACAGGCGGAACTGTGATGTAACGTGTGGTAGTGATGGTGTGCAGCCACAGGGCTGCCGTGCTAAAGATGCAGACAGGAGCATCTCTCTCTCTCTCTCAGCCCTGCCTCTCCTGTGCCGTATAGTCTGAAGGGAAGACTGAGGTCACTGTGTCTGCTTTGCTTGGTTTAACGCGTCTCTGCAGACCAGGCTCCCGCATTAATAAGGGAAGCACAAAGCTTAATCTGAAAGGAAAAAAAAAAAAAGCTCCATGAGTTTTTAAAGAGCAAACATTTTGTCTTCCCCCCCCCCCCCGACGTCCTAGAGTCTACATTCGTTTTAAAATCCACTGCCCACCAGCGAGGCGTGATTCCCTTATCAGTCATGGCAGAGGGGCCCATCCACCACAGTCTTGATTTATTTCAAAGCGTCTGGAGGTTCTAGCGCCACCTACATCCCCCGCAACCCCCGACACGTGCCCCCCTTTCTTTCTCTCTCACTGCAATTTAGGAAGCGGCACATCACACAGCGATCCAGCGGTGGGCCCGCAGAAAGCCGCGAGATGCTGAAACACAGCGGTACTCCCACTGCATGCTAATGTGGGAGGGCCCGCGCCTGTCTGTTAGCTTTGTTATCTTGCCGGCTGCATCGGGCGGTGTCTTTCAGGGACACCGTGCAGGACGAGCATGAGGAAAAAGCGCCCCAGAGGTGTTATTGGTAGCGTTCGGAACTACCGAGAATCTTAATAGGCAAACCAGAGGCAGGAGAAGTGTTTGACGTTATTTACACAGCGCAATTATTTTGACTTTGTTCTCTGCCTCCCTCCGGTAATTTCTCAGCTGTATGGAAATGTTTACATGGCAGCTGATGCCAGTGACTCAAGGTATATTCCTGTAATTCCTGACAAATGCATGTACAGCATTGTTTCTTTCCAGTAGTTTCCCACCAAAGCCCACAGAGATACTGTGACGTCAGGAGAGCCCGTTCCTGTTTTCCCAGGCTCATTGTTTACATGTGGGGTCCCCAGCTTGTGTCATACGCTAATTTCCATGACAGTATAGGGACTGGGATGAATGTGTACAGCGCTAGTGTCTTTTCTCCCTCTCTGTGTGAGCACAAAAGCCCTGGATCCCTGCCAGCCAGCCTGAGGTCTGAGCGTCACGTTTGGGGCATTTCCCCCCCTGAGCTCAGCCAGTCACATTTCCCTGAGTCACGGTTCTGACATAGTGAGAATCCCTGATCTCACGCAAATGCGATTCCCCATTGTGACGCGAGAGCGCTGCCTTGTGCTGGGGGGGGCGACTGTCCGGAAGGATCAGGGCCATCAAGCGTGGTATCTACGGGGCTAAGTCTATAGCACAAGCCGCCACAGGTTACAGAACAGAATCCTGACAAAGAGCGGTGAAAAAAAAAACCGCCTCGTAAACAGATAAGCGTGTGGCCGGGGTAGGTGTTCAGGCGGGAGAGGTGGTATGGTACAGAATGTTCCTGCACTCTCGGCTTTGCCGCTTGAATACCACCGCAGGAGTAATAAAGCCCCTGATAGTGTCCCAAGGTTGCGCACTCTGAGCTGCTCAAACAAGGCAAACCATTCAGGAATGTACCCTTGCAACTTTTTTTCCCTCCCCAACCCCCTCCCCGCCAAGTCAGTATGGGCCTAAACAAATTTGTCGACAGGGACGTGCTCCCAGTGGTCAACGAGAGAGCGGTTCATCAATTTTATTTCATTTCATTTCTTCGTTTGTTTTTATTTTGAGAGACCAAAGGGGGACATCCTTTATTTCAACAAATGCTGGCTGTAGAATTCTCTTTTCTCAAGGGGTGACAGGGTCCCTTTTTGACTAAAAAGCGGTCGCTTCAATCTTGCCCCTGATCCCCCTCATGTTCTCTGTCAAAGCGGAGGTTCAGCCCTAAGGGGGGTGGCCGTCTCCCGCTCGGAACAAAGGAGACTTTACGGGTCTGTGTCTAGACTTTTCAAAATCAAGGAAAGAATTCATAAATGCAACCTACAGCTCTACTGGCCTCTGAGCAGCAGAGACCAAGAACAGAGGAGAGGACACAAGGAAGGAAGAAAAATACTCAGAACACAGGAATAGAGAGGGATAAATGTTAAATAGTAAATGTTAAATAGAGTTCCTTTGTACACTCACACATTGAAACTCAGTAAATTTCCTCTTAGGGAATTAAGTTACTGTGAAATTCAGTCGGTTATCACAGGGCAGTCCCTTCATGTGCCTCAAGGACCAACCTGATCTTACTGGCACACAGACAATAGACATAGATTCTGTGTATGAATGAGTATGTGACAATAGATATGGTAATGATTATCTCTCCCTCTAAGCTGAATTCTGGCTCAGTGTAAACTGGCAGGGGTATGTGGTGCATCTGATCTCAAAACAGTAATGCATACTTTTGTTCTGGGTCATTTTCAGGCTGGGTCAAACAAATTTAACAAATACAATAAATGAATCCATCCTATTTGAGGAACCAAAATCTGTGCATCCAGTTTAACCTCTGACGTTTTGGCTGGGGCTGAGGTTCAGTCTTTTTGTCATATCATCCCTGCAGACCATAATATAGCAACACTCAGCAAGGAGGGAGGTGAGATGCATTTTTCTACACCTGCACAATCATGTGTGGCAGATACGTTTGCACAGGTCACGAGCATTCCTGACATAACTTGAAGTTGCAAAAAGATTCCAGTTTTTATTATCTTTCCACTTTGCAAAAACCGATTCTGAGAAAAACTTGACTTGTTTATGCCATGTTTAACAAAGAGTGCCAATGATGTACATTGAAAAAACTCAATCATGGTAGCTGTGTGTGAGTGTGTGTGTGTGTGTGTGTGTGTGTGTGTGTGTGTGTGTGTGTGTGTGTGTGTGTGTGTGTGTGTGTGTGTGTGTGTGTGTGTGTGTGTGTGTGTGTGTTTAGAAGAGAGTGTTTAGAATGTTACTTTTCATCTGAAGGTATGGAACCTCAGTTTTTCAAAGAGCCACTATGCAGTGTGATACCATCACTGGAATGTCACCTTTATGAGGAGATTGCACACTACAGTAAGCATTACTGCAGTTACACATGTACAGTCATCTCAAAATGTAAACAATGATAGATCTATTTCATCTAGTAAAGTCAATATGCTTTCCCTATGTGTCTTTACTTTGCTCTAATCTAGATGGTAAAAAAATGCGAATGCATGCAAGGGCATCCAAAAGCAGTTAATGATGTGGGGAGTGACTGAGCTCATTTATAGCATTTATGTCATGGCTGCTTACAGTGGGAGCGTATAAGGAATGGAGCTCTTGTCATAACAGTTGTCATGGCAATAACCTGGGCTGTGCTTTCATTTCGCTCTGAAACAAGGATTCTGAGAAGAGAAATGAGTCTTTTTACTACAAGACCTAACCTAAGATAGCCACCACAGGAAGAAAAATCTTTGCAATACCATAGCTAGTGCTCTAGGCCACATGTAGATTAGGTCTTAAAGTAATCTGCCCTGTCTTTATTAATGCCTGGATTGAAACAGGAATCAGAGTGTGATGTCTATAGCCCTAGTCCACTGGAATGTTTCATTCTGTTTACATGAGCTCTCTGATGGCTCATAATTTTTCATTGAATAGCAGGCTGTCGGGAGAAACATGCAAAGCATATAGAGGCTTGATGTTTGCGTCACTCTGTTGGGCAAAGTGTTGCTTGGACATATGTATTCATACATAACCAGGAAAGGTTAAAAGGATTGAAAACTATGAAATGAATGTGAGACAAGAAAACAAGACAGAGGTGTATTTCTTCTGTGCAGTATTTATGTGGTTGACAAAAAATAGTGATGCGTCACTTTCCCTGTTTTGTGTGTGTGTGTGTGTGTGTGTGTGTGTGTGTGTGTGTACCATATTAAAGGAAAATAATTGGTCCTGCTGCCAAAATTGTTTTGGAAGCATATTTAGCTCCTAGTCTTTGGCTGAAATCAGATAGCCTTGCAGCATTATGCTGTTATCATATGTGCACAAGTTAACTTGTGGTAGGGCTTGAATAGTGTTATGTTCACACTCACTGGTCTGGGAGTGTTGTTAGCCTGGTCTGACACTGTTGTTTGTTTAAATTGACACTTCTGTTCTATTGCAATGGAGGTTGCTCTGGATGAGAGTGTCTGCTAAATGCATGTAATGTAATGTAATAACATACTTTTAATGTTGCTCCTGTGATGCATAGCCTCATGTGCTAGCAGGGTGGCAAATTCATTTGAATGAATCAGTGAGTTCCCACTGCTTTTTTGCTAATGGACAGGGCATAATGCATGTTGAATGTATGCCATTCTCAGAACATACAAACACAGCAGTAATTAACTTGTGAGAAACGCAGTGACACAGAGACAAGGCCTCATAAAACCAGTGTCCGCTGTGGTCTATTAAAGGAAAGCCATGAGCAATTTGCATGAGAGGGGCCATCCGACACCCTGACGTGTTGACGAGGCAATGAATTACTCCATTATTTCTGTGGAAACCAGATTCCACAGCTGGTCTTATAATGGTTATAGCAATACGGATAAGGAGTTATATCTTACAAAAGGATATAGGAGTTTGAAATGTTAAAAGCCTGGGGTCAGAATGAAATCACTGCTGGGAACAAATGGATCTTTATGATAGGAAAGCTGGAGAGGCACAATACAGCCATTGTTCATTTTTAAGGGTTCTGAAATGATTGAGGTCTGATAAGCCCTCAGATATTGGAGTTTCAAGAGGGAAAGAGTTAAAGTCACATTGGGTTCAGTTTCTTTCACGACTAAGATACTGAAAAATAATCATCCGGTTGTAATTCAGCCCCCCAAACCCCAACACTTGAGTACAATGCTCTCTTAATTTTAAAAAAAATCAATTAAATAGACAAGACTTTGGGCAGTATGCAACACATTGTATTCTTATGTTTTTATCACTCAGACAGGACAGTCTAGTTTGAACTTCATTTATGAATCATGCTCGAGATACAAGTGGCACTTCACAATGAATATGTAATGCCAATTAGATTAGAAACAGGATGTGGCTGTGCACAAGGTCTGGGGGAAAATTCCGTGTTTGTATCATTTCTGCTGCATGACAAAACCGAAACTCAGAGCAGTCCTCACCTGGTGTTCCGACCAGATCCACAGGTTTAAAGGTCGTGGAGTTTAAATGAACACAGCACTTCACTACTGTTCATATTTCAATCTATGTGAATTGCTGCCATCACCTACCCATTTACTCAGAATAGGTGAATTCGGTAATGACTACCATGAGTCAAACCGCGGGAGTTCCTGCCTTTCTAATAACAGCCTTTTTTATCCACTCAACTCTATCTACATTTATCTTACAGTAATTTTTTACTATAAATCTTACCCGCAAATGTTCCTTTCATGTTTTCTGTCGTGTCTGCCGCCTGCAAGCACACCACTTTGATATATTCTGAACTCACCCGCCTTCGTTACAGATACACCCCAGGGTTCCCCCGAGATGAGAGCGAACACGGTTCTGTTGTGACATGTTCGTCTCATGTCATAACCTACCGCTTCACAACAAACCAATTCACACAAACAAAGATTTGCAACATCAGTTCAAGCGGATGGATTTATGCAGGAGCGCAAAACGTGATCAGCAGTAACTCGGGCGCACTGAACTTGTTCTCAAAGACAAAAAGCAAGGATAAAGGGCGCTGAATGGATGCATACGTATGCATGCACGTTTTTACACTGTAGATTGATTAACTGTTTTATTATATAAATAAACCGAGCGATTTTAATATAATTAACAACTAAATCATGCTTGCGTAAATTTTAAATAATATCTGATGACACGATCTTGAGCAAGCAGTTCGAATCGTGATTGTAGCACGAGTGATTGATATATGGCACGGTATTACAAACGGTTAAAAAAGGAGGAGTCAAGTTACTGAGATCACAACTCCGGTCTCACTGGACGCACGACAAGGCGACTAGCTCCTGATCACCGCACTCTGTTTTTCCCGAAAGACGCAGATCGAGGAATCTGAGTTGAAGTTCGCGCACAACCGGGAGCGGAACGTGAGCGGGCTGATCGCACCGCGTGTCAGTGGGATGCGATGGTCTCGCGCGCGTGGAAGGAAAAACAAACAGGCGTGACAGCGGCTGTGCTCGCCGTGATGAATGTACATCCGAAGTGTCAAGGCAGTGCCGGGTTCAGACGATCGGACTGAGACGCCGGGTGGAGGTTCTGACGGACCCTCAGGAGAAACCGAGCGCCGTGTAAACAGACACCCCGAGCGATGAATGGGGAGGGCAACGATTTCACCACCTGGGTAGCAATAAGAGGAGCCACAGGTTTTCTTCGGACGGCGTTGGGATACGCGTGCAATTAAAAGGTAGCTCATCGTTTGCTTTTCGGGCTGATATGGAGATTATTATTATTTCACGTTAGGCGAATTATTATGATTTGTAATATTAGCAGACTGGGGGTAGTCAGGAGGGCTTGGCTGCTTTATACTGCACATCTTATGTCGTGACGATAGCTTTAATGCTAAGCGTTATGTATGTTTCGAAACCCTGTTGAAGCAAGTTGCAGTGCGTGGTCGACGCTGGCATTTTAAAATGGTAGCTTTAGGTAGATTGCATGTAGCAAGTGTATCGCAATCACAGTAACCACAGGTAGCTAGCTGTGAACAACAGCAATAGCCTCAAATATTACAACGATGTAACTGTGGAGCCCCGGTCTTCGTGGCTTAGCTATTACATTGCTTTTTGTGGAGAATATACCCGTACCTGCGTAAGTAAGAACACTCTTTTGGCTAAAAGAATAATGGCAAGAATATCTATAAAGGGGGTTATTATTTTTGCAATTTCTCCGCAACTAATAGGCTACATAACCCATTGTGAGTGTTTGCCCAGATATTCATATATTTTAAAGCATGATCACGACATTTTACTAGATGATAATAATAATAATAATAATAATAATAATAATAATAATAATAATAATAATAATAGATGTCATTCCAGCTCTTACCAAATTTCAGCTCATTTATCTACCAGATTTTGGTAAATATATTTGACACTTCTTTAGTCTGTGATCACAAATGTTAATCTCTATAATGTTTGTGTGTCCCTGATGAGATTTCCTTGATATAATGTATTGTGTTGAGACACAGTGGATGTACTTGTAATTAGCAGTCAGGAGCAAAGCACCACAGTTTATGTCTGGTGATAATCATCTGATTGATTTCCTGAAGGTGCGTGATTTTACTGAGTGATGAGACCACAGCTAGCCTGTGGGCATTAGCTCTTTCCCTCAGTTTCCCTTTAGATGTTCAAAATACCCTTTGTGAAAAAGCAACATGAACAGGGCCTCATTCAGATGCTGGAAACCGCAGTCTACTGTGCATATTATTACATGGAGAGGGTTCATGCAGAAGTTTCCTAAAAGCTCTTTGACTTGAGTAGAATGTGATGAATGCCCTTATCAAAATCCCCCAGTAGCTTAAGAGAAGGGCTGTGACTGTGGACTGATATGGAACCGTTCAACTTTATTACAAGCAGTTTCAAAGTGCAGCATTACCCATCATGCCACAAGGGGAAAGAGGCGATAGCGGCTAAGTGTTTGAGTGGCGGAAGGATCAGAGGCTCTCAAAGTGTCCTGGTGTGAAAGTTCCCCAACGTTCTGTTCACAGACGCACAAAAGCTTCGGGTCTCTTCAGCCTCTTTGGTGTTTGAGTGTTGAATCATCTGCAATCCAGGTGAATAGACCGGTGGAACAGAGCCACAGCTAGTAAAAAAAAAAGAAAAAGAAGGAATGCACAGATAAAATCTCCTCTCCATCAGCAGTATTTTATTTTGAAAGGTCATAGAGATTAGCATCTCGTCCTTAAGGGGCTGTTGCTGGCACCATTATTGCAGCAGTACTGCAGACCAAAGGCCTGGGCTAAATTATGTTTACTTTCAGCATGATTCACAAGTGAGCGAAATCACATTACTTTAGCCCACAGACTTTGCAGCTGGTCTGGAACAGTGTAATGATGAAAATGTGTTTTATATAGTGGGAGAGAAGTACCAAGAACAAAAGCTGTGTTTTGTGGTTAGTTCAAAATATTAGATCTTCAGAAATGAGCGATCAATATTCTAGAGAGACGTCTGTAATGTACAAACCAGAAGTAGGGCATCTGAAGGAGATTGACGTTAATCACTCAGCTTCAACACAACAATGCATGTAAAGTAGGATGTGATTTTACTATGAAGTACATTAATTTGTACTCTCTGGGGTACTTTGGCCTTCAAACCATATAATAGTCAGGATTTTTGTTCCTAATTAAGAACATGTAGTACTGGGATCTTCCTCTGATGTGTGAAACTGATACATACCCCCCAAGGTAATTATTGTGCTTGAACAGCTGAGATGAGTTATGAGAAAGACCTTGCCATGTTTGAGTATCGTGGTGACTGTTTTGAAAATATTGCCTGTTCATAACCAATATGAATCCCACCCTCCTCCTCCCTCTCTCTGCTAAGCAGTGTGTGGCCTGGTTTCCTCGGGAGATCTGAAGCCGCAGAACCGATCGGCCGGGGAATCAGCTCACCGGAGGGGAGAGAGACCCACAAGCTTTTTTCGTGGACTTGTGGCACCAGCTGCCACCATCTGAGGGTCTTCCCAGCCAAATTCGCAGCGGACACGTGTGGATCCCTCCCGCGCCCCCTCAGAGAGCACACGGGCCCTTCTCTTCAGCTGCCTTCCGCTCGACTGCCTGACAGGAGTGTGACTATGGTGCGCTGAACACGAGGAATGTAGAAGATAACCTTTTTTTTACCACCCTCTAATGCAGGAAGAACTGATCGACCATTGACCAGCAAGCAGGAAGGGCCAGACAAACAGAGCTGGCCAGCCCTCAGAGACATTGTGCATATGGGCGGCAAGCGTAGGGATATTTGAGAGACCTGGTTATTTTGAAGGGGAGAGGACCGCACACTGTTTTTAGCCAGCCCGGGATCCCCCCCCCACCCCAGTTTCCTCTTTTCGGCGGGAACCCCCCGATGTGGCGCTGAGGACGAGCGGGGCGGGGCAGCATGGTGATGTCACAGGGCACCTACACCTTCCTGGCGTGCTTTGCGGGCTTCTGGCTGGTGTGGGCGCTGATCGTCATGCTCTGCTGCTTCTGCAGCTTCGTGCAGCGCCGGCTGAAGCGGCGGCGCGAGGAGAGGCTGCGCGACCGCTGCCTGCGCACCCTCGAAATGGAGCCCCTGGAGTACGGGGGCTACCCGCCGAGGGATCCGCCCCACGCCCTGCCCCCTCCTCACCCGCACCCGCAGGGCCCCCACGCCCTCCCCCCTCCCAGCAGCTGGGCCGGCCCCCAAGGTACGCCCCGCCGTCGACCCCTCCCCGAAACCCCTGCCGGCGATTCACGCTTCCTGCCGTTCGTATCGAATTGCACTCCTTACTTTCTCCCGTTTCCTCTCCATTTGCGGTAAAAAAATGTCACGCAGTCTGTTATGAGAGCCGGGCATGGCTGAAGCACAGTTCCGAATGCCGAATTCGCCTTCTAAGACGGGGTTCGGCTACAGGGGTGAGCCCGATGGCCCTTCTGTTTTTTTTTTCGGCGGCGCGTTTGCGCGGGCAAGATAAACAGTACAGAGAGTTCTGGGCCGCGTCTCGTCATGTATGAGGAATATAATGGCATCGAGAAGCGTGGGCGGTTCGTGGGTAGGGAAGTGGCAGAGAGGCTAGCGCAAGCCTGTGGTATCCTGGCAGCTCGGCGGAGAGGGGAGGGGCCAGGGCGCGCAGGGGGGAGTCTGACACTGCCAGCGAGCTCCACTCCTACGCAGGCAGAGGAGGAGAGGGGAGGGGGAGGCGTGCAGGCTTCCCTCATGTAGAGGCCATGTATGGAGCTGGATAAGTTATATAGCCATAAGGATATACCTGTCCTTTATATATTATAATCCTTATATACCTATCCTTTATACATATTCAACAAATACTTGTTTATAGATGGTTGGAGTGTAAAAAATGTTGCAATATACGCTACTATTGCTGCCTGTATGGCAGTGTATACATAGTTGCTCTATAGTGTGCGTGTTTGTCTTTATATGTGTGTGTGTGTGTGTGTGTGTGTGTGTGTGTGTGTGTGTGTGTGTAAAATATACACATAGAAAAAGGAAAATAGTTGATATATGATGGATTATAATATAATCAGCTCTGTAAGTGGCTTTCTTATTCATCTGGCAAGAGCACCCATCAATTCAATAACAATAACACTAATAATATATAAAAATCACATAGAAAAACACATTGACCCGCGGTGCAGATGTATTCCTGCATGTCCTTTTTCAGCGTGGGGTTGAGAGGGTTATTTGCTGGTGAGGGCCGCACGCTGGAAGTGGTCCATCGCCTCGCAGCTGTTGCCGCTCCGTCAGGGGGCTGTCCTTGAGCGGCGTCAGCCGCGTGTCCCCCCGTCACCTCCCCGAAAACACCCGCGCCCCGGCACACCCCTCACACGCATGCGGTGAAGGTTTACACCTGCTTTCCCATAACCAGGGCTGTGGAATCCCCTTCCCGTAAAAGTGCATGTCAAAAACAGTCAGGGCAGAGGACCTGTTTCTCTGGATGCCACCAAGGTTTTTAATGGAGATATTTAAATATGTAAAGTAATAAAATATGTAATTATTTAAACATAAATGTGTATATATACATACACATATATGTACATATGTATATGTACACATATCAATTTTATATGTGTGAGTGTGTGTGTATGTGAGTGTATAAATGTCAGATGCAGATGTGACATATTTTACTCTACACAGACTGCAGCTGCTCTCAGCTCAGTTCCTCTCCAATAGCAGGAGAGAGGGAGGCGATCAGGAAGCAATTTCATGGTGTGAACGTCATCGTCACATGATTTTCCATGATACAGTAGATTAAACTGTATTACCAGTACACTTTATGGTTTTACTGTTGTTATCACCGTTGCAGATAATGTGTGTGTGTTTGGATCACAGGATGTTTATGGTTTATGACTGCTTAGGATGGCCACTCCCTCTGAAACAACACGGTGTTAAGATATTAAATTAATTTAAATTGTTTTCACCCATTTCAAGATTGTGAAAAAGCTGACATTTCTTATCAGTTTTCCTGTCCGTTCCCACCTCCTGACTGATCTTGTTTCTGCTCGAATACCAGCAGATAAATTATTCTTTCAGCTTGTTTTTTTAATGTTTTGTTTCCTTTCAATCGCAGCATGTTTAGAGACCTCACAATTTTCATTATACAATTACTGGAGATGGAATTTCTTAATCCAGCACAGTATTACACTGTTTGTGAGGTTTGTGTACGTGTAAGAAGGACTGGATTGTTGCCACCAATCCTTCAGCAAAAGATCATCAATATTAGTAATATCTCACCACCCTCTGTAGGCACATAGTGTGTTGAGACTGAGTGGGAGGCACTTGGTCATGTACTGGAAAACTCAAGTCAGGCGACTCGCCTCCTGCAAATTAGCAGAAAGAGCAAGGCAGCATTAAACGTCAGCGAAGCTAGGCAACAGGAAGAGAGGTCAGTTCGGTAGGAGCAATTAAGGTTTTATCTCGGTATCAGATAGCTAGTCGCGATCAGAGTGTATAAAATATGTGGTCCTAACCCACAACCCAGTGGGACAGCTGCCATTTTACACCCATGAAAATTACCTTCCTTTTTGTAGCAGAAAGGTCCTGGTTCAGATTCTCTTTGCCAGGGTAGGAATGCATACTGAAGGCCCAGCGAATCAGGAGGCTATGTTTGATATATTTTGCTTTTTTTCTTATTTAAATGATGCATATTGACCATTGGCAGAACCTGTGTTAACTGGGGGTTCTCTGTGTTCCTCTCAGAAGCCGATGTTTTCGGGAAGCCCCCTTGTTACGAGGAAGCCGTGCTGATGGAGGACCCCCCGCCGCCGTACAGCGAGGTGCTCGCGGACACCAGGGGCGGGACCTACACCAAGCCCGCGTCCGGGACGTCCCGGAAGCAGCAGGACTCGAAGACGAGCAAGACGGCCCAGGACCCGGCGTTCCTGGAGCGGCCCTACTCCTCCCTCATCCACCTCCCCGTGGATGAGCACTGGGACTCCCTGGGCCGGCTGCTCTCCACCATGGACCTGAACCGCCACAACCTCCCCGCCGACCCCCAGGCCTCCGCCCTCGCCGCCGGGCCCCGGGAGGGCAGGACGAACTCCGAGCTGGGGCTGGGCCGGCTGCAGCTGGACCAGACCTGCGCCCTCCCCACCGCCTTCCCCCTTTTCGGCAGGAGCACGGCCGTGTGAGCTTCCCCTTCCGCGATTCGCCGCCTGCTCTTGCGGGCAGAGGAGGTCACGTGGCTTTTGGTGGTGACGGAAGCGGGCTTTTGTTTGCGGGGCGTGAGCCGCAGGGGCGGACGGCCTCTTTGTTCGGCGCTCCTCGGCCGCCCTTGATGAAGACGCCGATCGCTGCCCTCTCTCTCTCCTCTCCTCTCCGGCATCCCCGCCTGACGTGGAGAAGCCATTATGTGTCGGTCTGCTGTTGCCATGGCTCCAGGAACATATGGGCTGTCTGCGGCCTATCAAATTACAGGCATACACGACCTTCTTCCTTCTAATATATGTTTTTTTTTGTCTGATATAAATATGAATACAATTGCAATCCTGTCTTTGTAAGTTGTAGTTACAGCAAAAACAAAATTAAAATAAAGTGAAATATTCAATTATCTCTGATAGCAATTACTTCAGGCATCTCAATTGTACAGATGCACCGTGTTGAACGGCATGTGGAACCGCAAAACAGTATTATTTTTTCTGTTTGGATAAATATGTTATTATAAAACTGAATGGGAGTTTATGCTCCTGTTGAGAGCTTTAAATTTTTTCCCCATGTAAAAGCTGTTCTGCAGAGTAATTGCCTGCTCTTCAAGAGGGTGTTGCGGAGCTACCGAAGAATAACAATTCGATGCTGCCCCTACTGTCTGTGCGTTCTGAATAGCTCTGGTCGGAGCTTTTAATTCATTAGCCCTATCCAGTACAGAGGAGTGGAGGCTGGCTTCTCTCATGAATAAGTTCCTCCTGTCATTAGATTTGCTGTTCTTAAATTGCAGTGTTTAAATAATGCATAGGCTTTGTTCTCCCCCAGCTGTAAATGAGTTCCCTGTATCGTTTATCAGGGAACTTTGGTCTGGGGAGACCGCAGAATGCAGATCGGAAGTTTCCTCCTCCCTTACCAGTCGGTGAACTGGTAGCCATCTTTCTCGGCAGCACACATGCCCTGTGATCAGCACGGCTCTGGTGCAGCACACACCCAATAAGGCGTCGCACAATCATAGAGAATTGAGTTTCCTACGGTCAACGTTCAAGTCAACGTTCTTAGCCACAGCTACTTAAATTTAGCAGAAATATAAAATGTTTGGGTTGTACGGGTTGTACTTCTTTCCTTTTTGATTTGGAGGCACAGGCAGTGAAGTTCTTTTTCCATTCGTGTTTCAGTTCTCATGTCCTCGGATGGACCTCTCTACCTCATGACATCTGTAAACTGCTCTTGGTGCATGAATAATGCATTCAACGCATTTTTAAGAGCCACTGAGAAAGCTTTCAAAAGACATTTACATGTCCATGAAAGAAGTCATTTTCCATCTTTGTCTGTCATTTTATTTCTAAGAAAATAAAACCTTATTACAACAAAAAGTCATAACCTCACCAAATGTTGAATTTGCATGAAATAACATGCCGCATTATCTGCTGCTGGCAAAGACAAGGGCCTTGATCAGAGAACCTGAGTGCACTCCACTCGAGAAGAAATTTTTTCATCATAAATCATGAAAAAGAGAGACATGCCCATTTTGTTTCTCATTTCGCAAAGACCCTGCTGATGGGCTGTGTTTTTGGTTTTCATGGAACCAGAGCCTTTGCGGATGTGCACTGTGAGCGGTGCCTGGTTTGGACCGGGACCCATTTCCCCAGTCTTCAGGGGGCTGAGCGGGCTTCCGTTTCACCTGCACTCTTTTAACTCAGCTTAACAATTTGATTGATTTCCCACGTGTAACCCTTGATTCGGTGAACCCTTGCTGAAGAGTAATCGCTCCCTTTGAGAGGCGGGGTTGCTTCACATTTAAACATTATTAGTCCAGAGCTCCGGTAAAGGTTCCACTTCTGCAGAACTCTAATGAAGTGATCGGGAACAGGCACTACCTGTTTTCAGCAGAAAAAAACTCTCATCCATCTCAAGGACATTCCTTCTCACGGAACGATAATGGGCTTTTCTTTAGCCCGGAATGACAACCCAAGCAGTTTCATTGGAAATGGCACATTTATCCTGGCGACACGTGCAAGTTAAGCATAGCCTGGTGTATTTTTATACGCTCTCGCGGAAGACTTCTTCACCTTGTGGCCATGTGGAATTGAGTTGGTCCATTTAGCTCATTTCAGATGAAAATTATTTTTGTAAAAAAAAAAAAAAGAGTGGGGGAATTATATGAAAATGCATCTAGACAATCATAGGTGTTGAATAGGAAGCAGAAGGTTGTTGTTTGGCAGTGTGTCCATTTCAAAATGTTCTTTCAGTTGATTCATTCAGGCTCTGTCAGTATTCTTACCTTAGATTGATATATTGCTCTGATCCATGGTATCGCAGTGCGTTTGCATAACTGAAACAACACATTTAAACCTGAAGGTGCTATACTTACCTTTCTGTCCGCTGTGTCAGATAAGTGTAAGCCAGTCATTGAAGCACGGGTTCAGCTGTATTGCTGCCCAGCAAAATGAATATTTATAACTGAAGGTGCTGCTGTTGGCCTTTTCTGAATGATGCAATATATTCAAGGTGAGCGGCGGGGAGAGTGATTATTATTCATGCCATTAATCGTACCATCCCTGATCTTTTAATGAATTCTCTTTGCTGTAATCACAGGCAATCACGCCTAGGATGTTTTTGTGTTGCGTTGGGCTGTTTTTTTCCCTTCCATTTGTGTGGCCTTTTCCATTTGTTCGCTTACATTGGTTAGCAGTTGAGTGACAGTAAAAGACAGTGCTCCCAGCCTCTTTTATGCTGCCAGTGTACGCACGTCGCTAGGCAACCCGGTGACAGCCATCTGAAACTGTTTACCTGGAGTGCGGGCTGTTGACCTTTCTGCTGAATGTTTCAAAATGTGTTGGAGGGTAGCGGGAAAGGGTTTGTCGGTTTTTTTTTTGTTATTCACACCATCACTTATGTTTTAATGATTTCCTTTTCAGAGCTTTAATGGAAAGCATGCACTCATAAGCGGCCGACGGGGCCACCACAGCGTTGCGGATCTGTTGAGACAAGCCTGGCTGCGAACTAGCAGGTCTGTCCAAAGCGACGGTCTCGTCCGTGGATGTGACATCTCATGAATTCGCAGAAAGTAATGCTCAGTTAAATAAACCAGACACGTTGCCCCAAACCGAATTTCACACATGATTTCATTGCTAGTGACAACTGCCTTAAACCACAGCGTTAACAATGCTTTCGTGAAGTGCTTTTATCAGACACGCACGAAGTAGAGGGACATCCCATTCCTGGATGGTACGGCTCGAACGAAGTCCCTTTGAGGACAGAGCCGCCCGTAGCATCTGAAGCCAGCACCTTCTGGGTCTAACCGTCGTGTTTGGAATACATGGAAGATGTTACGTAGCAGTGTTTATCACTCTGTACGTGAGACAATGCAAGCAAACTGCCTTCATTACACAAATAGACACGCTGCGGTGAATCACTGCAGCATTCAGGCCAGAAGCGTTTGTGAAAATGGTCTCGCTCCCCCGTGCGGCTTCTACCTGCTCTACGGCACGCACAATGAAGGCACAACGACCGTGGAGGACGCACGATGTGTTGTGTAACAGGGTGTACTGCGTGAATGGAGCACTGAAGAAGCGTGCCACATCTTGTCCTCTGTCTGCTCTGTGGCCGTTCATGAGACCTGAGACAACAGCTGTCCCACGTACGTACAGAATACTGAGGTACCGTTAGCTATTCATCACACGTGCCAATGTCTCCTTAATAAAAAAAAAATTATCAGAAAGTAGTCATTTGGTTGTGATGTTCCATTGTTTTTGTCAGCCTTATCATTGTCATATCTGCCTGTGTTTTCAATTTTTTCCCCTGTTTATGCAACTGGGCCGTTTCCAAGACTGATTCAGAGGGCCCCTGTGTTGGGAATCTGACGGCTCATATGGCCGGCTTCTCTGGTGCGACGCGAAGGGATGACCGAGTTTAGGCTGCCCCCGTGCGAGACGTGCAACAGCGCGCCCGCACCGAGGGGAAGGAGTCAGGCTTCCAACGGCCGTCTGGAGGGTTTTTCAAAGTCTTTTATTAACATACATCAGCACTTAGCATGTCACAAAAAATCTTGTGCTTATTTCAAAAACAGGGCGTGAGAAGCGGACGGAGAGGTAAGAGATAGAAAGGTAATAGATAAAAAAAGTAAAAGAAAGACAGAAAATAAACCGCAAAAGCCTTGCTTTGGCGCGGGGCATGGGGGGGGTAGTAATCTCCTAGCAGTGTTACAGGGAGGGAGCGTAACAGACACTACTGTGGAGTCTCAGGGTGAAGAGGAATACATTGAAATCATGTCATATGGTCCTCGGTTACTGTTAAAGATGCAGAATGTTCTCCCATGAAGGGCTGGGTGACTCTATGAGAAGAAAACTAGGAAATCTGTCCCACAGGAAGCACGGCCTCCCAGCACAACTTCCATCTCTGATTAAAGAAACTACGCAATCCCACGCCACACCTCGATTATGTAATACAGGCCACATTTATATATAACAGTAGGATCAGCATTATAATTGTTGATACCGTATTAGCATCAGTAAAATCACGGTTATTTACACAGCTACACCACGATTCTTATTGCTTGTTTGTCTGCTCAGAACTTGTCTGTGTAGAAAATCCTTGGTTTTGGAGTCAATACTGAGGTTTTTCACTACAGGACTGAAATAAACACATCTCCTCCTAGAAATAAACAGGAAGATGGAAGACAACCAAACTGACACGGGGAATTCGCTGTTCAACACTTGAAAAACATTTTTTTCAACACTTTCGTCATTGTTAAAATTTAAGTAAGAACACCTTTCATATTTCCTTTGTTTACTGATTCATTAAATATTGAGGAGCAAGGACGTGAAGCGAAAATGCCTGTGCCTAAGAAAAATGGGTTTCATGACACAGAAAGGAAAAAAGGGAAATCAAATGCTATTTTGGTACACGTCTACTACAATCTAGCAGATCTGTGTCTTCCGGGCATTTGAAACTGTGAACTATACCTTTGTTGTTATTGAGTTAATGAACCACAGTTTCATGGTTCTGGGGAGCTCTTCCACTGGGAGGGTTGAAGGTACACGTCCTTCCGTGTGGTTTGTTGAAACGCAGACACAAATTACTCACTGCTCACAAGACATTATACGACTTCAAATGAGTGGACCCACTAGGACCCGTTTAAATCTGCTAAGATCAGTTCTGGTCTAAGTCTTACTCATCGGTTCACAACTTGATTGTAACACTATTACCACTGTTCAAAGACCCTCTATATACCAAATCATATACAAATTTAATAGGTAGACAAAATATACACATCCTTTTTTATATCCCTACCCACTACTGTCTGTCTCCCTGTCCGCCGAGTATGTTAATGCAGGAATGAGGATGTTAGAACATTACACATTTCGTGATGAATTGGCACAATGCTATATAGAGCCTTTCTTTGTCAGATTTCCTCTGGGTTTCTTTTAGTGCATTATTCACGGAGACTGGCAAGCGTTCACAGGTGCCCCGAGTTCCCCCTCCCGTCTGACCGCAACCGCGCCCTACCCCACCCACCCTCTCACTCCCCCACTTTGAAGAACAGCAGTGGGGTTTAAGGCCTCAGGCCAAAACTCTACATCAAAGGCAAAATTAAACTAGGCATCACTCCATTTTTATCCCTAGACTAAGAATAGAGGGGAAGTGTCTTGTTGGCCCCATGGGGGGGGATGGGCTAAAGCTATGAAAGAAGCCACTGTGGAGCAAAGGACTCTGGGAGTTATGTGCATCACAGGAAGGGATATGAACTATTCAAACCAAAAGTGGATGTTCCTTGTACCTGCCTAGTACAGGAAAGCTTTGTCTGCTCTATAAAACACACCAGCACGTTGTGTATGAAAGACTCCCTCTCCTATACTGAACTCTGCATAGCAAAAAAAATTATAATAATAAAAAAAAGCCATCAGGAGCGTAAACGCATCTGCATCTTTAACAATAACCCAAATCCTTTCAGTGACTAACCTCTCTCTTTTTTTATATTTTACAGAACTTGTTTTAATGCAAGACTTATTATTACATTATTAGTTTCTTGAAAGAGGAGTTGGTTCCGCCTCCCTCCATCCCTCTGCCCGCTAGTCGTCGTCCTCCATCACGGGGTCCGTGTCCCAGCACGTGATGTCAATCTCTGTTGTTTGGGGGAGACAGAGGCACCAGGCTGTTAATTGGGGGCAGGGCTTTGGACAACCAGTCAACATCATATCTGCCATTTTCACATAGGTATTTCTGTTGTATACATTACATACACAAACGGCCTGCCCCAGCGCTGTCTACAATGCATATTCTTTTCCCCATGCATTAAACTTTCAAAGTCTTAATTTTAACTGTCATATGAATGCCCTTTACTGTCTCTCCACTCTGATCAGGAAAGGGGGCGGTTTTCATGAGACAGGTTATTTCCAATCACCCGCCTCCACTTACCTGGTGGCTTGTTGTAGAACACTGGTGATGGGGTCACTTTAGCCGAGCACTCTTCTGATTGGGCGAACTCCTCCTCCTGTGATTGGCTGAAGTAGCCCTCACTTGCCTGGGTGGGCAGACAGACATGAGAAGCATCCATAAACACACTGCATCCTATATCACGTAAGTGTGGCTGTGCTTTCCCTCACGGTCTTACAACGGTGGTGCAGAGAGCTCAGAGTGAGAAACCAGGCTGTACTGGTCTCTCTGTCGCTCTGACAGAGAGTGCTTGTCACATTTCAGGTGCACAGACTACCTCCCACTCCTTGCTGGACAACCAATGAACACCAATGCTGCCGTTTATGTCACTGACTATCCCGCTGCATTGACTGCCATCTAGTGGCAGGAAAAGTCACACACACCCTTTCTATAAAAATCCCACTAAAGCTATTCCTTAGTGCACTGATTCTCAATCCTGCTCCTGGCGGCCTACTGTCCTGCATATCTATCCTTGCTCTACCTACCTGACTGAACTCATCAGTGGCACTTTTGATTAGCTGAGCACACCTGATTTAATCAAGAGCATGTTAATCACACTAATCAGGTGTGTTTGGAGTAAGGATAGATAGAAGATATGCAGGACAGTGGGCCTCCAGGAGTAGGATTGAGAAACACTGCCTTAGTGGACAGAACTGACTGTCTAAGGCAGTGTTTCTCAACCCTGCTCCTCGTGGCACCCTGTCCTGCATATCTTCTATCTATCCGTGTTCTACCTACCTGACTGAATTCATCAGTGGCACATTTTATTAGCTGAGCACACCTGATTTAATCAAGCAGCAAGGATAGATAGAAGCTATGCAGGACAGGGTGCTGCGAGGAGCAGGGTTGAGAAACACTGGTCTAAGGCCTCTTCCCTTCCATCAAAGACAGTCATAAGAGGTGTAGGAATGCTACAACAGGTAAGTGAAGCATTGGCCGCGTTTACCTGGGTGCCACGCTGGCACCGACAGCCCTGCGGCCTCACCTGGGTCCCTTCTTTGAGCAGCATCTCGCCGTTGGTCATGAGCAGCTGGCCGTCGTCCAGGTCCTGGCTGCCGGAGCCCGAAGCGTGCTGCAGGGCATGCTGGTAGCTGAGGGTCATCTGGGCGCCGGAGGCGTCGGGGGGGTCCGGCAATTCGTCGAAGCTGAGCAGGGGCTGGGGGAGGGCTGGGGCCGCGCCCGCCGTGGAGGGCTCCGGGGAGTCGCCCATCAGGTCCACCAGGTGGGCCGTCTGCAGCGGGGCCGTCCCGGCCGGGGGGCCCGACGTCTCCCCCCACAGGTCCAGCTGGCTGTCCGCCTCCTGCTGGAAGGGGCGGTCCGACGGGGAGGCGTTCGTCACCCGGGCCTGGGGGGCCACGCTCTGGGTGGGCTTGGATTGGGCTGACTCTTGCACGGGGGCTCTCTGTTCTGGCTCAGGGGCTGTTGATCGGGGCACGTTACATTACAGTACATTACATTACAGTACATTACATGACATTACATTACAGTCTTTTAACAGACACTCTTATCCAGAGCGACTTCCACCACAACAGAACATAAGTGTATCCATTCAAGTTGAGGCACAGGCACAGGAAGTATGAGGGATTAGGACTGCCTCAAACAATTGGATGGCAGCAGTAAGAACCCTCCCTTCCAAATGTCAATTAAAGACTAAATTTGCAGATCACAAACTCTGATGGACTGCATTAATGTGTTCATTCAGCTGCTGCCTCACATAAATGTCCACTAAAAGGCCTCCATTGCATCTGTGAACAAACAGACCTGACATCAATCACCATCAAAATACGCCATCACAGCAACATCCTGAGCCTCCACTGCAATCACACTGTGATTTTTATCACAGCCCTAACAGTGAGAAGGAGATTACAGCAAGTATTAAAAAGCAATAACTTGCAGAATGCATCTGTTTCTTCAGCGGACAGAGTGTTCAGTCTTCCAGCTAAACTCCGTCTGTGACATGGATACAAACCCACTGAAGTGTAAAAGGTATTTCAAAAGCGAGTTTACAGGTCTGGTGTGAAATTACTAACACCACAGGGTCACTGGTTTGAATACAAGGTAGGGCACGGCCTTGAAAAAGGTGAATAACCTGAATGACTCAAGTGAATATCTGGCTGTGTGAACACACAATATGTAAAATGTAAGTTATGCAAACACCTGAGGATAAGGGCGTGTGCTGAGTAAACTGACAAAGCAATAACGTGCCCGCTGCTTTGTGTACACAGTAATGTGCAGATGTTCAGAACCAAGGCCATTAGCAATGTCAAGCATTAGTTTTCTTCAAATCATGCCAGGGAAAAAACCACAGGGCTGTCACGCCTATATTATCAGGTCTGAGATTCTTGGGGAAGATTACGGTATGAACTCGATCAGCTCTTTCTGGAGACTCGTCACCTGCGTCATGGGGAGGGGGAATCAACGATGTGTTCTGTTTATCATTCCCTTTTCTCCTCGCCCTGTTTTCGCCTCGATTCACGCCACTGTGAAGCAATCATTGCCATTTCCTCTTTCGGCTGTCATTACCGAGGGGGCCACATGGACCAGGGCTCAAAGCCTAGTGATCTGTGAAGGCAAATTAAGCCTGAGCAAACAACTGAGTCCCGGGCCCTGACAGAGCCGCATGTTTACATTCAGAGAGATGAACTGGAGAGTCGGCCAGTCCCAGTGACTTATTAACAAGCCCACTGCCATCAGCTCATCCCCCCCCCCCATATTTGGTTACATCATTCCCTGTTGTCCTCCGCTGGCTTATTAATAAGTCATTTTAGCCTCTTTGTGGAGAGTTATCCACCAGGGGGCTCTCTGTATTGTCTGTATTGTACCGGGCCTGTGTACCGGGCCTTGCTTTGCTCTTGTTGGCCTGTCATCTGTGATAGGCATACAGCGGGAAGGAGGCACAGCGGTTGCTCTACAAACCCTTCCTGGGCTGCGTGCGGGGGCGGCTTTGAGGTTGCTTGCAACATGAAAACAGAAAGTACTCCTTCTCGATCAGTCTAAAAGATAGTATCAAAAAGACTGCGCCTGGGTCATTTGCAACAGCGCTGCAGCGTCCCTAGAATATAGCCCAGAAGCACGGGGAACTGGCCTTAACAGCAGGCAGGAAGGCCAGCGGGACAGCCTTACCCCACTCCTTCCTGCTGTCGTCCTCCTCCTGAATGGGTGTGGTGACAATTTTGGGGATGGGCGTGGGGGCAACAGCTGCTGTGTTACGCCCTGAGATCCCATCAGCGATGTCATCTGGGATTAAAAAAAAAAAAAAAGAGCAAGCATGCCGTTTTCAAGATTAAACTCACCCACACACACACAGACTCAGAAAGAGGTCAGAATGCTACGCCACGAAAACCACCCCAGCAGAGACGATCAGAAACACTACAGCAGAGGCTGAATACTACAACATCCACTCAAGGGGCCTTGCCGGGCTCAGAGCTTGTTGGACGCAGTGTATTCTGCAACGTTCGTTGCCGTAGCGTTTCTCCTCTGAGATAAGGTTAACATTTCAAGCGATACGCGACCACGACACTTCCTCCTCACGCCTGCAAGAGCACAAAGTGAAGTGAGGGCGTGCAGACACACACAAACCCGTGCACCAATCATTCCTGGTGATGCAATGCCCTCCCTGCAGCAGGCAAGTGTGCGAGCACTAACCTGTGAACTGCAAAGAAACCCATTAGGTGCATCACAGCGACGGTGACACTCCCAGCATGCCTGTTCTACTGTGACAAAAACCAGTGTGGCCCAGGGCCTGCTCTCCCCAACTCCCCTCTGGCATGCCCAGTGCAGTCCTCCAACACTGTGCCAGCTAAGGATTGTTGTTTAAAATGCACTAATCTTTGAATCGTACTTAATTGCCCTCCATATTTGTTCACACCCCTGTCTAAATAGGAACAAAAAACATAAATGACAAGAGGTACACATGGCACATATCGACATGTACTTGTTTTAATTTGGAATGCGCAGTTGTGTCATAGCTGAAACCCACACCAGCAGTCTGGGAGGGTGAGACAAGCACATGCCTTCCTCAGAAACATGTGATGTCAACCACCACTTCTTCACACACCGCAGTCAGGCTTGCGCAGACATGAGTCAGAGGAGGACATTTCAAATGCAGTTTTTTATGCAGGCAGAATGCGGGCGCCCGACTGACCAGCAAGAGTCACTAATGAGCTACAGGATGGAGAGTGTGGACCAGTGCCACTGTGAGCTCCTGGTCATTGCTAGTGACATGGCTGGGGTTGAACCCAAGCTGTAGGGCTCTGCCTTGCACTTTTACTGGCTGAGCCGCTCAGGAGCCTCCCTATCAAACCTTTTTTTTTTTTTTAACAATTTTTATGCAGAATAAGCAATCAATCATGTATGTTTTTTCTGGGTCATCCTATTTTTGTTACTATTAAATTAGAAGTTTGACTAAATATGGAGAGCACTGTGTATATTGATAACAATAACTTCAGAAGAGACCAGAGGATTCCTAAACAGTCTGCTGTGACACAGCCTGGATTGGAATCCCAAGATCTCAATGTAACAGCTGAGCCATCGCCCGTTCACACGGATAAATACCAAAGAAGGACACGGGTGTGAAGAGAGCAAATCCACAAACTAACTAATTTATTTCACATCAAAACACAACAGTGGTTACCTCACAGGTTTCACACACTACAGATTGGACAAACACATGGGAAAAAAATATAACTTAGCAGTTCAGAGGTACTATCGGCACAATGACACTTCAGAAATGGCAACATATTTCACTGAGCACCAATGACCGATGGAGACACCACAAATCACAAGAAACGAGGAACGAGGAACTTTCCGATGGTGAATGACGGAACACCAAAATAAATGGTTTTAGTTACAGTGAGAGCAAGCAGCAGCGTCCGTCTGGAGCAGGGTTCCCAGCTAAATGCAAATCTGTGAGCCTGGAGGAGGTCACTATGATCCCAAAAACTGTAGGAATCAGCACTTCCCCAATCACAAATCCCGAAACAGGCCAGCCAGCACCTTTCAGAGAGCGGCTGCCGGAGAAATACACTCTGACGGGCGACGTCAGACATGAAAGCACGAAGAAGCTGCATGTGGCGGAACCCATCCCCCGGAGCCGCTGGCTGCGTCCCTGATCACGAAACACATTAAAGTGAGGGCTCCGCGGAGCAGGGAACATACACAGAACACAGGGCACATCACACAGGCCGGTGGGGGGGGTGGTGGGTGGGCGGGTGTGCGGAGATCAAGGCCACACCACGCGTGACAGCACAGACACTCACGGGTCAGAGACACGGGGTGAGCCGCCCGCCGCGAGAAGCATGGGAATAAAGAGAAGTGCTTTATGGGAGATCACTATGCGGGGTTCACAAAGGGGGTGTTTTCTCTCTCTCTCTGTCTCTCTTAGCGCCAGGAGCCGGGGCTGGGGCGGGGGTCATTCTCTCCTCCGTCTCTGCACGGGCCCCTGGGCCGGGCCTTCACGCTGCCTCTCTGGGCTGTAAATCGCCCGCCTCTGACACGCGCTCCCTCCTGCGTTTTGGGAAAAGGCGCACAGCCCCATGGGATACCAGTTAAATAAGATTTCACGCTGCAGATACAAAAACTGCTGAGAGGGTTGTGTATGGAAAGCACCGGAAAACAGCATGTTAGTGAGTTAGGGTGGAGGTTCAGTATGACAGGAGAAGAAGAGAGCTATGGCACCCCCCCATGGAGAGCCTGAATGTTACTCGTGACCAGGCTCAACAGCAGCTCTCTGGTGAAGTGGGAGAAGCTTTCATCCAGGCCCGCCATCAGAAAAACGGATGATGCTACTGCATCACAAGGACTAACGAGAAAGGGCCAGTCTCAGGTAAATGCGACCATCACAGAGAGGATTCTAGTCCACATTTCTACCCCATAAGTTTCCAAAAAAGTCCAATTTAGCTACACCAACATCCAGGCCTCTTAAATCTCTTCTAAAATATTTTAAGGAGCTTTCTGAAATCCAAATTTAGCTGCAGCAGTTTGTGGGATGGCTTGAGGTCAAGGCTACAGAAAGGAGGGTGGTGGGGTGGGGGTGGTGGCGGGGGCTAAGTTTCGCTGTAGCAGTGGAAGACTACGCAAGGGGTTTGGCTACACTGCAGCACAGTGAAGCCGTTCTCTGCAGTTCACCCCTCCTGCCAGAAGGGGCAGTCCAGTACCTACCAGGTGTACCTGGCTGCTGTCGGACGTGGGGTTGGGAGGGCGACACCGGTGGGGTGCGAGTTGGGGGCAGGCTGGGTTCAGGAGGACTGCTGTGCTGCAGCTTGAAGAATGGGCTGTCCAAGCGGCCTGGGGGACAGAGGACAGAGCCCAGGACGAGACACACACGCACACACACACACACACACACACACACACACACACACACACACACACATACACGTGCACACACACACACACACACACACACACACGCACACACACACACACACACGCACGCACGCACGCACGCACACACACAAATGTGCACACATGGAGGATGTGAAAAGATGATGAGAGAGAGAGGCAGGAAATGAAAGAAACAGGCAGAGAGGCAGAGGACGACAGGACGACAGAGTCCAGATGAGAATCACAAAGTTTGAGGAGGAACAGTGAGAAACAGAGATGTTTGCGTGGGAGTCCAGGAATCCATTAGTGTGAAGATCAGTGATGGAGAGAGTAGAAGCATCAAGGGGAAAATTAGAGGACAGCATAGGTGAAAAGGGACAAGTGAAGGGAGAGGGGAAGACAAATATGGACACACAGCAAAGAGAGAAAAAGAGAGGAGAGAGAAAGAGGTCAGAGGAGTCTCGGAGACACCTGAAAGCACAGGCATAGCAGGTCTGCAGTGGACAAAGATCTTTTTTCTCAAACCGTCTGTAACGTTTCAGGGGCAGGCGACAGTGGATTAAAATGATCCTCGGACGATCTGATTTTTGGTTGGCCAATTTGTGGGAACGGTCTGTGGGCCTTGTTTGATATTGCAGTCACGGACACAGAGGCGATCGCCATGGACACAGAAGCAGTTTGCTCACGAAATGGACGCAGGTTTCTCCACAATGTGCAGACAACACAGACACTGCTGAGACACGCTCTGCAGGCGACCAACAGAGTCCTGTGAGCCACAGCCCTGCTGGGTAAGCATCAACACGGGCACAGTCTGCAGTCAGAGGAAGACTACATTTCCCAGCAGGCTCTGCGTGATGAGCTCTTCACCCTGGAAATGGCTGAATCAGGTTCAGTTCAATTTCCACACAGCATTACGGGACACACCCTCGGCGCTGTGCTTTCGCTGTTGCCTTGAAATTCTTCCACCGTCTGAGGACAGAAAGTAGGCGTCGTCCCTCGAGATATCTGACCCAATCAGAGCGCACCTCCTCCATCCCCACATGCCCAATCCCCTTCGGGAATTCCCAGCGGGGGACTCCAGTTGGATTCTGATGTGTTCTGAGGCAGGAAAATCTTCCTCAAGCCTTTGACTGTTTATTACAGAAACATCTTCCGGGTGAACGGATGACTTACTAACCCCCCCCCCCCAAACACACCCCCAGGCTCTGCGGTCTTACCGGTCCTCTGGGTGGGCACGGGGGAGCTGTCCACCACACTGGCCACGGCACGCTCCCTCTGCTTGAAGAACTCCCTCGGGTTCTCTGAACGCTGGGCAATGATGGCCGCCGCCTCCTGTCAACACATATCCACACAGTCTGAGTCCCAGGCGGGTGCATGTACACACCATCTCCCCCCCCCACACTCATTTCCACACACACCACCCCCACACACACACATCTCCACACACACCATCCCCCGACATACTCATTTCCACACACACCACCCCCCACACACACACACATCTCCACACACACCGTCCCCCACACACCCACACACACACACACACACATTTCCACACACACCATCCCCACACACACACTCATTTCCACACACACCCCCCACACTCATTTCCACACACACCCCCCCCAACACACACACACATCTCCACACACACCGTCCCCCACACACACACACATCTCCACACACACCACCCCCCCCCACCCCACACACTCAGTTCCACACACACTCACCCAGACACAGCCAGGGGTCCTTCTTCGTCAGGAATATACTGAGACACATTTTTACACTTTTACACAAAAACACTTTCAGCCACACACAACCTAATAAGTTCTACTTATTGTAAGGATGTCCATAAATAACACAACGGATGAGACAGGTGTGCACTGATGGAGGTCTAGTACAGCACTCAAGTCACACGTTAACCTCTACAAAAACAGATTATATAATTTGAATTTATGCAAAACCAACTTGAAAGTACTGTAAAAGAAAACATGGCGAGGTAGTGTAGCTGATTCAGCAAAGCAGTGAATACACACACTCATGAGGCAGAACAAACATCAGGAAAAACAACAGCTCTGGCCAACCACAGTTTTGAAGACGTCCAGCGCCCCCTTGTGGATGATCTCCAGAGTAACCCACCTCCACTTCTGACTCCCTTTTGTCCTGAGCATTGTCTTCACAGCTCTCCACTGTCTGCAGAGAGCGAGAGCATTACTTGACTTGCTTCCCTCTTTATTACCAACAGGGGGCACCAAAGAACATCTTTTCCACAATATGCGTGCCTTCAAATTTGATACTCCGGCACATGACTTTCTACAAATAGTACAGAACATGAAAAAATTCCATCTGCCATTTTATGACATCTGAAAACTCCTAAGCAATAACATTTACTTCCTAATCTTTATCACACGTAACCTCTGCTTGTACATGTTTTGGAAAGAGAAGCGTTGTTTTTAACCTAAGGGAAGTGAAAGTGCTTCAGCCTTTATGCTGTTTGTTCAGTTTGAGTTTTCCTTCTCATTTTTGGGACATGGTGAGGAAGCACAGATGTTTGATCATGCGCTCTGCATTTTCATGACATCTGATTAAAGAGCAGGAGGCGTTTAGCGATGAAACACAATTAATGAGACACGTTCTGGATTCGATTAAACAGTGTCATTGACCGTAAAACAGACATCAATACTTCATTAAACAGCTCATTGAAGCTCTCCTGACGGTAGCCGTGAGTTAAATCTCAGGCCCTCTCATTCAAGGTCAGCGTTATCCCGACGCGACGGGGGGGTTCTCTTACAATGAGGGTCTGGTTTCTCGTCCTCTCTCTGGCCTCCTCTTCCTCCTGGAGCTTCTTCCTGCATGGGGGCACAAGGATAAAGGAGTGTCACGTTACACCTGGGGGGGTGGAGCGAGAGCGGGGGACAGGGGGCGGGGTTTGGGGGAGCATGGGATGGTGCTGGGAGGACTAGCGTCGAGCCCCCGGTTACCTGTGCTCCTCGATCTGTTGCTCCCTCTCGCGGTACCTCTTCTCCCTCTCCTCCTGCTCCTTGCGCTCCAGCTCCATCCGCTCCTCCTCGAACCTCTGCCGCTCCTCCGCCACCTTCTTCCGTTCCTCCTCCTTGCGCATCTCCTCCTCGCGCTGACGACAGACATGGGGGCGCACACACCATCATAAGACAGAAAATAGATGCACACATCTGCCAGAGCCCATTTCTTCCTTCTCGCAGGCCTCAGCTGTGACACTGGCACACTACAGCCCTGGCAGTTTTAAATGACTGGAGCTCGGTTTGTCATTACTGTTTGAGGCTTGCCTTTGGGTTTTCTGCAGCCATTTTTTTTTTAAACTCGTATCTATCCGAGCAGCAGGAATGCAGATATCCCCACTGTCCGCGCTGTCCCGCCCACTCACCGAGGCTCCCCCTCATTAGTATGCGCCCGGGCCGCCGCGAAAGGTACGGCCGGGACCGAAACGGAATGCCAATAAGAAAACAGCCGCGAACGGCGCGTTTGAAGTCACCTTTCCAGATAAGGCGGGACGAGCGACTGGGCTTTTTGAAGATCGCTCGCGCTCGCAACGCGAGCCCGGGGAAAAAAGGGCCATCTGGAGGCGGGGGGTGTACCCGCTGGGCGCCCCGCTGATCGCCGTGCGACCGCCAGGTGCGTGCGCGGACGAGGGGCGCGCTCTCTCTGCCAGCCGGACGGAACGATCCCACCGCAAAGGCGCAGCCGGGCTCCGCAGCCTTACAGGTGAACTTTGTGTTGTGCTGTACTCTGCTTCACCTGTGAGCCATTTCGGTTAAAAGCCTCGACCAAATGAATAAATGTAAGTGTAAATGTAAATGAGCCCCACCCAGGGACTGTGAGGGATGTCTTTTCCCCTAATGCCATTCCAGCCCCAAGGGTTCTGTCATGCTCTCTGGCCGGGCACTCCAAAACCCACTTAAACCAACACGCATGTGCCCTAATTCACAATTAAAGCCCTTGCGCTCACAGCTCCTTGAGTGCAGACTTACCGCACCATTACCTCAGCCAGCTATGGGAACGAATATTTTATCAGGGGGGCTGACAGAGCCGCTGTTGGCGTGATTCAGAGCAACCGGAAGTTGCACATCAGTACAGACTAAGGGTAGGGATGTAGGACTAGCTACTCGCAGGACCAAAGAAGAGCTCTGTGCTGTCTATAGGGCTCACAGCAGGAGGGGGAAGCTAAAGGCACAACGCCAGGAGCCTGACGCACCGAATGCCTTCAGACTCATTCAGAATGCTTGATGAGACAGGGGGAAGGTGCCCCTTACATTAGCTAATCACCTGCCTTTTTGCTTGTGAATATACACACTTGGGATACAGCACCTTTCACAGAGACCCTCCAGAGTGATCTGGCCGTGCTGTGCTCCACCTCCCCCCCCCTACCCCCCAAGCCCTTGCCCAGGTCACCCGCCCTTCACCGCCAACAAACACAGAATCAAATTTCTACCTTGGCCTGCTCCCAGAACTCCTCTCTATTGATTTTCTTCATTTCGATCTCCGCATTCGTCTTCTGGTAGCTGGTGCCCTGTCAGGAGGAGGACGGGAGACAGTTAGTCACGGGGTCCCGGTGCCAGCACAGGAAGGGAGGTTTCTGCCGGGGGGGGGTGCAGGGTGGGGGGGGGGTGAGACTGTGAGGGCACCTCACAGCAGCCTCACATTTACCTACACATGTGCGCTGTGATCTAGTGACTGATGTATGGTAGTACGCTTGGCTGTCCTTGTCTAGTCAGGTTGGGCAAGTTTGGTAGGGATTGAACAGTGTTATGCTCACACTCACTGGTCTGGGAGCGTTGCTAACCTGGCCTGACACTGTTGCTCATTCATCTTGAATGGATACACTTCTGTTCTTTTGTGCTGGATGTCGCTCTGAATAAGAGCGTCTGCTGAATGAGTGTAATGTGAAGTATGTAATGTAATGTGCATCTTCCTTTTATCTCCCCTTTCAGCGCATCGGAAACAGGCCGGGGAACAGGGGGGCTTGCTCAGTAACGTCAGGGCGGCTTGCCAGTTAATCCATACAGCCGAGTGGATGTGTAGATTAGAATTTAAATGACAAATGAAAAAGCAGGGGCGGCTCAGGCTTGATAACGGTTGTCTGTTTGTGACGCCCTGCCGCACTGGATGTGTCGAAATCTCCCCCCAGAATCTCTGTATACATTAGTTAAAGCCGGCTTTTCCTTGGCTTGTGCTTATCTGTCTCAACTAACTGGCACCTCGGCAGGTAAGGAGAGAGGAAAGGAGAGTGACCTGTCATTCAACTGAAACCTAGAACTTTCTCAAACTCCCAGCTCCCAAGAGTGATTTCAGATTCAATGGAAGCTGTTCAGATGCACTGAATGGCAACAGGAAAGATCCTGATTATATTAGAGCAGTATGCACCATTCTACATGCACAATGTACTTCATCAAAAATGGCTACTTTTTCAAAGGTTAAACTTAATGATGCTGCTCAGAGCATGCATAGCCCCACTTCCTGTCTTCCTGCCAATATCACTGTGATACAGCAATTTTACAGCCAATTCAATTTAAGCTCTGCTCTGCTAACCCTCCAGACCAATCCCAAATACAGTACCAGTCAGAGATTTGGACACACCTATTCAAAGGGTTCTTCTTTGTTTTTACTATTGTCCACACAGAATAATAGTAAAGAGATCAAAACTATGGAATAACACAGACGGAATTATGCACCAACAAAAAAGTGTTAAATCAAAACTATCTTATATTTTAGATTCTTCAAAGTAGCCAAAAAATATTAAGATTAAAAATGTTGTAGAAAGAAATTCATACATAGTCATCAATTTATTTATATTTGTCTAATAGACAAATTTCAAGCATTTAAGCATAAATCAAAATGTCTTTGAATGTGTGTATCCCATTATTTTAATCAGGTGTGTCTCCAGGCTTTTGATCGGTACTGTAGGTCTCCCACCCAATCGTGTACCACGTTCTCGCCGTGTTCCTCGTCTCTCATTCGCAGCCGGCTGAGGACTGGGCTGGCCACCGGAACCGTGCCGTTGGTCAGCCGCTGCCCGATGGCGGAGGGCTCGATGTCCTCCGCGCTGCTGGCGTTGATGATGACGTCAACCCCCTGCGGGCAGAGCGGGGAAGCAGTAAATTATCTCCTTTTAAAGGCCATTCGAGAAAGCGCCCCTGCCGAAAAGCAACCACTTCTGTCCGCTGAGCACGGAGCGTTTCCCCGGGCCCGGCCGGAATGTGCACCCACGGGGAGCGGTGAGGGGGCGCTGCATGGAATAACGCATGACTGCACCCAGAGAGGAGTCATTAACACTGCCACAGACAGAGAGAGTTACAGAGAGGAGTCATTAACACTGCAGCAGATAGAGCATTACAGATGAGAAGAGTCACCAACACTGCAACAGACAGAGCGCATTACAAAGAGGAGTCAGTAACACTACCACAGATTGAGAGAGTTACACAGGGGAGGTTTCATTAACAGTACAACAGATAGAGAGCGGTGCAGACAGGTGTCATTAACACCGTAACAGACAGAGAGCATTACAGAGGAGAGGAATCAGTAACACTGCCACAGACAGACAGAATTGCAGAGAGGAGAGGAGTCATCAACACTGCAACCAACAGAGCTCATTACAAAGTCAGAGCACAGAAAGTGGCCTCTCTGTCTCTGATCAGCCAGAGCTGATTGCTGAACAAGGAGCAGCAGAGAGTGCATTAGAAAGTTCTGACATTCTGACTTCCTGACTTGCTGTAAACACAAACACCAATTCCGAAGAACGTTGTGTTCTTGTAGCTGGTAGTTGTTTGTCTGACCTTGGTGGGATTTTACCCTTGACGGCCTAAGACTTTAACTCATGCGCCACTCTTGAATGTTTGCCCCATCAGTCTTATTATCATCTGTCAGCATTTATCCTGATCCCAATTGCCCTATACAACCCTGCGAAGTAACTAGGGGCAGCAGTCGTCCTGGTCAAAAAACTTCTGTGTGTTCAAGGACTAATTCCAAACGCGGATAAACATTACAGTGGTCCAGAGCTGGAGGTGAGGGAAATCACAGCCTGGCCCAACACGTCACAGCAGCCTGGCCTTTATGAAGCCTCGTTCAAGTGCATGGACCAGCAAAGCAAACACGACTTACAGGAGCGGTTTCAATAACGAGACACACGAGATACCGCATCAATCTACCGTGGCGCCCCGGGATCTCGCCGACAGCTAACCGCGCACCAGACACAATCAGAGCGCTGACCTCCTCTCTCTCTCTCTCTCTGCCTCTCTGTCGTAGAGGGAAGGCCTTCTGAGGAGTGTCTCCCACGCGCCCGCATCCAGGAGATGCCGCACATGAAAGCCCGAGTGGGTGCCATTCAATTCGCTACTACCGTCAGGCTCCTCTGACACAATAACCCAGTGAGCACTGCATTAGTCATACGCGCGAACACACTCGACCGCGCGTCGCCGGCTGTCAGGTAGCATCGCCCGATTTCTCTCCATTCATCAGCCCGTCCCTCCCTCCCCCACCCACGCTTCGCTGTCCGTCCGCCCACGGGCTCCTGCGGGAATCACTCGCGTCCGCAGCTCGGGGCCGAATTTATATTATATTGGCCACTGCAAGCTTTTCTTGCATCCAACAATGCTGATGAATCACTGACGGGGTGACAGTGTATCATAGTGGTTAAAGAGCAGGACTTGTAACCGAAAGGTTGCTGGTTTGACTCCCTGCTAGGGCGCTGCTGTTGAAGCCTTGGGTAAGGCACTTAACCCAGAACTGCCTCAGTAAATATCCAGCTGTATAAATGGATAACATGTAAAAACTGTAACCTATGTAAGTCTCTCTGGATAAAAGCGCCTGCTAAATGCCAATAATGTAAAGTAATGTAACGACTCTACAAATTCGACTGTCCTGAATGTCAGAGATTAACATGAGAGATGTCTGTCTGGCTCTCTCTCTCTCTCTGGCGACAGCACATGAAATCTGGCCTATGGGGGAAAACATGAGGATTAGATTTGACATTGATGCCACAGGAAATGTAAAAGAAGATGGATGTTTTTACCTCACTGACCTGGAAAAACTCAGCAATGGTCGCCACATGGCTGGCGCAGGCGCACTTCCTGGCGTCGGGCACATCCTCACCAACCTGGGCACAGAGAGAGGGCAGCACCGCAGTTACGAGATGGAGTCAGTTAACATACTGCCTTGGCATAACCTGTTTCTTATGATCCACATCCATGATCCTTATCCACAATAATCCATAAGAATTATATGGGCGGCAGCATAACATAGTGGTTAAGGAGCAGGACTTGAAACCGAAAGGTGGCTGGTTCAATTCCCCACTGGGGCACTGCTGCTGTATCCTTGGGCAAGGTACTTAACCCACAATTGCCTCAGTAAATATCCAGATATGTAAATGGATAAAATGGATCATAAAGGACTTTAATCTATGTAAGTCGCTCTGGGTAAGAGCATCTGCTAAATAATGTAATGTAATAAGGAAACACCAATAACAAATAAGAGGCTCAATATTACAGAGTACCTGCAGAACTATGACTGTTTTAATGAGAAATTATCTTCATAATACAGAAATGGAAAAAGTGCCACAGCTGCCAGCGCAAACACAGCCAAGCTGGCAAAATAATGGTAGAGTACTGCAGCTATAGTAATTGGATTTCTTCTGCAAGCTGATTAATAGATACGCAGCCGAACACCATAACAATAAACCGTGGAATTGGTGGCCAATGTAAGGGGGGTATCCTCCTTTATGCTAAGTTTTAGATTTGTTTCTAAATTTCCACTTCTTAAATCACCATGGCTGGACTGCAAACTCAGGTATTCAGGCAAACTGCCGGAACTCTGAGGTGATTTCAAAGCAACAGACAAAAATAATACAGCACTTCACGCTGACTGTGTGGACGTAGGAAGGGAAAGGAATAATAACTAGTGATATTAATAGAGTTCATATTTATAATGCTGCCATATCGCATATCTGAATATGCTTTTAGCCTGATCCGGCTTCTGATATTCTGAACAGTAACACTCAAAGAACTCCAGAAAATTCCTCCATTACGACAAATTCATACAAGCACCACTCACCAGTTTTCTCTGTGTTAGACGGAGGGTGGTGTGTGTGTGTGTGTGTGTGTGTGTGTGTGTGTGTGTGTGTGTGTGTGTGTGTGTGTGTGAGACAGCCAGTATGATGTCTTCACTGCAGTGTTTTTTTCTACTGCAGTAATTTAGTTGTCTTGCCTTGCCCTTGGCACAGCCAGCAGGAGGACCAATCATCCGACAGACGACATCAGCGGTCGAAAGGGACGAACGTACGCACGCTATAGGGGGACCATGGGAACGCCGCGTTCGAGCAGCCAGTGACAGAGGGGGGGCATTCTGATGAGCTGCAGTGCAGGGGAAAGAGGCAACCGTCAGCGTGACTCACCCAGTTGATGAGGATGTAGCGGGGCAGGGCAGCGGTGGGCTCCTTCAGGCTGCAGAAGCCGTACATGACGCAGGTGTTGTCGAAGGTTCCGGCAATCTCCGACAGGCCCCCATCTGTCAGTCACGGAAAGGGGAGAGCAGGAGGAGAGGTGAAACACTGCACCCCACACAACCCCTCCTTACATTCCCCCAAACCCCCGTTCCCCGCCCCCGCCCTCAACCCTCACCCCCTAACCCTAGCCCTAACCCCACCCGCGCTCAAGCATTTGCCATTTGAGGAAGGAGCAGGAAGCGTGTGGCGAGAGCACACCCCCATCAACCCCCCAACCCCGAGCCAGTGCGTTTCCACAGACGGCCGAGTGAGGGAATGAACAATTTCCACACTGGGGTGGAGACGCGGTCCCGGCAGATTAAAGGTGTACACACAGTCAAAGCAATCAAATGAAAGGCCTTTGTGGGTGGTTGAGTGGATAAGTGAGCCGCACACGCAGCTGTGCCCTTCACAGGAGAACACTCCCAAAGGCACACGTCACACTCCCACACCTGCCCATGTAACTGCCAGTCTACAGCAGTGTGGTGCAGTGGCTACACCAATGTGACCACAAGGTTGTGGGTTCAAATCCTGGGTGGGCCACTGTTGTTAACCTTAATTGTTTGAACTGTAAATATATGCTGATGTGTAAATGGATACAATGATAAGTAAGAATGTAAGCTGAACTACAGTACCAGTCAAAGGTTTGGACACACCTACTCATAGAAGGGTTTTTCTATTTTTACTACTTCCCACATTGTAGAATAATAGTGAAGACATCAAAACTATAACATATCACAAATGGAATTATGCAGTAACCAAAAAAATGTTAACCAAATCAAATCTTATATTTTAGACTGTTGAAATTTTTCTTTTTTTGCAAGGAAATTCATACATCAACTTCACTATTTATATTTGTCTACTGTTGAACGACTTTCTAGCGATTTCAGTCGCAGACAAATTTGTCGGAATAAAATCTTGAGAAAGTCGCGGCGCGCTCCCGTGGTTCGTTTGGTGTAAGGTGGCAATCGGAGCAGTTTTAAGTCAACGATAAATTCAACCGTGTTTAATATTATCGTAAGTTTTTCATTTGTGACATTGTCAACAACAAAAGCTTTTCAGCACCAAACAGGAAATCATCTCAAAAGGAATTAGTTAAAACTGAATTTCTGTTGAATACTTTATTTATTTTAGGTAAATTTTTTATCCATAAATACAAATGTATTAAGACACAACCCTTACTGGTGGTCTTTGTGAGAGAACTAGCACTGTACTGCAAATCACTGAAGTATATGGAAAAGAAAGCAGCAGAAAAACTACTGAATGTTATTGATGCCCTAAAATTATTAGGAGACCCTTAGCTATTTTATTATATACGTATTTTTGTATTTTATCAGCTTATAATTCTGTTTACATTGTGTGCTCTGTTTTCTAAATAGTTTACTACTGATGTTGTATCACTTTCCATGTACTGTACAATTTCTACTTCAATAAAAATAAAATAAAAAAGGAATCTAGTTGCAGTCTTGCAAATATAATACGTTCTGTGAAATAGGACGTTGTGTGATTTGGACGTTGTGCGAACACCATACTATATACTAGCAAACCTATATGGAGTAGGCTACTATAGCTAAGATACTGTAAACATACAGTACCGTACTGTATTTCAACTAATGTATCTGGTAAAGTACACTATGATATATGGGTTAAGCAAGTTAATACTGTACAATACTAAACATATACATTAATACACTGTACCATTATACGCCTGGCAGCGCAATCGCTTTATTTCCATGAGACAAGATACACGTGTTGCGTGCGGGAAGCGTTGACTTCACTACCGCTACCTCCCGTTCTGCGATCGGGATTTTTAAACTTTATTATAACCTTTTTATGGGACTACGGACGTAACCTATATGCGAACGGACGTTGTCCGAATGGACGTTAAGCGGCGCATGACTGTTGCGACCCTGCAAGATCCTCAGTCTTTGCAAAATCGTCTGTGAGTCTTTAGATGTGAGAGGGTGTCAGACTTTCTAGTCTTTTTAAAGTCTTTTCAGAGTCTTATCAAAGTCGTCTAGTGTATGGTAGGTGTGAGAGGGTGTAAGACTTCAGTCTTTTTAAAGTCTTTTCAGAGTCTTGTCAAAGTCGTCTAGTGTATGGGAGGCTTAAGAAACAAAATTCAAGCATTTAGGCTTAATTCTTTTGATCAGTGTTTCTCAACCCTGCTCCTCGCAGCACCCTGTCCTGCATAGCTTCTATCTATCCTTGCTGCTTGATTAAATCAGGTGTGCTCAGCTAATAAAATGTGCCACTGATGAGTTCAGTCAGGTAGGTAGAGCACGGATAGATAGAAGATATGCAGGACAGGGTGCCACGAGGAGCAGGGTTGAGAAACACTGCTTTAGATCAGCGTTTCCCAAACCTCTCCTGGAGGACCCCTTGTCCTGCATGTTTTAGATCTCCCCCTGCTCCAACACAGCTGATTCAAATGATCAACTCGTTATGAACTCCTGAAGCTGCTTAATAACAAACTGATCATTTGAATCAGCTGTGTTGGAGCATGTCTTTGAATGCAAGTTCCCCATTATCTTAATCAGGTGCGTCCAAACTTTTTCCTGGTACTGCACATGTCGATCTGACTATGAGGGTTTGCCAGACAAATTAATATTGTAATAATGGCAGGCCGCCAGAGTCAGACTGTTCCCCTCAGATTTATCTTGTTACAGTCCGACTGCAGCACCCAGGCCTGTCAGTCAAACTGTCACATTCAGCGTCTGCTTCCCCTCAATTCTATCAGGCATTCTCCCTGAAAGTGTCAGAGCATCTCAGACATTGGTCATTTTGTGGGAAGCCAGTCGCTGTTTTTTGCTGAAGTGGAATGGCATTCACTACAGAGAACATCCCGCAGCAAAAGCCATAATGATAGTCACAGTAAAAATTCTCTCACCTCCCTCATTAAAAACGAATGCTGAAGTGAAAAACAGAGGGTTGCCAGTTGTTGAGTCTTAATTCAGTTTCATTAAAATAATAAATCTAGAATTATTTTTCATCCATGGTTAAATAAAAGCCAGTGTCTCCATTTGTCATTTTGTCTTGCTTGAAGTTCCAAAAGACTTGGGAGAATTGTTGAGGTAATGTCTACACAATTAACCAAACAGACACAAACAGTTCCCATCCACAATCCAAAAAATCCCACTTACCACTTCCTTTCCATGTCAGCTGTTCACAGCATCCCTCTTCCACCCCAGCTCCCCCGTTTCCTTTCCCTGCTTATGCTGTCTAAATGGGAGGGGGCTCATCAACCTCGGCCCTGAGGTCAGCTGAGACCCCTTCATCAGACTCCCAGCCAAAAACAGGTACCCCTATACTCACATCAACAGCAACCTTTCATATGTATACCTTTTCAGCATATTCATATTAACTGATTATATAATCTGAGGGTAAAAAATGAACCCTGTTATGCAGTAATTGCGGTGCAGCGATGACAAAAAGCTCCAGCGCAGCACGGCGGCTCCCATGGGTTCCGAACGCCTCCGATAACGTCATCAACAGCGCTTGTCAGCTTTAATAGGGGCCTTAGAACTAATAAATAATGCCCTTCACCGTGGCTTCGAGCTCCCAGCAATGAAACGTTATTCCGAAATTACAGGCTTTTTTTCTCACCCTTTTCTATTCGTGTCATCAAAGCAGAACGCTTTCAAAGGAAAACCACGCCGACAATTTAGGCGTCCCTGGCAAAACAGTAATAAGGCCCAGCAGTATAGGGGGAGAGGGTGCCGGAGCTTACCTCCCGAAGATGCCAGCGTCAGATCGTTGCTGTCACCTTCGTATGTGTACAGGGCCCTGTGGGGGGAAGGAGAGATGTTGTTAGAAAGAGTTACCTGAAGAACACTCTTACAGTTCAAAAAAAAAAAAAAAAAACCACACATGCATACATTTGCGACAGCACTCCTTTTCCATTCACAAGCACTATCCTACTCAAGTCGCTGGAACGAAAAAATTATAACCCTAAGGATGTGGCACAGACTCCTTCAGACAATTCGTCGCTAAATTACAGCAAGCTGTTGCCCTCTTTCTGAGGTGAACCCGAACACAAATGCAGCCAACGTTACATGCTGAGGTCAAGCTTTTAGCGAGTTTTTTAGCTCTGAGGAAAGACATTATTCATTACTGCGTGCGCTGTGCTCTGCAGACAAAGTAAGGGCCCTATTTAATTTTTATTTCATTGCCAGCCAGGGAATTCTTTCCGACCAGCACTCTTTCCCACTCCGCGTGGCTTCCAGAGGGGTTCGTGCAGCTTTCTTCTGGAAGCCAATTGAGAGCGCTGAAATCCCCAGCGCATTTCGCATCTCTGCCCGGGGGGACGGGAGAGAGGAGGTCACACAGTTAGGGGACGTTACCCACAATCCCCAGCGGGAGCCCGCTTTGTCTCGTGGCCGTGCGGGTGAGATTTCTGTTGTATCTTTCAGTCAGTTTGCGGAGGGCGGTGTTTGCTCGCGGGGGTCTGAAGCCGGGCCCGGCTTGTTTGCCGCGGCAGACTGTGTCAACACAGCTTTGTTGCACCCCAACACAGCGGGAGGAACCTATGCCGAGTGAGGAGAGGTGGGCCTCCGCCACAGCCTGTCTGCCTCCCACTCAGCAGAGCAGCAGATTGGGAGAATCCTGACAGATCTGCTCGAGATGGAGGGTTGTTTTTTTTTTTTTAATTTACTATAACCATCCAAACATCAGATGCTGCCAATCGCGGTGGCGTCGAAGCTGGTCGCCTTTAATTAAACAGAGACGGTGACTGACGGAGGCCGGACTGGACTCGGTGCCAGAATTCTTCTGAAGCTATTTGCTTGGCAGCGGCTCGCCACTGTTCTGCCATCGTCCTTTCTATTCTGCCGCAGCCGTTGGGAGGGACAGGAGGAGGAAGCGAAGGAGGGGGTGTGGAGGGATGGGGGCACCATCCGGATTTAGTCATTAGCGAAACTCTACAAAGCCAAACAGAGGGGTGGGGGGAAATGCAGTTAAAACACAAACAATGGTGAGGAGACAAGACAAACAGGAGGGAAGGGCGTCTTGCAAGTGACAGAGCAAAGCAAGAGGACCTCCGCAGATGGAGGAAGCAGTCTGCCTGCATAGTCTGCAGACATGCCGAAAGAGACTGGTCGAGGGGCGCAACAGACCCCTTCCCCTTGCCCGGACTCCCCTCTTTCGGTTCCGGGACGTGAGTTAATATGGCAGCCGCCACGCTCCCGGCAAGGGGACTCGGCTGGTGAGGGTGCAGGGGGCGGATTGGGGCTGGCCCTGAATCATAGGCAGAGCCCGTCGGCGCAAGGTGAAAAGGACGGCGGCCTCTTTTTGCGAGGCCGAATTGTCAACCTCTCACAGTTCCTAAATGGGAAGCGGATGAGGCGGCCAGGCAATTTGCTTTCGGTGTTGCGGCGAAAAAGAGACAGGTTCAAGAGGAAGGTCAATGAGATTGAGCTGCAAATGTATGACGAACGGACGCAGGGGGTGTAATCTCCTTCACCTAACGTTCATCCTCATGAGACACAAGCGACCGGTGGATCTGGGGTGTTTGTATTTGCGGTTTTCTTGACTCCCACCGCCTGATCATCAGCATCACCAGACAAGCACAAAACCAGACAACATGTCTTCAGTGCTGCTGTCTGCCACACTGAGATTATATATTGTGCCACAATCAAGGCGTGTTCTTGCCATCTAAAATCCCTGCCATTATATTTACTGAAGAAGGACTAGATCAAAACTTAACAAAACTGAATACAGACATGCAGGCAGTACTTTGATGTTTCTGTAAAAGGCTACAGTTGACTTCACCTTACTGAGCTTAAACCATGTCGGTTTAAAAGAAATGGTCAATATAACGTGATATTAACGCTTTATGAATGACCCCACCAAGAGGTATAAAGAAATGAATCATGTTCAACATCCTGCTGCTTGACTCTATTATTGAAGAGGTCTTTGAGAATTGACTCACCAGCTAATTCAGCTAACTAGGGTCGAGTTTCTCCTTACCATTTTTCACCTCTGGCTTGCTCATAGAGGGCATTTAAGGTCTCCTCTTCAACCAGCTTTGCTACCTAAATGAACTTTATTCCATGAGAGACTTTCAATGTTTTTGCTTTTGGCTCAAGCTATGATTCAGATAAGATCATTTCCGCAATTACAGATGTGGATGTTGTAATGTAACTTATAATGTTTCAATGTTCTGTTTTTTTCTGTTTTGATAGTAACTGTTTGTTCATTGTCAGTCTAGAATCTTGTCCACAGTTCTGTGCACATTTGGCACTGTCCTAATTTATGTTAATGTTTACTTGTCTACTGTTTCATTCTGTCCTTAATCCAGCTTCCTTTCTGTCAGACATGATTCGGTTATGATGACATCTTTAGTCATTCTGAGTAATAGATTCTATGCTATATCAATCATTTAACTGTAAATTTCTTGCATCACACACAAATGAAATCTGTCTGATGCACTTTCTGATTGATCAACTGCTTTATTGACTGACTGACTGACTGACTGACTGACTGATTGATTGATTGATTGATTGATTTGTAGTAAATGCAAACAACTAAAGCTGAACATTTTCACTTCTTTTAAACACATCTTCAGGTGTTTGACTTGGGAAGAGAAGTGACTTGACAAGGGGTCAAGTCTAAATGACGATAATAAACGACTATAATAACGGGCTGCAGCTCATTACTAATGAGACCTCTGATTCAGAACAGAAAAACACAGACAGGAAAAGCTCTGATTCTTTCCCCTTCAGCACAGCTGTGTCTTGGCCCGTCCTCTGTACCTTTTTGCTGAGTCCTCACATTTGACTGCACACAAGAACACAAACCCGCCTCACTGTCCTTTGGACTGATACATTATTTAAGGCCTAAAAAAGCTTTTTTCATCATCAGTTCATATACTTACTACATACACTACAGAACTAACAACAAAGTGTGCTTTCAGTTCCCTGTAGAACATGCTTATGAAACCCTGGGGCAAAAAGTAGATTTTTTTTTTCTTGTATCTCTGCTGACAGTGTTTTGTTTGTAAATATGATGGCAAAGGATGGCAAAGTTGCCCTGTATTGACCAATCCAGCCTCTTTTTATCTTTGAGATTAACGTTTTTTCCAAAATATTAAATTTCTTTATTAAGCCTTGACTTTGACAGGATCTTCGACAAAGAATGCTATGTACGATCTCATCAACCAAATCAAATTTTCATTTCATTTTTGGCACCAAACTGTAACACAGACCAGTGAGCTGGTGAGCCTGTCAGTTCGGAGGTATTTAATTTTAAGCGACAGTAAATGGCTTGGCTCAGACGTCTAGACTGACCTGCAATGAATCTGCCACAGCTGTGAACCCGCAGACCCGGAGTGACTCCGGTTTCACAGGTTCTCAGCAGTCTCTTTCAGGCCTCTCTCGATTGTGTCGGCTCTGACCCTCTCCTCTTATTAACCCCTGTCCCCCCCACCACCACCACCACCACCACCACCCCGAACTCCCTCCACCCCTGCCAGTGAGTCAGCCAGCAGGCATGTCTCTGTGGAGGCCACAGTCTCTGGCCAACAATGACCCTTCCCACCCCACGGCTGCCTCTGTGTCAACCATTAGCTCATTCCCCGCATGCCTGCCGGCTACACGCCCAGCGCACCCGGAGAGGGAGCGAGGGAGTGAGGCAGCGGAGGGATGGGAGAGGAATGCGAGAGTGAGAGGAAGAGAGAACAGCGAGAGAGAGAGAGAGAGAGAGAGAGAGAGAGAGAGAGAGAGAGAGGGAAAGGAGGAACGGGAGAAAGAAAGAGAGAGAGAAAAAGAGAGAGAGAAAGAAAGAGAGAGAGAGAAAGTGTTTTACTCTTCATCGCACTATAAATAATTCCCTTTAAAGCCGACTCTTTTATTATTTATAAAAGACTCCCGTGACCTAGAAACGCTCTTGTGAACGTCACAGCACCCAGAGTGGCTGCAGTCGGGCCTGTGCAGGGCCCCTTCTATTGTCTTAGAGGGTGGGAATGATTGGGCCGGGGTCTCCGGCAAAGCACTAATTAGTCCCATTTCAGTGTGTGGGAGAGAGGACCTGTTCCCACCAACTGCAGCACACCAGACAAATGCCTGCAAGAGGGGAAAGGGAGGGGGACACAAAACACTACGTGGAAAGACAAAATAAGACATGATGACCCAATAAACTTTTCTTTTCCTAATTAATGTGGAAGGAACAAATAAACAATATGAATGGGGGCAGGGGGTTTACATGCATCCTAGAAAGAAAACAGAAACAAAAAGTGTAGCACAGAAACGATTCCCATTTCAATGGCTCAGAGCCCCTTTCAGACCACATCCAAGATCATGGCTCCATTTGCCTGGACACAAAAAACCAATCTGACTGTCCCTTCAGTGGTTTCCTTCTCCAATCTGATATGTATCCAAGAGCACAGCCTTTCTTTATGAAGGTTCCAATGAGCAAACCTTCTTCAAACAATGCCTTCAGCCCTCCAAACTAACCAAGTCACCACCAAAGACACAGCCGGCACAGATTAATAAAACTACGATGCAATGCATTCTATACTTAAATATGAACACCAGCCCAGAGACTTCTGTAGAAATCTTGAAAATCTACCAAATATATTATTGCTTTCTTGGTCTCTTATGCAATATCCATTAATCATGAACTCCCAAATATAAACAGCGAAACAGAGGGCACTGCAGATTACATTGTTTTGGGATTATCTCTCTGAGTATGCAACGAGTGTGAAAGGTCAAACGGAGTGACTTCATCTGAAAGGTCACCTCCTCCTCATCCAGAGGAAACAGAGCTCTACGGAATGGGTATTAACAGCCCCATCACACACACTGCTGGGACCCGGGACAGAGTGTTAATACATGGAATGAAATAGAGGCAGGGAGGAGGGAGAAGTCCTTTTAGGATCACTGCACAGAGCTGCAGAAAGACAGTCCAGAGGACAGTACTGTGTGCACACACATACACACACTCACACACACCGTCACACATTCACACACATACACATATATACACATACACGCTTACACACACATAAACACACTCATATACACACGTACACACATACATATGCTTACATACATATACACAGTCTCCTGGACTCTCAGGAGCCAGTATATGAGTAAGCACTGTACTCCTCTGAGAAACCAGTGCACACGGTAACCAAACAATGATATTTGAACTGTTTTCAGAAGTCTAACCCGTCCCAAGGGCTAACACAACAGCGAACGCAAACTGAATCAGTGCATTCCCTACAGAGAATGCTGAGGAATAAAACCGCTTAAGGGCTTTTGATGATTCATACGCGAACATTGGCAAATGGATATCAGATAAGTCTGAAACCGGCTGCAGGAAACAGCTGTCTGCATTGGAAACATCATGTAATTTTAGCATCTTCACTTTGCCTGGGCAGCGAGCTATCCTTTCTGATTCTTAGCTTTTACAACTACATTGTGCCGTTACCCAGTCACTAAACTTGTAAAATGATAGCTGAGATCACACCGATCTGTGCAGACACAGAACTTTCTCACCACAACGTGTGATGAAGCTCTTCCATGCAAATAAAACAGCTGAGCGAGACACGGCTCCCGGAGCAATCCGCAAAGGCAGGAGCACTGACAGCCTGAAAAGAACCTGCGCATCTCTCAATGCTGCATGTTTGTCTGCCGTTCGGCATGCAGATTATTGGCTATTCATTAGGTGCTGCAGGGGAGATGCTAATAGAATGTAGAACCTGACTTCACCATTCTACCAGCCACGAGAACAGACAGATGGACACACATACAGACAGACAGCATGTGACAAATAGCGCCCGTCGGTTTTTAGCATGTCTATAGACAATCCTTCTAAGGGCACATTTAATGAAATTTGGTAAAAACACATTTCTAGACAAAGGACTTGCCTTTATGATGTCTATTAACATGCAGAGGAAGAGGAGGGATATTTAGCATTGTATTTGGCTCAGTATGAAGAGATTTCCCCTGGCCTGCAGGATGAGGCTGTGCAACCCCCCGTAGTGACCATCGAACAGCAGGGTGGAGATGGAGAGGAGGTATGCTACAGTAGATACAGCTGACAGGACTTTTTACAGTTATTATTTTAACCATTTGTTGAATGGTGTGACGGAGTGCCGTCACTATGGTTGAGTATGTGCTTTGAGAGCCATACCAACGAGCCTGGCTCTTTGGTGTCGTGGTCAAAGTTGCATGTTTGGTACCCCATAGACCTGGGTTCGAGACCGGGTGGGGTGACTGCTCTCTCCCTTTGCTACAAATGGATTTGTGTGAACGTGTCAGGAATGTCTGCAAACTCTTCTGGGTCTTCTTTTAAGAAGTCAATAAGCCAGCACCATGAGAACATTAAGTGCACAGAAGTGAGACATGCTTCATTTGGAACGCACTGTGACCCGACGAGTGATTAGAACTAGCTTCATCTGTCATTACTTATTTTTAGATCGATGCGCAAAAGTCAGCAATTTCAACACGCATTGCAAATTAAGCGTCAACCGCTGTGAGTCAGCCGTTGTCTAATGGCTGCATTAATCTAATTGAGCTGGCAGCACAAGTGCCATTAAGTCTCTTTTGTCCTGTGGCGGGTCTTAGGCGGCCAGATATTTACAGACGTTGAAAAGGCCATGTCAAAGTCGTCTCTGTTTTGCGCGGCTGTCTGGTTCAACGTTCAGCGACTGGGAAGCCATGAAAAATCACTGATGAATAAGAACAGGAATTCCCTGTGCTTCTCTTCTTTGTGCACACCTTGTCGGGTAAGTACAGAACTGAAGACAGGCTTGATGGAGCGTGCTTTTCTAACTCCTCACAAACCTCCCTTACAGGCATCACGCAGCTGACGAAGAGCGTCAAACTTCCCGGCCGGTTGGGCCGGGTCCCGCGGTATCCGTGGAGAGGAACAGCGGACGGTGGGCGTGTGGCGCACGCCTCGCTGAAGCGTTTAGAGCGATGGCAGGTGGCACGCTTGGCCTTCGGTGTCGCGGACAGACTTTCACAAAGCCGAGGTCAGGACCCGCGCTCGGTCAAGCGCTCTGTGACAGCTGTCGGGGAGGCAGGAGTTGACAAAGCAAATCCCCGCGACGACCACTCACCCGACTGCCCCCCCAACCCCGTCATCTTACACAGTCATTCTACGTCGGATCAGTAAGCAATATGGAGCTACTGATATTAAAAGTCTTAGCTGTAAGCCCTAATCTGACACACTGATTACTAGTTAAGCAGACCCCCCTACTTTTCATTAAGATCATTGACCCATTTTGAGGGAAATACGTTAGCTCTACCAGACGCTGCTGCAGATAAGACTATGCTCTCCTTCACAATTAAAATGAATCCGGGAGGGAATGATGACACCAGCTCTGATGGACCTCTAATTGTGCATTCGATCACCAAACCCACAAGGCCAATTCCTCCAGCTTTGCAAAGTGTCTTCCAAATCATGGACTCCACAGATTCCAATTAGCCAAACTCTTCACTTGTTAAATTGAAAGTCATTTGCTCCATGGTTCCTGACTTATTCATGACCGGAAACGTCCCAGAACAGGAGGGGTGGAAAAAGGCAAAAAGGGGGGAAAATCAATGTGCGGCATTGTGAGAGAGCAGGGGTACTGGCAGACATGTGCTGTGTGCTGGGGGCAATGGCCTAGTGGGAGGATCCTTGAGCCAGAGCCCACCGCCCAGTTGCCGAGGGATCCCCCATCCCTTCCCTTCCACCCACAAAACCTCACTCACGCTGGGAGAAACCAGGCCCCTCGCTGCTCCCTCACGCTGCATCACCGCCACGACTGGCAGCATCCCCGCCGTCGCCATGGCAACCGCAGTCCCCAGCCAGGGGGCTTTGTTGCCAATATCTGGAACAGAGTGATGAGCGAGGGGATGTGGCCGCAGGGGGTGGGGGGGGGGGGGGGGGCAGATGGGTGTGGCACTGGGCTCACTTTCAGATGAAATAGCACTTTCCACATGCCAGAAAGCAAGTGTGCACCAGAAAGCGGAGCCGAAATGGCCCCCGAATCAAACAGCTCCAAAGCCAGGCTTCTGAGACTTCCATAGTATTTTTTTGATGGTTTGTGGGAATAAAAACAGACATATTTAAAAAAAAGTCACCAGTCCCCTCGGTTTTCCCGTGCAAAGAGTACAATTTAGAGCTTCAACAGTTTTATGATTTTTTTTTTTTAAATCCCATAAGCAGTGATCAAGAGGTAGCATTTAATTACTGGATGTATGAAATGTAACAGTAGAGAGAAGGCAAAATCACAGAGGAGAATAATTGGATGCTTTCGGTCAGAGCACTGCTGTCATATTCATACGCAGTTTATACCCGTGACACATTAAATGCAAACCTAAACGGAAGACCAAGCAGTCCCTGATTAATTAATCTCCCTTAATTACAGGCTGGACCCTTGATCTTCCTTTTCGCTCACATGTCACACAGTCACGGACAATAGTTTGTCATTGTTCTGTTGCTTCCTGCCACATTAGTGCCACTTCTGCCTGTGTGATTTGCTAGCACAGCTACATGGAGACTGGGGGGGCCAAGAGGGGTCTATCCTGTTACCCCTCTCCCTTCAACCCTGAATAACTCATCAACAATGCCTGTCTGAGAGAGAGAGAGAGAGAGAGAGAGAGAGAGAGAGAGAGAGAAAGAGAGAGAGTGTTGCTGTTACACTCTTCCTCACCACTGTCCATGCCAACATGTAAAGGAGAGTGGTTTCTGGATCTGACATGTGATTCCCTCTTACACTTCGGACCTGACAGAATTGAGGTTCTTAAAAAATAAATGATGCGCAAATTGCTTCAAGCCCCCCAAAGGACATTCAGGTACCATTGTCACAGTTAAGAACACACAAGCACTCACACACACACACACACACACACATGCGCGCGTGCACACACATGCGCACACTTCCCCTTGTGAGGTAAAGGCTCACTGCTGTGGTGAAGCAAACTGTGAGAGGGGGGATACACCTTCCTGTTACTATGGCAACTGAAATACCTCTATCAGGAAGGGTGTTTTATCATATTTAACTAATCCCTCTCCACTAATAGCAGTGTAATTAATTTGGGGAGCTCACAGGCCACATTAAAAATGTAATGCTATATTCCTGGATCAGTGCTCTTCCTGTGAGGCCAGTGAGAAAAAAATTAAAACATTAAAGTCCTTATTAATAACTCCTCTGTAATAATACTCCTGTAATATTAAAACGATTCCTTATTTCATATTCCATTTAGATCTATAGTTATACAATGTAAATTTTAATCAACCTTAATGGAAATAGCCAGCATAAACAAATACACACAAAGAGCCCTGCATTCATTCAGTGTTAAATGTACAGTGGGGCTTTTGAGCTAATAAAAAGGTCAGATTAGAACGGCACAGCCAGCACCATCTGGAACCATCTCTCTCACTCACACACACTCTCTGTCTCTGTCTGTCTCTCTCTCTCTCTCTCTCACACACACACACACACACACACCACAGTCTCTCTCACTCTCTCTCTCACATTCTGTCCCTCTCTCACACGCTCTCTCACTCTCTAATACATTCTCTGTCGTCCTCTCTCTCTCTGTCTCTCTCTCTGTCTCTCTCTCTCTCTCTCTCTCTCTCTCTCTCTCTCTCTGTCTCTTCCCTCCAGACCTTCTGTCCACACTGAGCCCCCCACACCCATTCCCAGACACTGTGGTATTTTACCTCACCTACCAGCTATAAAGCACATAATAAAAAAAAAAAAAAAAAAAAACAGGACAAGGGAGCACATGCAATGCCAGTTATAATCCCTCTGTTTAATATGAGGGATAATCCCCCGGAGAAGATGAGGACGGAGTTAATTTTCTTTATATAATGGCATAAACAGTAACGGCGCACCTCAGCGGGTGGGGTAAAGTCAGCCGAGGCTGGGTGCCCGCCGACGCAGTCCGCTTTCCGCGCCATCGCTAACGCCGAGCGCCATGGCGATCAGATGCTCGTCTCCGGGAGACCGCCTCTCAGCCCCTCCCATCAGAAGAAGCAGCCATCACAAGCCCACAAGGTCATCAGAGACCCCAGTCAGAGAAAGGGAGTGGGGGAGGGGGGTGCTGCCAGGAGGTCTTAAGGTGTTTCTACTGACACACCTCAGCTGCATGAGCCTGGTTCCAACACATCGCAGCATGGTGTTTGGCATTTCAACTGATACGCGTCTCATCTATTGCTCAAATACTGCTGATCCCAGGACATCTCTAATGTTTAACCTTACACCAGTTACACAAATATTATGCTGTAGAAAATGAAAAATGAAATTCTCTCCCTAAATTGCTCCTAGCTTATAAAGGAGGAAGAAATCTTGATGCTTGTGCTATGGTTATTCCTGCCTTGAAGAAACCACAGCAACAGGGCTGTGGAGAACGATACAAATTGTATGCAGATCTGAAATATCGTGCGGTAGATAAACGTGTATCTATTTTTAAGCACAATGTGTGAAAAAGACTGTGGTACTAAGATTGTATTACATTAGATTATAGTCATCTAGCAGATG